>CM031600.1:61012026-61024374 GCA_018398815.1 Conus ventricosus | reverse complement strand
TCCAATTGTGAAGCGGAACCACGCAGTAAGTTTCACCCTTTTAATGGAACGTTTTTGAGGGGTGCCAGTTCTTGACCGACTCTCAGGTGTCTGTATTCTCGGCCTGGTTGTGATGGATTATTTAGAAATAAGTTAGAAGGAACGTCATATCTTTTCACACAAGGCAACTCCCCAGGGGGAAACCCTGTGTTGCTCCAGGTATTTAGGGGTTTTTTCGTGTGCCTGTTCTGCCAGTGCACACAGACCCTTGCGAACCCCATACTGACAATAAATGCAAAGTCCGAGAGCATTGTAAAATGACCCACCTTCAGAAGATCCTTTCATGCACAATGATAGTCCCCATAAAATTTTAACCCCACCCCTCTTGACTCAGTCACCACGGGGCCATTATAACGGTTTTTTGATCTCCTGTCCGTTGTCGTTTTTTTTATTTTTCTTCTTACTCTTCTGTATTAATTTTCGTTTTTTATCTTTCTTTGAAAAATTTGTCATAAACAAGAAAACTCTGCCTGTACATGAAATTCAAATCATTTTTTTTTTTTTTTTTTTTGCCATATCTAAACTCCATTTGAATACGGGAAGTTAACCTGAATTTTTGTCATGGGGTTGTTTGGTTAAATTTCAAAAACCACCCTGCGGTTCTGCTGTGTCTGGTTGACTGGGAATTTACTTTGAAAGGAAGGAAAGAAGAGTGCGCATATACTGTCAACTAAACTTGTTAACCCCAAGTACATTATTATCCCAAAAATGTCCGCAAAAGAGATTGAGAACAAAAAAGCCTTTTTTTTGTAGGTGATCCCAAAGTCCCAATTTTCTTGAACTGGTTTTCTTTTTTGTTTCGGAAGGATGACTACATGGATTTTGGGGTTTCAAACGTTGTTTTAACATCCTTCCCGTGGATTTACTCCCTTCTGTAGGGCATACAAAAAGGGGGGAAAAAATTAAAATGGTGTGCCTCATGGTTTTGTTTGCATTTTTGTTTGGGGCTTTGGGTCAAAAGAGTGCATTTTGGGTGTTCCTGGGTTGTATGTAAAGTTTGTGTGCGTGTGATTTGTGTGTCCCTTTGTGTGTGTGTGTGTGTGTGTGTGTGTGTTGCTTTCGCATTGTGACCCATACTCAGTTTGATTTTTTTTTCGTATTTTGTCTGACGTTGGTTGTAAGAAGGGGGAATCCTGGGGTTCACTCTTTTTGTCCCGGTCCCGGCATAGATAGTAAAGGTGTTAATCTGTGGGAAACCTGGACTTTGTCTTCTTCAGACTCGTAAGGGACAGTCACCTGCTGAAAGGGCATGGGGGAGGAAGTTTATGGGGGGGGAGAACAGTACCATACCCAACTTGGCGCTCGTAAAATGCAATGACAGGGTTTTTTTTTCGCAGTGCATGGGGACTTGTGCTAAAAGGGTTTTTTTTTCCATCTTTTATGGAAAAAGGGGAAAGAAAAGTGTCTGTTAATTTTATCTTAATTTTTTTTTGAACCCTTGGCATTAGAGCCTTCATAAAAAATAACCGTTTAATTCCCTTGGGAAAAAAGGGACCGGTTTTCCAAGGGGTGTTTTGTTGTGAAAATATTACCTCTTTTTTTTTTTATTTAGAAAACTTTTTTGGAGCAGGTTTTGAACCAAATTTGGGGGTTTTTGGGGAATTGGGGCAAAATTTGATCACGAAAGGGGGCAGGTATCAGGGTTGGGAAAGGTTGAAAACCAATTTCTTTAAAACACAGAAATTGGTCTTTGTAAATGTTGGAAGTGGTTTGAAAAATAAAACTGATTATATCTTTTTTTTTTCCCTTTTTTTCCCTCCAAAACCATCCTGGGCAAACGGGGGTTATCAGATGGTTTTTTTCATTATTGTTTAAAAAAAAAAAAAGGCTTTTTCTTTTTAATTTTTTGTTTTAAGTTTTTTTCACAAATTTAAAAAGTTGCCCATAATAAACTTAAAAAACGGCCAAAAATGCTTGAAGGGCCCCTTTAGGAAGGGTGTTTTTTAAGGGGATTATTTCTACTTGTTATTTAAAACTTTTAAAAAAGAAAAACCCCGGGGCTACTAAAATTTGAGTTCGGGAAATAGTTAAATCAGTTTTTTCGGGTGTGAAAAGGGTTAGCAAAACTTTTAAATTTTTTAAAAAAACCCCGAAAGTTGGAATTTTTTTGTTTTGATGGGGCCCCAAAAAAAAAACCCCAAAAACTTTCACAGGGGTAATGTTTCTTCCCCTGTCCCCTTTCCAAAAGTTAAGAGTAAAATTTCGCAAAATGGTGATCCCTGGGTTTTTTTTCGGGTTTTTCCCCAAAACATTGGGAGGTTTTTTTAAAATGAAAAATTTTTTGGGGGTTCTTATTTTGGAAAAAGGAAAAAAACTTAAAATTTCTTTAAAATTTTAAGGGGGAAAACCCCTTGGCTTAAGGGTTTGTTCATAATCGGGCCCTTTAGAACCCCAATCATCAAAATTTTTTGTTATGGGTTAGCGGGGAGTCTTGTTTAAGCCCCTGAAACATAATTTAAAAACCCCCGGGCCCGGGGTTGGTGCCCATTGGGGGTAATAAAAAGGAAGATTTTCTCCCCCTTTTTTTTAATTTTTAATATTGGTTTGGGGATTCCCTACCTTTTTTAAAAAAAAAAACAGGGGGAAAAAAGACCATTTGGGCTTCATTTGGAAGGATTAATTGTTAAATTTTTCCCCATCTTGTAAAGTTGGGCCCGTTAACCCCAAATTTTGGGGGGTCTTGTTTGAAAGTCTTGGAAAGGGAGTCTGCCAGAAAAATGCGTTTCCTAAAAATTTGAAAATAAAGGAACAAACCCATTAGGTAAAACAAAAAAAAAAGCAGTTGACTTTTTGGGTTGGAAATAAATGAAATTTTTAATTTAGGGGAAAAAACGCTTACTTTAGATGTCGTCTGTTTTTTTTTTTGTTTTGGGCTATTTTTTTTTTGGGGGAAAAAAGGCCTTTTTTTTTTTAAAGTGAAATTTTAAAAATTAAAAATTTTTGCTGCTTTCTGTTTTTTTCGGTGGTTTATGTTTGCATATTTTTTGTTTGGGGGGGGGGGTGTTTTTTTTTTGTGTAATTTTTCTGTTTTTTTCAGGAAAATTTTTCAAAAGGGAAAAGAAATATTGGTATAGGCATTTTTGGTTGGGTTGTTTTTGGTGGGGGTTTTGTAAGAAATCCTTTTTTAAAATCCAAAAAAACACAAAAATTTTTAACTAATTATGAAAATATTTTGTATATTCATGCCAAAAACCATCAAGCTTTAAAAGTCTGTATGTGTGAGGTATTGTTAAAATTGTTCTATAAAAAGGGAACCAGTTTTTTAAATAAAAAAAATCTTTGTATTTCACCAAAAAACCTTATAAGGTTTAAAAACAAAATTGAGGGGGAAGGTCATTTTGTTCCATTTTTTAAAACCCCGGGGGAAAATTTTTTTTCTTTCGCTCATTTTTTCCCAGAACCGGCAAGTTTAAAAAATTTTGTAACTCTTTAGATTACGAAACCCAAAGGGAAAAAATTTTTTTTGCTGTTTTTGTTTTAAAGAGGGACTAATTTTTGTTCAAAAATATAAAATTTATAAAAAATGTTAGTTTTCATAAAAACATTCAAAAGGCGTTTCGCAAAAGAATTTCTTTTTTTCATGACTTTGTAATGAAATGATGCTATTTGAGTTTTCGAACCCCCTTTAAAATGTGCAAGACAAAGAAGGAAAATAAAAAATAAAGCTACAAAGCTACATTTATTAGCAAATAAGACCAGGCGAAAAAAAACTATTGAATTTTTTTTTTTTTTGGTCAATTATGTTTTTACAGCAAAACCAACCATGGAAGGAGGGGGGAATGGGGGGGGGGGGAGGGGCCCAATATAGGGCTTAAAAAAAGTGATGAGGGGGGGGGCCCAATACAGGCTTAAAAAATTTGTGAAATGAAAATAATTCTGATAGAAAAATCATGGCAAAGAGAGTTTTTTTAGCTGTGTTCATGAGTAAATATTTTGGCATGGTAACACTCTAAAAAGGCTTTCCAAGCCTGATCATCAATGGACATTGCATGAAGGGATATAAAATGTGTACAGGGTTTTGGCGTTAGCCCTTTTTATGGACTATTACAGAGAAGAAGAGAGAGAAAAGGGAAAATGAGGGGGGGAAGGGGAAACCTGGAATCTGTGAACATTCAAATAGGGTCCCCCACTTAAAGACGAACTGGTCCTGTTGGATGCTATCCAGTGGTGTTTTTGTTCGTGACAGAGCACAGGAGGGGTTCACAAGGAAGGAAGGGGTTTGAAGCTGGGCGGGTTTGCCCATGTTTCCTTCCCCCCCCCAGAACAGAGCCTTTGGACAGTCTTTTGTGTGTGTGGGGTGGGCGTTTATGTGGTGTGTGTGGTGCATGCACGCGTGCGTGACTGCATAATGATGCATGATAGTGTTTTTGCCATAATTGTGTCAAAATAAAGTTTGTGCGATGAAATGTTATCCAACTTCAGTTGTAAAAGCTGATAGTCAATCCCATCTTGAACATTTGGGGAAGGGGGGTCATATTGCTATTTTTTTTCAAAATTTTTTACACATTCTGTCAGTCCCTTAGGAATTTGGGAAAAAATAGTTCAAACATTCCTTTCCCCTTTTTTTTAGGGGGTGGAAAGATAGTTGTAGAATGCGGGCCCTTTAACGTTCCTTGCACGATCGGGAACTAAAAATGCAAATTTCTGTAAAAAAAAAAAAAAAAAAAAATTCTGGCAAAAGAAGCTTTTCCAAACCCGGCCACTAATCAAAATTGATTCCCCCAAATTGACTGGGTTGTTTTTTTAATCAGTGTCCACAGTTGATAAGTGTTGTCTCTGTGTTCACGTCACGCCTTAGGGTTTTTCTGTTGCATAAATTCCGAGTATTTAGCCATTTTGCATCTTGGATCCGGGGGGTTCCCCAGGGTTTTGCCCTGTAAAACAACAGGAGAAATTATTGGGAGTTGGTGTTGAAGTGGGAAAAACGTTGGGAAAATTGGATGATTTATTCTGTAAAAGGGGCAGGAATTGGGTCGGGATGAGAGGTTGCATGGCATGTCCGCTTTTTTTTTTTGTTTTGTGTCACATGTAGCATTACTGTCACTTTTCACAGTCGCAGGCTCAGGATGCAGCTTGCAAATGTGGTCAACCCCCCTGTGGGGCGGTGTGTTACCAAGTAAACCCCCCCGGGACGTGGCTGCACAACGCCCCAAATTTCCGGGGCAAAACCAACGGGAGGGATTCCGAAAAAGGTGAAATTCTGAAAATTTAAGTAATGGGGGGGAAAACAAGTGCAGGATAAAAATTCTTCATCTTTATAGTAATGACTTGGAAAAAATTTGAAGGAAAATAAGAGCAAAGCATAAAAATGTACTCCAGTTTATCCTGAATACGCAGGTTTTTCCATAAAGGGGAAAAAAAAACCGCCTTGGTGGTGTAACCGTTAGTAATGGTATTCTGGTAAACATGGGGCCTCGTTGTGACCTATATGAAAACTTATAAATTTTCAAAAGATCGGCCAAAAAAAAAATTTCGGGTTTTTCCCATAAAGGGGAAAAACCATTAGGGGGCCGTTAGTAACGGCTAAACGGAAACTTAAGCATCACAGGGTTTAAAAAAATTTCCCGGTCTGAGCATTTCCGCGATTTTGGGTTTGCAAAAAAAAAAAAAAAAAAAAAAAAAAAAAAAAAAAACAAAAGGAGAAAGGGGTCCGTGATGGCTTGCAGTTAACCCCTGTTTTTTTCTGGACGAAGTTTCCCGGCCAGATTTCCCGGGAAAAAAAAAAAAATGGGGAGCGCGAAGACATTTTTCATGGGGGGTAATTTTTTGACGAGGGTGCTTTAAAAACAAGTGGAAAATGGGAGTGGCATTTCAGAAATTGACAAAGGGGCAGGGAGATTTTCTTCGCAAATTTGCTGCCCAGGTTTACTTGGTGAAAACTGTGCCAAGGGAATGTGTTACGGTGGTCCGGGGAAAAAAAGCTCCGAGGACACATTTTTCGGAAGCACGCTCGAACGTCAAGGCAGAGGGGAAACTAAACTCTGCCAGGTTTTTGTTTGCAACTTTTTAGTTTTTTTTTTTCCACCCCCCCTCCCCCCCCCCCCCATTCCCCTTTTTTCTGCATAAAGGAAAACTAAAGATCTCTCTCTTCTCTTCTCCCCCTTCTCTCTCTCCCCTCTCCACAAAGTCTGTGTTTCTTCCAAAGTTATATTAATTTTCTTGTTTTTTTTTTTTCCATTCTATTTATTTTTTTTTTAAATTGATTGTGTTTTATGTGATTAGCAAGGACAGATTGATTGTAAGAAGCAATCCCTAAAATCTATCCTTGATTAAGGAACGTTTTGGAAACTGAATGTAGTAATTGAATTTCTCTCTCTCTTTTGTAAATCTTACTTCTTAGTCTTTTCTCTCTTACCCCTCCCTCCAACTCATTTGTACCCTCCTTTTTTTAAGTAGTGGGGATATACATATAAACACCCCCCCCCCCCCCCCCCCCCCCCCCCCCAAAAAAAAAAAAAAAAAAAAAAAAACAACCCCCCCCCCAAAACCCCCCCCCCCCCATTAAAAGTAAAAAAACCTGTGATTTTTAAAAAAATTATTTGTTGCAGGTCCATTCTAGTTGTAGGATTACTTTTAATGACTAAATAAGTTCCTCTTAATCAATATTTTCTTTTGATTCCCTCCTGTCCCCCCCCCCCACCCCCGTTTTCCCTTTCTCCTCCCCCCCCCTTTAAAGGTTTTTTTAACTTAGCTTGGAAATCATTTAAAGGGCGCCTTTGGAAAAAAAGCACTATGGGCTACAACCATGTTTTAAGTCCATGCACGAAACGAAACAACTGTACCAGATCCCCTTGCAGCGGACTGAAAAAAGCTGAAGCAATGGTATGACAAAGAATGGCAAAAAAACTTACAAATTTTAAAAGGACGAAAAAAAAACACACACACACACACACCAACACCAAAAAACACAACAACACACCACACACACACTCAGTTTTGGGGAAAATTGAAAAGGATTAAAAAAAAAAAAAAAGAAAAAGAAAAGCGCAAATAAATGGGGAAAATATTTGATATGTTTTACACTGGTTTTTAGCCGGTACACACCGTTAAAACACACACACACACGCCAGTATACCACACACACAACAAAACACACACACAACACACGACATGTATACACACACACCACAATACAAATTTCACAAAACTCTCTCCTCTCTCTCTTCTTCCTCTTCTCTCTCTGCTCTCCTTTCTCTCAAGTGAGTTCTAAATATAAGCACATCATGCAAAAGATTTTTAACCCGATAATATCCCATTTCTTTGTTTAGTTGATCAGTTTTTTGCTGAGAAAACTTGTCCTTCAATACTGTGCCAAAATGGTGGAGTGGTCAAGGCCCCGCCAAAGACAAAGCGCCATGAACAACATGGGAGCTCAAACACAACTGCATCCCATAACGAAAATGGGGGTTGCTGAAACTTTTCGTCACGAATTGTTAGTGAAATGAAGGAGGCCCCTTTCTCTTAAACATTTTGGGGGCAGAACCCAACAAAGAAAGTTTTAACTGTCTTGTCAGCCTTTTTCCAAAAGGGGAGATGGGTTTTAGTTAAAATTTTATGTATTCTGTACTCGAGTTTCAGTGAAAATTTTTGAGAAATTGGAAGAAATTTAAAAATTTATTTTATTGGACAAATCTTGTGTCGGTGTGATGGGTTTATGCAGGGTTTTTGAGAGGTAGAAAGCTGTCTGGAGGCACTGTCAGGCGAAGAAAACCCCCATCTCTTTGGATTTTAAAGGTGCACATGTACCTGTACAAAACAGCCAAAGCCTTTTGCCGCCCTTTTTAAAGGGCCCCGAACAACTTTTGAATGACTTGCACACAGACTTAAGTGGTCAATCATACCAGAAATTTTCTGGAAAAAACTTTGCATTGCTTTTGAAAAAAAGTTTCCTTTGCCCCCCAAACAGTAGTACCACACCGGGGGCTGCGCTTGTAAGGTTGTTGAGATACTTTGGGTGTTGGATGTCCTTTTTTTTTTTTACTACAGTTTACTCTCTGAGTATGACCAAAAATGTATAAAAAAATCATCCAAATCGTATAAAAAAAGAAAGTCACCAAAAAACTAAAAAATATCGAAGGATCCCGGGTTGAAGTGCATCAAACAGCAAAAAATGCCACCAAAAAAAGAAAAGAGCGGAAAAAAAAAATCACAGAAAAAAAAATAAAATAAAAAAAAAAAAAATTTAAAGGGGAAAAAAAAAAAGGACCCAAAATAACCCCCAAATAAAAAAAAAAAAAAAAAAAAAAAAAAAAAAAAAAAAATTTTTAAAAATTTTAAAAAAAAAAAAAAAAAAAAATTTTTTAAAAAAAAAAATTACTTAAATTTTAAAAAAAAAAAAAAAAAAAAAATAAAAAAAAAAAAAAAAAAAAAAAAAAAAAAAAACAAATTTTTAAAAAAAAAAAAAAAAAAAAAAAAAAAAATAAATTATAAAAAAAAATAAAAAAAAATTTAAAAAAATTTATTAAAAAAAAAAAAAAAAAAAAAAAATTTTAAAAAAATAAAAAATAAAAAAAAACTTATTTAAAAGGGAAATAAAAAAAAAAAAAATATTAAAAAAAAAAAAACCCAAAGACAAAAAAGGGAAAACAAATCACTGGCATTCCTTGGGTTAACCAAAAAAAGTTAACTAAGAAAAGAAAAGGTAACTAAGCCTTTAAAAGAATAAAAAGTGCCGTAAACCTGGCAATCCCCGTGGGAGAAAGAGGGTGATATGGGAAAATTGAGAGTGGCCCGCGGGAGGCAGCAAGGAAAAAATAGGGTTCCCTTTTTCAAAAAGTCAATTGCGGGGAAGGTTGAAACGAAAAAAAAATGGTAGAGGTGAATCCAGACAAGGGAAAAAAAAAACCAAAAAGATTTTAAATTCAATCGAAGAAAGGGTTGGATGGAAAGCAGTGAGGAAATCAAGCACAAGAAGAAAAGAGTTTTTGCTGGTTTTTTAATGAACCCCAAAAAAACCCAAATGAAAGTGTTTTTTCCCGTTGGCTTGTGGTTGTTGTGGTTTGGGGAAATTGTTTTCAATGTTTTATAATTCGGAACTTTTCAAAATTTGGTTGACTTAAACCTAGGGATTTTCCCCAAGTTTTTCTCCCCTTTTAAAAATTTGGGGAATTGTGACTTTCAAAGTGGGTGAACCAAAAAGTTGACCCGAATGAGATGAAGAAAGTGTTTTAATGGGAAAATTGGGGGAAACCAAAAGTCTGATTTAAAAGTTGATTTTCCTTTAAATGAGATGAACTTTAATTTTGAGAGGGGTTTGAAATTGTGTGACCAATTTCAAACTTAAGTGTGTCAAATGAAAAGTGAAATTTTGAGTACCCCCGAAGGAGGGTTTCACCCCAAAGGGCATGGTTTTGAAATTAAAACACCCAAATTTAAAAAGGGGAGGCATTTTTTTTAGAAAAACCCCCTCCCCTTTTTTTCCCCCCCCCAAAAAATTTCCCTGTTTTTTTGTTTTGTTTTTTTGTAAATCCTTTAAAAAATGTAAAAGCCAAAATAATTTTTACACCGGTTTTTTAAAAAAATTTGGGGGGCTCCCCCGGAACCCCCCCATTTTAGTATTTTTTTCTTGTTTTTAAGTGATCAGGGATATCCGTGACCCCTAATGAACAACCCCAAAATTTTTCAGAAAAATTGGCCCCTTAAAAGTTGTGGATTTTCCAAAAGAAGAAAAAAGCGTTACAGGGTATTGGTAAAGAAAAACAAAAATGGGGCATATTTTTCCCCCCCTTTAAAAAAACCTGAATGTTCACAAAATCCGAATATTTCTGAGATTTCCCTGAAAAAAAACAACTGTTCAGGCCGTTACAAGGGCCCTTGTAACACTATAACGGAAATAAAAAAAAACGGGATTTTATTTTCGCGCCCCCAAAAAAAACTACCTGTAATGTTCACAAGATCGCCAATACTTTCGAATAATCCATGAAGAAAAAAAAACTTACAGGCCCTAAAAGCCTTTTTTAAAAGGTATAAAAAGGAAAATAAAAAACCGGCATTATTGGACCCCTAATGAACATATAAATTTTTCAAAAGTCGGCAATCTTTTGAGATAATCATAAAAAAGAAAAACCCCTTTTGGGTTCGCCGTTAGTAACGGTATAACGGGGGAAACTAAAACATGGGCATTTTTTGGACCCCTAAGAAAATACCTAAAATTTTCGAAAGAGCAAGACTTTTGAATATTTATAGAAGAAAAACGTTCAGGGCCGTATAACGTTTTAACGGTAAACTAAAACATTGGCATATTGTGACCATAATGAAATACCTCAATTTCAGAAAGATCGGCAAAGAACTTTTGAGTATTCATGGGGAAAAAAAACCGTTACGGGGTGTTAACCTTAAACGGTAACTTTAAAAAACACGGAACATTTTGCCCCTAATGAATACCTCAATTTTAGAAAGATCGGCCCCCGTACTTTCGAGATATTTTAAAGAAGAAAAAGCGTTTACGCGTAAAACTAAAAAAAATCGGGGGCATTTTGACCCATAATGCAACCCAAATTTTCAGAAAGTCGGCCCCAGAGTTCTGAGGAGCGATGGAACACATTTTGCCCAGAAAAACACAATTTCTTTCCTGTTTTTAAGAACAGAGACAAAAAAGGGTTAAAAAAGGGGAAAAAAGTTTTTTAAAATGAAAATTTTCCCTTACCTCATAGGCCTAAGGAATACCAATCCTCTCAAAAAGGGGGGATGTATATTATTTCCCGCTCTAAGGTTTTTCAACGCTGGATTTGGACTTTCCCGGTAGACACGTGATTTTTCTGTGCTCTTGGTGTCAAAAAAGGGAAAAAAACCACGCCCCTAATTCTGTGGTGTTCTCACCACAAGGGTTAAAAAAGAATCAAAAACACCCCCCCAAAATGCCAGTGAAAGGTTTTTAAATAAAACAAAACGAATGGTGGGAGGAAAAAAATTTGCGAAAAATAAAACATTATGCAAGCAGTATAAAAGTAGGGGGCAATCTTTGCCCATGCTTGAGATCCATTTAAGGATCAAGGGAGATCAAAAGTATGGAACAGTCTGAGGGGGCAGCTTTGCTGTTCATAAACCCAAACATTTCAGCGGGTAAGAATTGTGCCCCAACAACCATTTTCTTGATCTCCTAAAAGTGCAACGCCCACGATTTACCAAAAATTAAAAGCTGAACAATTTAATAGTGGGGGGGAAAAAAAGTGCAGGTTTAAAAAATTTTTTCCCTCATTTTAGTAATGACTTGGCAAAGATTTGATAAAAAAAAAAAAAGAGGGGGTGGGTTTGAAGATGAAGAAAGGTGGGAATTCTGTCAGTGTTTGTGACGTGTGTGTGTGCATCATGCATGGTACATGGTGGGTACATGCAAGCGTGTGTGTGTGTTATGTTTAGAAAAGGAGAGTGAAAAAAAAGGAGATGGCGGAGTATAGTCGATGGAGCCCAATTGATGCTTGGTCAAAAGAGGTATTATTACATTGGTCAACTCATGACAGACTCTACAAGGTGGAAGAGACAAAGAGGGTGTGTTCCCATCTTCTTATTTTCAGCCCATAGAATCCATAGGTTTGGATGGAGGTGCATACATCAGTGAGCATTGTGTGCGTATATGAACTATTTTTTAAACCAAAAACTAGTGCAGAGGCTAATAATGCAACTGCAGCTTTCATATTTAGTGTGTGTGTGTGTTCGTGTGTGTATTTAGTGTGTGCATGTTCAATCATTTCACTATGCTTTGTTCGAGTTGTGTTATTATTAGAATGGGATGCCCATCATGATTCTTAGTGTGTGTGATGCAGAGCTGTGACCAGGAGGAGAGTGTGGGTCTGCCAGTGGCAGTGCAGTGTGTCACGCTGCCCTTCCAAGAGGAGCTGTGTCTTCGAGTGATGAAGGAACTGGAGACAGCCCTCGACTACAACACTGTGATCGGATAGGCCTAACGCTCAACATTTTGAAATTTGCTTTGATTTTCCTGTTGTAACTTAGTGCCAGTATCCATCATTGTATATGTGCATACATGGTCAGACAAGGGCTCAGATTCGCACAGAACCAAGGCCAGGCCATATATCTGTTATGTGTGAGTGTGCCCATGTAGAATCTGGGTTCAAACGCTCCTTAAAACTCCTTGAGTTCTGACAATTTCAAGACCTTGAACACCTTTGAAAATCAATAAAATGTGGTTCCATTGACCAAACTTCCTTGAAAACCTTTGAAAATCAAGCCATCAGCTCCAAATTTTTAATGTGGCAAAAAGAAGTGGCAGTTTGATTTTTTTGCGTTGAGGCTAATGAAAAATTATTTTAAAACAAATTTTTACATTGTTGCGATCCTGGATTGCCGTCTGCT
>CM031600.1:61001504-61011926 GCA_018398815.1 Conus ventricosus | reverse complement strand
TCTCTCCTCCTCTCTCTCTTCTTCTTAGACTCAACGAATTCCACCAGCCCTTCCATCCCGTGCTGAGACAACAGTTCTATTCAGCCAGATTCAGCCGGAAACACAGCCTCCGTGGTTGACACTTCCTGGCTTTCATAAATTAGCCTGACAGACGCGTCTTGGAAGTGGGCCTTCTCGACCGGCGAGACTAATTGATACCACATGGTCAGTCGTGGACTCTCTGCCTCCAGATTAGGGAACTATTTTGGACTGAGGAATGACCCCATAACACTGTAAACAGGCTTTCAGCCAATGATTCCAGGGCAATGTAGGAATATGTGGCGTGGGGACAGAGAGGGAAGTAGTCCCAAGTGTTGAGATATACTTTCTTTTGCATCGGAAATTGGAAGAAGGCAGACGTGTAGAAAGACTTGTGCAGAAGATAGCCTCTATGATGTATTGAAAGCGAAGTTGTAGATGTACTGAGACAGATGTCAAGAAAAATGAGAACAAGACGGCTCCTATGAATTGTGTGAAAATACTGATGGAGTAGACGCGGCATTGGGTTGCATCACTGCTGTATGAAGATGACCGATGAGTGAAGATGCGCTCTGGGCGAGAGTCACTGCCCCAGGATGGTTGGCACGATTTGATGTAGAATAAAAAAGGGAAAATGGAGAGTAGCAAGCTGGCGTGTTGAGAAGGATGTCCTCCCTATCCCCTCTCCACCGCAGGCACCATACCTCAACCTTGCAACCACCCCACCTCCTCACCCCACACTATCCCCACTTTCGTTATCACCACCACCACTACCACTTTCCTCTCTCTCTCTCTCTCTCTCTCTCTCTCTCTCTCTCTCTCTCTCTCTCTCTCTCTCTCTCTCTCTCTCTCTCTCTCTCTCTCTCTCTCTCTCTCTCTCTCTCTCTCTCTCTCTCTCTCTCTCTCTCTCTCTCTCTCTCTCTCTTTTTTTTTTTTTTTAAATCCCCTATTGTATTGTAGTTCTAGTCACCTTTGCATGCTTCCTTTGTTGCCTTTTATTTTATATTGTTGACCCTACACAGGGCGAGGACTGGATGTAAAAAAGCACATCAGTGCTTATCTATTATCCTCGTAAATAAAGAACTTTGTCTTGTCTCGTCTTGTCTTGTCTCTTTCTCGATAGCACACCCCCTTTGTCATCACTTTCTCCAGTTCACACGCTTTATTCTTCTTTACATTGTTCTCCATACCTGTCATTCGACACTGTGCCTTTCCCCTTAAAAAAAAAAAATCAAGAAAAGAAGAAAAAAAAAACACACACACACAAAAACTCCGAACCAACAACGCCTACCTTTCTAGCACTCCCGGGACGCCCCACCCCCTTCCTCCGTCCCCCCTTCTTCCCCCATCCTCCTTCCTTTCCTCCTCACACCCCCAGTCCCTGTTGTTCCTCCTCGCCTTCCCTATCCCCACTTTCGTTATCACCCACCACTACCACTTTCCCCTCTCTCTCTCTCTCTCTCTCTCTCTCTCTCTCTCTCTCTCTCTCTCTCTCTCTCTCTCTCTCTCTCTCTCTCTCTCTCTCTCTCTCTCTCTCTCTCTCTCTCTCTCTCTCTCTCCCTCTCTCTCTCTCTCTCTCTCTCTCTCTCTCTCTCTCTCTCTCTCTCTCTCTCTCTCTCTCTCTCTCTCTCTCTCTCTCTCTCTCTCACGCACGCAAGGCGCGCGCCCGCCGCGCACACACACCCACCACCACACACACCACACACACACACACACACAAAACCCCCACACACCCCCACACACACACACACACACCACACACACACACACACACACACAAAAACACAAACACCACAACAACACAACACACAAAAACACCACACCACAACCCAAACACACGTAGGAAAAAGAAAGAAAAAAAACCCAATTTGGGGAGTCGCCAGCCAATTTGTTGGACATAAGCCCAAACGCAGCATCTTGGCGCCACGGGGGCCCGGGGCCCGGGTTTGGGACGGCCAAATTTAAAAACTTAGTGGAAGGTTTCACCGAGACGGTCCGACCCCCCAGACTGACTAAGCGTTTTACCGACGCCTCGGCGGGGGGTCCCAGAGCCGAGTCAGGTCCTTTAGCCACTTGTGGAACCACGTCATTGTTTCAACGTCGTGGCCCCCTCCCCAACCAGCTACCATTTAGATTGACCAGTTCCCGACTTAAGTCACACGGGCCAATTAAGTGGGAAGGGGGGGGGAAGGTTTATGTGTGGGGGGTGAAATCTAGTAATAAATTTAAAAACCCAAATTTACCCCACAAAGTGAGGGTGTAGGCGTGGACTGTCAATTTGAAACCCAAGAATTTAGGGGAGATAACTTCGAGATAGGGGGTAAAAATAGCCCAAGGTTGGGGGCCTTGGACACAGTGGGGGCAAAAAGTAATGCGGAGTGGAGAGAGGGGAGAAAAGAAGGGAAAAACGAACAGACAGAGAGAGAAGAAGAATTTCGGGGGAGTAGGCTCTCGCTAAGGAAGGCGGGGATAAACAAAGAGAGACGAGTTCTGGGTTAGTCCTGCAGGAAAAAGGAGAGAGATGAAATGAATTTTTAAGATCACACCAAAATTTTTCGCACAGAACAAAGAGAGAACAGAGGAAGGGGCTCTGTGTAAGCTTGCGAGGGAACAGAAAACGGGGGGGAGAACGAACAGAGAGGAGAGGAGGGTTTCGGAGTGGAAGTCTGCAGGAGAGAGGGGCGGGAAAAGAGGAGGGGAGTTGAGAGTTTATATGAGATGCTGCGAGGGGATAAAGAAAATGTGAAAGAGAGAGTTCTAATAGGGAAGAAAAAGAAAGAAAAGAAAAAAAAAAAAAAAAAGAAAAGCACCAGCCCATTTATAAGAGCGGGACTAGAAGAGAGAAGAGAGAGAGAGAGAGAGAGAGAGAGTGAAAAGCGAAAATGCAGGAAGAAAGAAAGGGAAACAATCGATTTGATAGCACTGTTCTATCTTAACCGGGGTTCGCCTCATATTTGGGCCCAGCGCCACTTTATGGCAGTCCAACCTGACCGTGCCAGCAGTCCAGCTGACCGGGCAAGCGAAACACCAGTCCCAGGTTGTGTCGGTTGTGAAATGACAGGAAAAAAAAAAAAAAAGAAAAGAAAAAACAGTGTTTCGTGAAATTTAAAGATCCCCTGGCCAGGTAAAGTAAAAATCTATTTATACCGGGTTAGTTAATGAGTTTTAATAAATTTTTTTGTGAAAATTCAAAAAGGGTTTTATTTTGTTTACCCCTATGCATTGTGTTTCGTTCATATCATTGTGTAAATTTATGATTTAAGGGGTTTGAGTACAATGCATGATATATGAAGAGATTGAAAGAAGCTGTGATGTGTTGGCTGGCGCTAGTCCTTCCCTCATCAAATCACCCGAGGTTGACAATTTTTTGGGCGGCTTGCCAGGATTTTCTGGCCTTTTTTTAAAAGTTCAACTCTCGAGAGGAAGCTGGGTGGGATTCAAGTATTGTAATCTAAGCAAGGGGTTGTCTTACGTATTTTCCCCAAGAAGTTAAATATTTTCTTGGCATTCCCCAAGATTTTAATATGGGTTTGGCCCATTTCCCCCCAGAGTACTTATTTCGCACAGATTCCCTAAAATTCGCCTATTTTGGGTCAGGCGCGGGGTCTTATAAAAACAAATTTTCGTTGTCCCGAATATTTTCATTAAGGGTTTGTCTTTTAGCACTCTGGGGAAAACCACCAGTTTGGCTGTCTTTGTTATAAAATCTTTTCAAAAAAAAAAAAAAAAAAAGATATAATGGCGGAAAAAAAAAGAACCCCCTTTTGAACAACTTGGAGCTCGCTCGTGATTTGGTTTTTGGGGAAGGTTGCGGTTTCGTTAAAAACCCACAAAAAGGGAAAAAAGGGAAGACGAGGAAAGAGCGTGTCGCGTGAAATAGCAGAGCGGGAAAGTTTAAAAAAGTAGCGGACGCAGGAGACGAAAAATGAAGCGGAAAACAGAAAAATTAAGGATTCGGCTAACAATGATAAAGAAACCAGGAGACAGAAAGAAAAAGGGGAAGGCAGGAGACAAAAAAGTTTAAAGGTTAAATTGGTTAGAGAAAGTAAGAATAAAAAGGGAGACCAGAGGATGGAGTTCATTTTCCCAGTACTCTGGCGCAGACCCCCCCGACCCAATTCCCAAAATTTCGGAGGGAACCGTTCGATTGAGCATACATCAGTCGTTTCGAAAACGTTTGCGCCCAGTCGGGGTTTGGCCCCGAAGAGTGGGCAGTCATTTTGTGGGCGTTAGGGGTAGGCTTTTAAAATTTTCACGCGTTGCCAGCAAAACAACGTTGTTTTTGGGCTGTGAAGGAACATTGTAAAAGGGATTTGACCTAAAGGAAAGGTTCAGAAAAAAATTTCGTTCAGCAAAATACAAGGGGTGAGACGTACATCAGTTTGGTGCCCGTTTAGATCACTATTTTGGAAGTGGTTAGAGTTGAGGGTACGAAGAAGGAGTTCGCTGATTGAAAAGCTAGTTATGAAGGGAAAAATTTTGTGGGTTGGGGGGGCCCTGATTAACCATACATTGAAAGAGAGCACCCAGGACAGCAGGGATTTTAAAGTTCGCAGGGTGTATAGAAGGCACTTTGGGGCACAAAGGTGCAGGGAAACGGGCCCAGCAAGTAGAAGAGTGAAAGGGGAGCCCAGGGAGTTTTCTGAAAGCTAAAACCCAGTGGGGGGGCAGAAGGAAGGGAAAAGGGACTTAGGGTTTCATTTGTCCAAGAAGGGACATGTGGGAGGGATTGTGATGAGGTTCCAAAGGCAGTAGCATTTGCAAGGGTTTGGGATAAGGGCGTAAAGGGGAAAACGACCTGCAGGGAACCAACGGGGATCCGACGAAGAGGGGGAGTGCAGCTATGCAGCACTGGCAGCATCGTGCGGGAAATGGGGGGCATAGGCTGAGTGGTTCGTTACCAGGGAAAAAGGGGTGGATTGGCCCACAGAGGGTGAAGTTTTCCCCCCCCCCCCAAAGGGTTGTTCTTGCGGGGTAAAAAACCAAGTGGTCGTAAAGGGGATTTGACAGGGCAAATCCAGACCTGTATCTAATCGATGGCACTGTGAGGGAAGTTTCCAGTTGCAAGAAAAATACACCCCTTATTTCAGGCGATTTGTCTGCTTGGGAGGAGAAACCCCCTTCACGATTTGATCTTTGGGAAAATATTCCGGGTGAAAGGGGACCCAGGGACCCTAGTTTTTGGCTACGGGGGGCAGCATTCAAACACGGAGAAAGAAGGAGGGAAAGGTTGAAAAACCCTTTTAGTCTTTTCCGGAAGGAAGTAGGCATAGATGGTCGCCTGATGAGTTTAGGCAGCGCAGGAACAAGCCCTTTCGTCGTGAAGTTTTGGGAGTTGGCAAGAGGTGGAGAGAAACAGGAGGTTAGAGGGGGTGAACAGAATTTCTTGTGAAAGGGGGTGTTGACCCGGTGTTCACCAAGGGGGAAAACAGGTAGGGACCACTCAGTTAGAGGACCCGCAGGTTAGTGACACTGTATGTCAGGGTCACGAGTCGCCAGGGGGTCACCCGGGCCCCCGCAAAAAGCTGACCCAATCTTGAGATTTCATTGGGCCCGGAGCAATGGCAGACACAAGCGTTTCGCATGTATTGGTGTGTAAAGTCAGCACAAAGGGGTGAAAAGGGAAGGGCCCTAAACAGCCTCCTTTAAAAGAACACCCTTAGGAGGGTGGCTTTGACCCGATTGGCCCAAACGCGCCCTTCCAAAAGGGGGGACAGGGATGTGTTGACACTTGTGGTACCCACCATACCCCCAAGCGGTTGCATTGAAAGGCTAGATACGCAACAGGTCGTGAAGGGTGGTAGACACTTTTCTCGGGGGTGTGCCGCAAATTTTCGGACAGGGGGTCACAGTTCACCTCAGGGGATTTAGGGAGGCAACACTTAGGGGTCACACAGTGCTCTACCCCCTACCTCCAAATGCAATGGCTTTGGGGGAGAGATTCAATGGTGTGTGAAAGGGGATCTTAAAGAACTCTGTGAGGAAAGGCCCGAGATTTGGGACCGCTACTTCCAGCGGCCTGTTCGCCTACAAGGCCCTCAGGAAAGACAAGGGTTTTCGCCATTTGGCGCTGTATGGGGGACGTTCGGGGGCCCGGGGTGCTTTCCCCAAAAAGCTGTGGTCAGAACAGGGGTTCCCAAGAAGTCAAAAACCAACATAGTGGGTAATTTCGCAAAGGTGGGAGACATGTAAGGTCCAAGGGAGAGTTTGCAGGGGGCAGGGTGTCCCAAAAAAACAGATGACAGGAAGGGGAGGAAGCAATTCCTAAGGGGGGAGATCAAATCCCTTTTTTTGCTTCCCCGGATCACAACAAGCTTTTAAGCAGGAAGGACCATTCACCCATGAAAAAGGAATAGGGTACGAATCGATGGAATGGGAAATCAAAACTTTTCCATGCAAAATTTTCTCCCCCAAAAATTACGGGATCGACTGGGAGCAGCAATCATTGATGGGGGTGAAAAGGGGACCCAGCAGAAGAAGGGGGGGATTTTTTTTTGCCGAGTTTCCGGGGGAAAAGCAACAGGGATGGTACTGATGAAGGTAGACAAGGGACAGGAGGAGTTTGGGGGCTCCTGGAACAGTATAGGGGTCCCTGACACAAACCAGGAGGACAACTTTGAGACATGTACGGTAGTTAAAATCACAGAAACCCGTACATGTGAAAACCTACCCTCCCAATTTCACCAGCAAGTGATGAGGAGGAGGAGAAAAGATGTTGGACTTGGGGGATTGAACCCTCCAAATCATCGAAAGTGCACCCGTCGTTTAGTGAGGAAAAAGTCAGGTGAGCATCGATTCTGTGTCGACTATAGACGTCTGAACGTGTACCCCCAAAGGGCGAGCAGAGGGTCCCAAACTGGAAGACCCGTTCGCTCAGACGCCACAAACAAGGCCCCGTTTTCCCCCAAAGGGTGATCTGAGCAAGGGTTAGGGAAAAAGCCCTGAGTGAGGACTCAAAAGGGAATCACAGCATTTCCCCCCCTATGGGGTATACAGTGGGGAGTATCCCTTTTGGGATGGTCAACGCACTGCAGTCTTCTCCGGATGAGAGGGTATTGACGGGTTGGAGGTGTTTTTGAAATTTTTGGATGACATTCAAAAAGCCCGAGAAAGGGAGGGCATAGAGGGAGAGGGCGTTTTGGAGGGTTTGGGCAAGCCAAACTCACAGCCAGACCACAAGTGCCCGGTTTGGGTTTTTCCCCAAACCGGAGTTCAAAGGTTTTGTTTCAGGCGACCAAAAGCACCGGAAAAGGAAGTGGGAAAAATGGAATTCAGAGAGACCAAAAACCAAACAGAAGTCAGGAGTCTGCTAGGTTTTATTGGGTTTTATAGGGGGTTTTTCCCCCCCTTTGCTGCAATCACGAGTCCTCTCAGTGATTTGGGCAAGGAGGGAAAACCCCGGAGTGGTTCGGGGTCAGACCGGGAGAGAAAGCACTGCGACGGTTTTAAAAAAGGTTCCCCTCCCATCTTTAAGCACCCGATAGTCCCAAAACCCTTTTTGTTTTGGGACAGATGCATAGGGTGGGATAAGGTGCAGTATTGTTCGGAGATGAAGGGTGAGTTTCTGTGAGATATGCTGCGGGAATTGACAAAATGGAGAAGGGGACGCAACTGTAGAGAAGGAGTGTTTTGCCGTTGTGTGGGCGGCAAAGTTCCACAATACTTTTATGGGAAGAGTCGTGATAGAGACAGTCACCCCAACCCCAAATCCGCGGAGGGGACAGCGAAAAAAAAAGCAGGGGTTTTGCGTTGGGAATGGGACTGCAGCCCTAAGGTACCCCAGTGCGTACATTCCCCGGGCGAAGAATGTCGGGGCGAATTTAAAACCCTGTAGTCTAGCAAGCTGCCCAGAGGGGGTAGTAACCGGGGGCTTTGTTGATAAAATTGTTGATGAAGTTATTTGATTTGGGTATGGGTTCATTCCCAGTTGGCTAGGTTCATATTTTTTTTGTGTTAGACTTGTTCATATTTTCTTTTTTGAGACTTGTTATGTGAATGTGTTATGCTTGGAGCATACAGTCGCTTGGAGTAATGCATTTTTTGCAATAAGTGAGGTGGAGTTCCCCAGGAAGTGTCATGGATCGTGAATATTAATTGTGTTTTCAAAGAATTGTGAAAGAAGATATGGCAAATCCGAGGTTTTGGGGAATCGCATAATGGGGCACAGAGGCGTTTTAAAATGGTTTGAAAATTTTCAAGAGCGCAGCAAAAAATAACCAAAAGGGGGGGTATTCCTAAGGTTTTTTATAATTTATAAAACCCTTTTGGTTGTAAAGTATTTTCCAAACTTTTCGCGTGTACGTGTGTCACAAATTCGGTTTTTGTCTTTTTTGTCCGTTTTTTGAGACAATGCGGAGCATGGCTTTTGCAAGGGGGAAATTGTACGGACAAAAAAAAAAAAACCCAATTGGGGATGCAGCCAATTTGTCTGGAATAAGTCCAAAGCAGACAATTTCGCCACGAAGACGGGCCCATGGTTTGGACCCGGCAATTAAGCTTGTGGGGAGGTTCACGAGCGGTCCCACCCCCCCAGATGATAAGCCGTTTTTTCCGACCCCGAGTCTAGCGAACGAGCGCAAACCCAGCCAGGCTCCACCACTTTTTGGAAAAACCCCGCATTGTTACCCGACGTCGGGCGCCTACCCAGACTCAGTAGCCCCTTTTGATTGCCCCGTGTCCACGACTTAAGTCACACGGCGCCAATTAAGTAGGAAAGGGGGAAGGTGTGTGGTGGGGGTGAAATCTAGCTAATCAATTAAATGACCAATTGACCACCACAGAGAGTGAGGCGTGTAGGCGTGACTGTCATGATTTGAATATCCAATGGAATTAGAGGAGATAACTTCGGGTATCAGGCGGTAAAAATACTGACCAATGGTACTGCCCTTGGACACGGAGTGAGGGCATAAAGTAATGCTTTGAGTGAGAGAGAGGGGAGAACGAAGAAAACGAACAGACAGAGAGAGAGAGGAAGAAGTTCGGGGAGTAGGCCTCTCGCCTACAGGAAGGCAGGGAGATGAGAACGAACAGAGAGACAGAGGTTCTGGGTGTAGTCTCTGCAGGAGAAAGGCAGAGAGATGAGAGGAGTGAAGTTTAAGCATCAGCACCAGATAGTCTGCACAGAACGAACAGAGAGAGACAGAGGAAGAGGCTCTGTGTAAGCTCTGACGAGAGAGAAGCAGAGAACGAGGGGGAGAACGAACAGAGAGAGAGAGAGAGAGGTTCGGAGTGGAAGCTCTGCAGGAGAGAGGGCAGAGAGAGAGATGAGGGGAGTTGAGAGATTAGTATGAGATAGTCTGCAGAGGAGGACTAAAGAGAGATGTGGAAAGAGAGAGTTGCTAACTAATGAAGAGGAAAAGAAAGAAAAGAAGAAAAAAAAGAAAAGAAAAGCAACCAGTCCATTTGATAGAGCAGACTAGAAGAGAGAGAGAGAGAGAGAGAGAGAGTGCAATGCGTTAATGCAGGAAGAAAGAAAGGAGAACAGATCGATGTTGATAGTCACTGTTCTATCTTAACCGGGGGTTCGACCTCATACTTGGCCAGCGCCACTTTCATCGGCAGTCCAACCTGACCAGTGCCAGCAGTCCAGCCTGACCGGTGCAAGCAGACCAACACCAGTGCCAGCAGTTGTGTCGTGTTGTGAAAGTGACAGTGAAAAGAAAAAAAAAGGAAAAGAAAAAGACAGTGATTCGTGAATAGTTAAGATCACCTGGCCAGGTAAAGTAGAAATCTATTTATACCCGGGTTAGTTAATGATGTTTTAGATAAATGATTTTGTGAAGTTCAGGAAAGAGAGAATGTTTTATTTTGTTTGATTCCATATGCATTGATGTTTTGTTCTATGATCATGTGTAGTAAAGTTATAGACTTTACTAGTGGTTTGATGTGACGAATGCATGATATATGAATGAGATTGTAAGCAAGCTGTGAGTGTGTTTGGGCTGTGCGCTAGTCCTTCCTCCATCGACATCACCCGAGGTTCACACACACACACACACACACACACACACACACACACACACACCACACACACACACACACACACACACACACACACACACACACACACACACAAACATCATCAACAACAACAACAACAACAACAACAACAATACAATGCCCGGTGGAAGACTTGATTCTTGTAATGAAGGAGGACTGGAGGGAAGGGAAGGAAAAAAAGAAGAAAAGAAGTCAAGAGAAAGTACAAGGAAATTTCATGCCTTTGACAGCCACGTGAACAGTTGGGGCGACTACTGCTGCTTCAATGCTGAGGCATGAGTTGTAATGGGGTGCACCAGGTATTCCAGTAGAGCCAGGCAAAGACAGGCCTTTCATCTTGTTCGCCATGGTACCGACAGGTTGTATGCAAACCCGGGTTCGGACTGCTTGGGAAGACCGAGTGTT
>CM031600.1:60819351-61001404 GCA_018398815.1 Conus ventricosus | reverse complement strand
ATCTTGGCAGGGCAGGGACTGTTTATAATTAGGACCAGCTAGAGGGTGATTCAGAGGCAGCTGTGGGTGAGACTGGCCCGGCATGCTGCCTTATCTGCTCTCTGGTGACACAAACATCCTGTACTGGTATATCTACAGTGCTGAGAAGCATCAGAAATTTCAGTTCCACACAAAGGTTTTGTTGGAGCACCACCTTGGTTTTGCACATTGTGAAACAGTTCTTTCTTGAAGAAATCAGGATAGCCAAGCCACAGAAATTCACGTTTGACAAAGGTAAATCTTTTTTTTTTGTGTGTATTTTTTTGTATATATATATTTTTGTTTATTTGTTTTTGTTTTTTGTTTGTTTTTGTTTTTGTTTATTGGTGTGTGTGTGCGTGCGTGTGTGCGTGCGTGCGTGCATGCGTGCGTGCGTGCGTGCGTGCGTGCGTGCGTGCGTGCGTGCGTGCGTGTGTGGGTATGTGCATATGTGTGTGTGTGTGTGTGTGTGTGTGTGTCAGTGTGTGTGTCGGTGTGTACACACAGTCATGCATAAAGGAAAATAGCAAAGTTCAGTGAATTTCCAGGAACGAGTGGTGTGTGTGTGTGGTGTGTGTGTGTGTGTGTGTGTGGTGTGTGTGTGTGTGGTGTGTGTGTGTCTGTCTGTCTGACTGTCTGGTTGTTTTTACAAATACGCTTTATGTTTCTGTTTTTTATTTTTTCAAACAAAGCTGACCATTCTCAAGTGTGTGTGTGTGTGTGTGTGTGTGTGTGTGTGTGTGTGGTGTGTGTGTGTGTGTGTGGTCTGTGTGTGTTCTTGATAAGAGTAAATCCATTAGGCACTGCACTAATTATTCATCTGCATCTATTTACTTGCAGGACAATGGAGGAGCAGGGAGGGGAGAATGACGTCTACCTAAGTCTGGCAGCATCCCTGACAGACAGCATGGAGACTGATGCTGCTGCTGACAGTGACAACGTCTCACTCATCAATCTGGTACCGGCCGCGACCCGTGATGAAAGTTTTACTGTCTCTGACAATGAACCCTCATCAATCTCTTGACAGGAGACTGTGAAATGCAGAGTGCTTGTGACACTTCAGAGAATGAACCTTAAGTAAATATATTATGCATCATGCAGACAGTGACTCCAGCGGCAGTGACCCCACATATCAGCCAGAAACAGAAAAACTGCCTGCCAAGTGCCAAAGGAGGAGAAGCAGAAGGACAGAGACTTGGCAAAAGCAATAGTTGAAAGTGCCTTGCAAGCGGACCAAATTCAGCACGACAATCAAGTGCATGAACGTCGGCTTGACAACATCTTGTCAGCGAATGGGCCGACACGGATTGATGTGGAGGCAGACGGGAATTGTTTTTTTCAGTCATGTGCTCTGCAGCTCAATCTAACAGCAGTTGACATCAGGAAGTGCCTCTGCGACTACATGGAGGACAATTACAATATGTTTTTTGATTTTATGACATTGCTGAAGATGAAAATGAAAGATACATGCATTACATGGAAAATGTCGCAGAACTTCGCCATCCTGGCGGGTGGAGTAACAATGCAGGTGACATGTTGCCTTTGGCACTTGCGTCTTGGATCGGACAGACAGTCAGGATCTTCACAAGCAGTCCGAACCGACCCTGGTTTGACATACAACCTGTCGGTACCAGTGGCGAACAAGATGAAAGGCCTGTCTTTGCACTGGCTCTACTGGAATACCCTGGTGCACCCCATTACAACTCATGCCTCAGCATTGAAGCCAGCGGTAGTCGCCCCAACTGTTCAACATCAACAAACCCTATTTCAGGTGGTCTGTCTTCACAGCACTGGTCTGATTGTCAGCTTGATCAAAGTATGTCAGGTCAGTCAAGTGGGGATCAGCACCAGCAACCAGCAACTCCACAGCCTTCTTTTGAACGTCCAGATTCCGTGCAAGCTGATGAACCACCGTATCATCAGTCATCTGCCTCATCGACGTGTTCGATAAATCATCAGGCTTCGGAGACTGAAGAGCCTGCTGATCCACACGTGCCAGTTCAGCAAAGTCCAGTGAAAGGTTCCACTGACCCATGCACTACGTCCGCACCATCGCCAGACACACCAAGAAAGTGTGGAGTATTCAAAACACCTCCAAAAAAGGTATTGACAAGGAAAAGGATTGCGAGACCTGAAACATGGAAGAAAAATATCAGGAAAACCTTGCGACTCCAGGGAAAAAGTCATCTCTCAGACAAGGGGAAACTTATACCAGCGAAGCAGCTGAAGGCGGTTGACTGCTCAAAATGTAAAATGAAGTGCAGCAGATTAAAGGAAAAACAGCGTGACATATTTGATTTGTTCTACTCGCTAGATTCTTATGAAAACAAAAACATTTTGTGTGCACACATGTGACAGAAAAGCCAACAAGGACATTTCACAATGATGAACTGAATGAAGCTTGTGAAAAAAAACCAGAAATGTTTGCAGACAGTTTTACTTAACTGTAGATGGGCAAAGAGAACGTGTGTGCAAAACGTTCTTCCTCTCACCTTAGCAATCAGTCATAACTACCTTCAACATGCCTTAAAAAACAGCACAGGTGGTGTTTGTCGGCCAAGAGTGTCGTGGGAGAAAACGAGCACACAACAAGACCCCGGACAAGGCTGTTGAGAGAGTGAAGAGCCACATTAAGTCATTTCCTGTTGTTCCTTCACATTACACCAGAAAAGACACACACACCGAGAGTACCTGCCAACAGATCTCAGCATCAGCAAAATGCACCAGTTGTACACTGAAGAGTGTAACAAAGACGGATTAAAGCCAGTGTCATCAAGGCAGTACAGAAAAATCTTCAATGAATGCTTTAATCTGTCGTTTCACGTCCCCAAAAAAGATCAATGTTCAACTTGCACATTGCACGACCGCAAGAAAAGTGAGGGGACACTGAGCGACTCAGAGGAAGAATCCCATAAACAACACTTAGCAAGAAAAGAAAGACCCAGAAAACAGGAGGAGGCAGACAAACAGGCTGCTGCAAAAGATACATCTCTACACGTGGTTACCGTTGATTTGCAGCCTGTGCTGCAAGCCCCTTGTGGGCTGGTCAGCCAACTTTATCATAAAAGAAAATTATCCGTCTATAACTTCACTGTCTATTCACTGGCCGACGGAAAAGGGACTTGTTTTATTTGGGACGAGACCGAGGGCATGCGTGGATCATGTGAAATTGCCACCTGTCTACTCACATACCTCAAGAGCCTTCCCAACACAGTCAGAGAAGTGATCATTTACTCAGACTGCTGTGGCGGACAAAATCGAAACCAGAACCTCACAGCAGCGCTGATGCATGCCGTAAACGTGATTCCTAACATCAAAGTAATCACGCAAAAGTATCTGGAGACAGGCCACACTCAAATGGAGTGTGACTCCATGCATGCTGCAATAACACATGCAAAAAAGTGTACTGAAATCTTCGTACCTAGTGAGTGGGACATCATCCTCAGACTGGCCAGAAGGGAAAGAAGTACACTGTAGTGCCCATGAAGCATTCCTCCTTCTACGATTTCAAAGCTCTGGCTGCTTCCATTATCCGGAACACCAAGACAGACATAGAGGGGCGTAGGGTCAACTGGCTGCAGATCCGTGTCATCAAACTCTGTGAAGGCCAGGAGGAACTAATGTTCTTTAAAACAGACTACAGCGATGATGACTACCGCACATTGCGTCTCACTGGGTCCTCCAAACGAAGTCGTCCTGCCCCTCTGAAGACTCTGCCTTCACGTTACAGCAGTAAACTGCCCATTTCAAAGGCCAAACATGATGATCTTCTGTCCTTGTGTTCTTCGGGATTATCCCTTCACATCACCATGCCTTCTTCCATGCTCTTCCAGTATCTGCAGGAACAAAAGACAAGTTGCCACAGCCAGATGTGAACGACACTACCGGAAGTGATACGGACTGAACAGTGACAGAGTGAAAGTGAGTTTGCTCAAAACAGTCATGTGTTTCGGGATTGTGCATAGGATAGTTTTAAACAACTGATTGTTACTGCTGCATATTTCTGTTCTTCTTTTACCAAGTTTCATTAATTTCTTCCCAGGACCGTTTATTTTGACAATTGAATCCTGTACGCTACATTATTTCAGTGTTTGACTGTGCTTTGATTTGTAAAATCTCTTCAGACTATGGGAATCTTACATACCTTTGTTAATGAGCGATATCTAATTTTGTGACTTCTTGACGGAACATGATTATCAGAAAACAAAACAAAAGATGGGGATCTAGACTATACTGTGTCGGAGGAGCATGACAAATCTGGTGAGTCTGTATATATTAATTTTATTCATGCATGACTTCTTTGAAACAGACATTTGTGAAAATGCTACAGAGACAAAGAGCGTCATGAAATACCAAAGAGAGAGAGAGAGAGAGAGAGAGAGAGAGAGAGAGAAGAGAGAGAGAGAGAGAGAGAGAGAGTTTTAATCTTATTTTCTAATTACTGTATATAGTTTATTTTCAATGAATCATTAATGCAAAGGGGCGTTATGTATCGATCACACACAGTGGGGTGTGACTCTGTGTGTGTGTGTGTGTGTGTGTGTGTGTGTGTGTGTGTGTGCGTGCGTGGTGCGTGCGTGCGTGCGTGCGAGCGTGCGTGCGTGCGTGCGTGCGTGTGTGTGTGTGTGTGTTCTTTAGTTAGAATGTCCAAAATGTGAAAATTACAGAAGTAAATTTATCTTATTATTTGAAGTAGAAATCATTTATAAATTTCTCAAATGTTGTTTTGTAGTAATTGGTTATTGTTGATCACTTAAAGTATATCATATTAGGACGCAATGTAATTTTACATATTTTCAAAATTGATTTGTGTTGTTCCATGGCGTAAAAATTATTAAAGTGTTTGCTTTATTTTTTTGCTGTATCCCCCACAAGGGCTTGAATAGGATTAAATTTAGAGTCAAAGTCAAGTCTTTTGTTTGGGGGTGCCAATGAGACAGACCGGAGAGAGAGAGAGAGAGAAAAGAGAGAGAGAGAGAGAGAGAGAGAGAGAGAGAGAGAAATACTTGTAAGAAAATATCTTTTGTGTTCGTGACCCGTAGAACCTTCCACAGACATGCTTTTCCCTCTCTTGTGTTTCACTTCAGTGCAAAACCAGACATGCTTTTCCTCTCTTGTGTTTCACTTCAGTGCAAAACCAGACATGCTTTTCCCTCTCTTGTGTTTCACTTCAGTGCAAAACCAGAACGGTATATCTGGACGATCTCCCCATAACAGCTCTCACTTAGCAGTCCACTGGCTGCATTTCCTTTGCAGCCACAAAGTAGCTTTGAAAGCAATACCGAAGGGACAGGGTGTTTAGACTAACAAGGGTGCTGGCGGGTGCGTGCTGATAAGGCATGGCTGATAATGAGCCCACAATGGCACAACCCTAAACCTTTTTTTTCCCGCCTTAGCCCTGCTGAAATGGAGACAGCTGCAGTAACCTCACTCCAGCCCTCAGGTCAGTGTAAACTGAGAGCGCAGGCTGGAGTGCCAGAATGGAATATCAGACACACACTCAGGAAAGCAGAAATTACTCTAATTGCGTATAGTATTTCCACATTTTCTTTCTACTCTGCTGGTAGACAGAAAGCACTCCTAACAACTAATACAAAACTAAGTAAATTTTATCTGGTATGTCACAAGCTGTACAGCTTTGAAGTTTCAATTCCGTTTTCCCAGTAACAGCGGAAGTGCGAGATATACCATTCTGGCTGGAAACCCTCGAAATAACCTAGTTTGAGGGGTAAGTACAACATCCTTTTTTCACCCTCACTTGTTCCCTGCTTGCTACGTGGCCGCCATCATGCATATGCATGCGTGGGCCCGGTACCCGACAGGCTTTGCCCTATTTTTAGGACAGAAACACACACGCAATTTGCCCAAATTCATACTGGACAACAGAGGTGTTATCCAGCAGAGACTGGTAAATCCCATTCCCTCGTGTAGTCAGCAAGAGACTGACAAAATATCAGCTGAGACTGAACACTGAAAGTCAGCACAGACTGACAAAAGATCAGCAGCGACTGAACACTGGAAGTCAGCAGAAACTGACGCGATGGCCGAAGAGAGCCCTGAGCGGCAAGAGGCCGCGACAGTGGCTTTCGCGGATCTACAATCACTTGACGCGAAAATGTTTGGCCGCTTAGATAGACTTGAAGCCATGCTGCAGAGAATCGCAGGCCAAAGCCATTTGGGTGAACAAAAGCCTAACAGTGCAAGAAAGTGAGCTTTGTCACCAGACAGTTCAGATTCAGATGACGTAGAAAAGTGCAACTCCGAAAACCGGCACAAGGGGAAAAAGTTGCATGCAAAAAGCACAAAGGCATTGTCAGAGTCGGAATCTGAAGGGGAGGTAGTAGATGACACACTCTCAGCAGCCGGCTCTGACGAAGATTTGCTAGGGGAAATAGATAAAGATCTTGATGATGGTGAGGAGACAGCACCACCAGTCTCCTCCTCCCTAGCACAAATCATAAACAAACACTTCCAGTCTGGATTGTCAGAGGACAAACTGAAAGACAGGCTTGGTAAGTATCAAAGGCCAAAAACCTCTGAAGCGCTGACAGTGCCGCAAGTCAACACTGAAATTTGGAAAAGCCTTCCAGCAGAGGCCAGAAGAGTTGACATCAAAAGCTCGCATGTGCAAAAAGCACTGACAAAAGCAGCAATAGCCTTGACAGACAGCACACAAACAATACTCAGGGCACAATGCAACACTGACTCACAGACATCCAAGAAAATGAAAACAGCCATCGAAAAGAACACAGTCAGTCTTGCTCTCTTGGGTCATGCATCACATCAGCTATCACTCAGACGCAGACAGGCCGTTCGCTCACATTTGCACCCAACTATCACTGGCATTTGCAATGATTCTGTGCCAGTCACACAAAATGCTTGTTTGGTGACAACTTGGCTGCTTCACTCAAAGGAATTAAACACTGCCAACAAGAGGAACTGGCAAGCTTAGCTCCGCCCACTCAGCCAACCAGCGATGCAGTAAGTGCTAACTACTGTCACAGTCTCCCACAGCTAAGGGCAGAATTAGCGGCAGAGACGCATACGTTCGAAGGGGGCAGGCTCTAATATTTTCTTCCTGTATGGGAATCACTTACAACAGACCAAGAAATCTTACAGCTGATAAGAGGAGCCACACTGGAATTTGAAAAGAAACCTCTGTTATCCCCTCACACTTGTTGTAGTAGTACGCAACCTGGCCTGAACCAGGCGGAAATAAATATTATAGACAGTGAGGTGAATAAACTCGGATCAAAAGAAGTTATATCCCCTTGTACATATGTACACAATCAACACGTGTCACCTGTATTTACAAGGCCAGAAAAGGAGGGTCAAATCACATGATTCTGAATTTGAAAAAACTGAATCAAGATATTACTTATCACCATTTCAAAATGGATACTTTGCATGTTGCACTGAAGTTAGTGACACCTTTTTGTTTCATGGTTTCTACAGACCTAAAGGATGCCTATTACTCCATCCCCATTGCACAAGCACATAGGAAGTATCTCAGATTCAGATGGAGAGGCCAACTCTGGGAATATAACTGCATGCCAAATGGTCTGGCTCTTGCCCCAAGAAAATTTACCAAAATGTTGAAACCTGTCTTTGTCAAACTGAGACAAGAAAATCATGTCTTTGCCAAACTGAGACAAGAAAATCATGTCTCCACCAACTTTCTGGATGATTCTCTTCTCCTTGCAGAATCAGAAGCAGAATGCATAGAGAATATCCAAGCCACAGTGCAGCTTTTTCGTTCACTCGGCTTCATTGTACACCAAGAGAAATCAGCTCTTAAACCAACCCAGGTTATTCAGTATCTAGGGGTGGAACTACGAGAAATGGAATTAAAAACTTAAACGAGCACTTACCTTGGGGGGGGAGGGTGGGGGGGTTGAGTGGAATTCCATGATGTAGTTCCACAGGAACTGAGGGATATGCGCCCTCTCTGAGATCATTCCCTTCACTACAATTAGTTATTTTATTTCATTTACGGTTACACAAATTCCATTGATCATCTAACTGGATTTAGATGATCAGTGGTTTAAATCATGGCTTCACTGCGTGTGCGCATCTTGCATATCCCTCCATTCCTGAGGAACTACATCATGGAATTCACTCAAACTTCACCCCACCCCACCCCTCTTCCCAGGTAAGTGCTTGTTTTAAGTTTCTAATTTCAAGTCAATATCTCATATGGGTAAAGAAATACAAGCTTTTAAAGATAACCACTGTGCGATAAGCTTGTACATCCTGAGGAATTTGGCATTGAGGGAGGCATTCAAAAAAACAAATTCTGTGGTGAAAGAGTAAAAATGAAAAGGTACCTTCACCCACATGTCATTACTTACACTGCATACAATTTTGGCTTTATTCTATAACATTTTCCACCCATTTCAAACATAACAGTTAAAATCTTGATTTTTCGTTTGTTTTTTTAACCCTTTGCTGGCACAGCGGCCGAAAGCGTCCGTTCATGCCGATGGGCAAAACGTCCGAAAGCGTCTGCTAATGTTCGGCCATCTTCGTAACTTCCATACATGGAAGTTTCCGTAAATCTCGCGCCAAATCTCGTTCAATTGAAGCCACGAGACTTCCGCCACTTCCTGTCCCACTTTCTTTCACTTGTGGCTTTGCATCGAGTTGTAAACAAGGCAAATTTCAACACGTGGTGCGAGAGAAAAAGTTCGGCGATTTTCAAGATGGATCCGTTCACAGATTCCGAGAGTGAGGAGGAGTTTTTTGGGTTTCGTGCGGAAGATATTGAACTTCGTGAAGTTCAAGCAGGCTCAGACATCGATGTGAGTGATGTTAGCAGTGTGCACACATCGGATTTGAGTGACTGGAGTGATAGGATGACGATTTCGACGACGATCGTGATCAGTTCGGTTGGAGTCAGCAAACACGACTGTTCGATGTTGAGGCGTTTACTGCCCAAAGTGGAGTAAATATCGATGGTTTTCTTTATTTAATTCTGCATGTTTTACATCTTATTTGAATGAAATCCATGCTTTCTTTCCAGAGATATTGCGTTTTGAACACAAACACCCACAGACACGCCCATTTCAGCCATTTTCTCTGCCCTGCAGGAAGTAAACAGTCTGCCATGCTGTGCCCAGCAAAGGGTTAACCAAATTCAGGATTTCCAAAATAATTCTCAAAACAGAAAAATTCAATGAAAACAAGAATTCCCTGGCAGAGTCGCAGCAGCAGCAGTTATGCTACCACGGCAGTGAACAAGTCATTAAATCATCAACATTCCAGTCAGATGATCCAAAGGTCAGCCATAAGGGAAGCAGAAACACAAGAAAAGACACGTGGACACATAAATGTTTTTTCATGCACCTCCACACATGAAAAGCACTGGAGGGTGGTGTCTGTGACCTTCTTCCTTCCTTTTCCACACACTCACAAGGCGACAATCAAAAGGTTAACTTAAAACCGTCCTCACTCACTCCAACTCTTGATGTCATGATTTTGCTGTGATGGCATCAAAGATCCTTCTCACACACTGGCACACCGCTTGAGCTTGGTCCTGCAACATTACACAGGTAAATATATATTTTCTACCTGCAACATTACACAGGTAAATATATATTTTCTACCTTACGCTGCAACTGTAAATATTTCTTTCAGTGTCTTCTATTCTCGGACAGTGTGTGTGTGTGTGTGTGTGTGTGTGTTTGTGTGCGTGCGTGCGTGCGTGCGTGCGTGCGTGCGTGCGAGAGAGAGAGAGAGAGAGAGAGAGAGAGAGAGAGAGAGAGAGAGAGAGAGAGAGAGAGAGAGAGACAATGTATATGAGTGTGCTTGCATGAATGCTCTTAAGTGTTTGAATGTACACAAGCGTGATAAGAACAGGAAGGGAAGGTTCAACAGAAAAACCATGTGGGCAGAAAGAAGTAAATATTTTCTTTTAGACACCTTGATCTGTTATACATTTGTCAGTATCTGAAAATTATGACAAAATGATTATAGTTATCACATGATGCTACTGTTCTATAAACCTTAGTATATCTGAAAGTTAAACCCAAAACGAATGGTTTCACTTCAACTCTGTATGTTATTCCTTTTTGTTCCACAGCATTTGTTTATTTTTCAAATGAGCATTAAACTCTTTGTGAGATTTTATTTTTTCACCAAATACTTATTAGTAGGAGATAAGATAATGTTGCTTATAGCCCAGCCGACCGCAAAGGGCCACATCAGGGCTGTATTAGTAGGAGAGACAATGACAGACAAAAAAGGAATATGAGAAAGAAGGAAGAAGGGGGGAGAGGACTGATTAGCCACAAAATATTGACGTCTGTCTCTTATCTACGATGTTGACCTTGTGCATCGATTGTGACATACTGACACACAGACCTGACCCTGTGAACCAGTCATCTCAATCACTTATCTCAAACAATTGTGGCAAGGACAGAGGAATTTTCCGGCTGGAGTTTATAAAAAGTAGTAATCAAACAAAAATGAAATTAAAAAAAATGACAGGCACAACACCCAAACATTTAAAGCGATCAGATGTTCAGATGTGACGGGCTCGAATCTGAACAGTGCATGGAGCTTGAAGAGTATGACTTGTATGGCCAACATCATTTTTACACGACAATCATCATAAATACACCTACATCGTAAATATTTTCAATCTTTTATTTATGTTAAGTTTCTCTCCTCAGTTGACAAACATGATAAGCGAGGTTAGAGGTTTCTTCAAAGACAACATTGACATCACTTACTTGGTGTGTTCAAACATTGTACTTCCCATGTCGAGAACCTTAAATGAAGCAGAGCATCTTGAAGTTTTCTTTTTTTTGTTTGTTTGTAATCATTTTACTTGAACGTATTTCTGACTAAGCTGCAAAATAATCTCAACTCTTTGGCCTGTGTTTCTGTAATGAAAACACAGAAAAACCGGAGCACACAGTGAAAAGAATAGTGCAACAATTCCAGTGCAGTTGCAATGCACATTCAGCCCCCTGAAGAGTGGTACAAAGAAGGTAAGATTTAAAGATGGTCCTAACTGAACTTTAAATGATTTCTCTGAGGAGCTGAACCCAATTCACTATTTGATGGTTTCTCTTAAGTCAGCTGGTGCAGAAGCCATCTGGTTACAAGTTATCTTGCAAGTCATCATGAGTGAGTTAAAAACGTTCCCATTGAAAGTCAACTGTTTTCTCTTGCACTTCACTCCTTAACAGTAGCTGGCTTATAAAACAACGAGATGGACATGATACACAGCTACATACTATGTTCAATATTATGTTAAAGGTATAGTACCTCTTATTACATTGATATCTTATTGCTGAAAATCACTAAAGAGGTAACAAATATGTTTTTTGTTTTTTGTTTGTTAGATCCTAGAGGTATGAACACTTACAGCATTTATGACAAAGAGGAATGAAAACAAACTTTCTATGCCACTGAATGTCCAGAGTCTCCTCTTCATATCCATTAACATAAGGACAGCAATGAAAATTTGCTAATTTTTTTTCACCAGCTTGACAATATAAGGGAAGCTATTCTTTCTATACTTGGAGTTACATTTCTTTCACTCTTGTTTCTGTTTACAGGAGTTACACACTTTACTTCTGTTGTACCTGCATACCTTTTTTTTTCCCCCACATGCTATGGACACACAATACACTTGAAGACATTATTAGGTATGATACCTCCACACACTTTTACAGAGCTACCAACCTCTGCAGAGACTTGAGAAGAATATTTTTTGAAAACAGAGGAATTTCTGACAGTCGAGAGGGGTACATACACTATGGCGATGCATTAGAGCCACAACTGTTTATCTCGAAAAAAATGTGTTTTGACTTTTTCATATTTTTAGGTGTATTAATAGTCTGTTTAACATGCTGAAACATGGTTATGAAACATTTATTAGTTTTTGGTTGATAGCAAAGAAACAGTTGTTGCCCTGTCCACATCCAACCAGATTCTGCATGCCACAAATGAACAGCTAGCAGTCACAGACTGTGGCCCCAAGAAGAAATGGTAGAAAGGGGAATCACCACTCTCAGGCCAAACTTGTTTATGCTAGCAGTTATCAGTTGTTGGCTGAGGAAATTCCTGCAAGTGAAAGAGAAAGGTTGGGCTATTAGATTACACCGCCCTGCAGGTCACTTCTGGGTGGGGAAAATCAGGCACCTGGAATGGCAGAATTCGGTCAAGGAGGGGTCAGCGGGGTTCAGAGGCTTGTTTCCCACAGATACAGAGAGTGTCTGGAGAGATGCTGGTGTAAACAAGTGGCTATATACCAGCACATCCAGCTTTTACCGTTCACACTTTCCCCCACACTGATTCAAGAAACTTCATTGGCAGTTTTTTGCTTCTTCTTCCAACTCCACTGACGTCGTATTAAATCAGTAAGTCTCTCTCTCTCTCTCTCTCTCTCGCGGGCGCGCGCGCGCTCTCTCTCTTTTGTTCTTTTTGGTTTTTGTTTTTTTCAGGGCTCATATTGGCAGAATAGGCTATGCCTAACATGTTTATATCCCTAACCATGTCACGACTCTCTCTCTCTCTCTCCCTCTCTTTCTCTCCCCCACCCCCCTCCTCTGTTTTTGTTGTTGTTTTTTCCTCTCTCCCTCTTTCTCTCAATAATAAGAAACAAAATTAAATGTACTGTCTATTTGTTTCCTTTTTCACAATACCTTTTCCTTAATATTTTGTACATGCAGTTAATTTGTTTACAAAAGTGTATTAATTGAACACATTTTCAAAGACGCACAGAAGCTTTCTTGTAAATATGATGAAATAAATGCTGTGAATAAAGAAATATGTGTAGCTTCATTGTTTTTTTCCCTTGTACAGTTGGCTTTTCTGCTCATCCATATTGGTAAATCAGTAGCTGAAATAAATAGCAGAACACCGTTTGAAGAGATGTTGTGAAGACTGTGATACACGATTTAACTGGTGCGTTAATTATTTTCTTTGTTCTCCCAATCAAGCACCATGACTGACGACAATTGGTCAGATCTTAAAATTGATGAGGAGACCTGCTTACTTCTTGACCAGCATGAGCCAGCATCTTCTCATGGAACTTCTCAAGTATCGATCATTACCTCAGTATTGTTTGTGATGACAGACTTTGTAGCAGGAGAGAGGCTGAGGGTGGGAGTAAAGCCAGTAACTTGAATCTTATTGAGCAAATTTTGTCTACGCAAATATAGTATTGTGTATACTATATTGTTACTGTTTCAGTTGTTCCCGAGGCGGTGTCAATGCGTGCAGAATATCCCATATACGCCACACCACATCTGCTATTTTAGCTAATGCTTCATCGACTTCATATCCCAATGTGCTGGTAAAGCCTCGGGTGCACGCTGGGTATTTTCAAGTTTCTGCAACCCACCAAACACTGACATGGATTACGAGATTTTTAACGTGCGCATTTGATCTTCTGCATGCATATGCACACGGGACCTCGGTTTATAGTCTCATCTGAAGGACTTGGGAGAGGAGAGTCAGAACAAATGGTAACTCCCGCTAATAAACGGACGGCTCAACTGGGACTCGAACCCGGGACCACAAGATCACAATCTTGCGTCTTACCAATTGGGCCAACCGCCTCCCTATACATATATATAAAATATTTTTTCCTAGCCACACTATATATATTATAAGTATATTGTATATCATAAAAACAGTTGGAAAGAGTCCAGGTCATTGTGTATACATGAATGAAAGCAGGCCTGTCAGAAGCTGATCAAACAGAATAAAAGTCTGTCTTAACTAAAACGCTTCATAAAAAGCATATCTTTAATGTTTCAGGGGGAGATCCACTTGCCACTGCAATTACTGAAAGCCACAGAGAAGAAACCCTTCATGAGCTGGCTGTCCGGATTCATACCAAACGTCTGGATAGTCTTCTCTTGGCCAATGGCATGGAGAGAAGACCTGTGTATCCTGATGGAAATTGCTTTTTTAAAGCTGCCTCCATTCCTCTGGACAACCACACTGAAACCCACGCTCTGTGCCTCTCTGTGCCAACATATTGAAGACAACCTGCATGCCTACCTTGGCGTTTTTCACCTTGATGAAGGGCTCCCTAGTAAGTCAAGTTCATCATAAAAGAAAGTTGGCAGTTTATAACCTGACCGTATTCTCACTTTCAGACAAAGAAGCCTCCTGCTTTGTTTGGAATGAATGTGATGGAAACAAAGGATCTTGTGAAGTTGCCACCAGTCTTCTGCGTTACATCCAGTCATTGCCAGAACACATCACCCATGTCATCTTGTATTCTGATAACTGTGGCGGACAGAACAGAAATCAGTTCGTTGCTGCTGCTCTTCATTATGCGGTCAAAAGCATTGATCACATCCAGATCATCGACCAAAAGTTTCTGGAAAGCGGCCATACCCATATGGAGTGTGATTCAATTCATGCTACTATCGAGAAAGTGAGAAAGAATGCATCCATTTTCATTCCAGATCAGTGGCATACAGTTATTGAGATGGCAAGATCAAACTCCCCAAACACCGTAGTTCCCCTTGAATATGCAGGCTTTCTGGACTTCAAACATCTTACTTCACAGACAATGAGGAATACCAAGACTGATATCACAGGAGCCAAAATCAGCTGGCTGAAGATTAAGTGGCTGAGGTATACAAAGAAGAAGACACGCTGTATTTCAAATACGGAATGACAGAGTGTTTTCGGAGCCTGAAGATCAAGGGAAACAGCCGTCGAGGTCGCCAGCAAGCTGTGAGCAATGTGCAGGACCTTCCTCAGCGGTACACGATCGTCTGCCTTTGTCTGAAGCAAAGAAGAAAGACCTCCTGGACCTCTGCCAGCTAGGGGTTGTGCCACAGCGACACCATCAGTTCTACCAATGGCTGCCCAGCGCCAGCACGGCTCCAGACAGGCTTGCAGAACCAGACATTACCGAGAAGGACACAGAATCCGAAGAAGATCTGTAAAAGTTTCATTTGAGTGAATTTGACAGTGCGCCGATGTCTGCTTTCATTCTGAACAATAGATGCGCCTGTTTGTTAGTGTGGAATCAAATCAGTGAAATATATATATGCTATATTTACTTTCTCTATTGTGGATAAATCAATGAACTATATCAATGCGGACAATTCTTTTTTTCTGCTGTGGAAAATCGGTGAACAGTTTCTTCCCATTGTGGACCAAGCAGTGAACTGAAGTAGGATACAGTGAACAGATTTTTTCCTTTTGTGAATGATACAGTGAACAGTCTCTCTCCACCCCACCCCCACTCCCCTTTTGTGAATAAACCGTGAACTGTGACAATGTAGACGGTTGTTCTTACTGTGGATGATTCATCCTTGTGTGGATTTTGGAGACGGCAAACAAGGTAGGCATGCACAATTTTGCATACGTGTTCAGTCTATTGTATATTTTTGTTTGTTAGCATGACAGTGTGAAGTAAAGTAGCTTTAGGGCTTGGTTGCATTACCTCTGCCTGTGTGTGTGTGCGTTTGCGTGTGCGTGTGCGTGTGCGTGTGTGTGTGTGTGCGCGTGCGTGCGTGCGTGCGTGCGTGCGTGTGTATGTCGTCTTCTGTTCACAGACTTTTCCAGAAACTGTCGACGTTATTTTCTATAGGCTATTGATCTTAACCTTTTCCTTAATAACAGTTTCACACAAGCCTATCCAGTCCATTCTTTTCTATCAGGAGTGGTTCCGAGCAAATTAATAGTGTAAAATACAAAATTAGCTCAGTGTAAAACACGGTTCAAGAATTCTTAAACACTTGTTACCTAATGCATGACATGAATTATGTCAAACTTCCAAGGCCACAACTATGTGTTTCATTCGTGAGCACTTGTTGCCCAGAATAACACATACAAAAAACGACTATGTTTTACACCACAACTGATTTTCTTGTACATAACAGATTGTGATCTGAAAATGTTCCATACAGTGGGACAGTTTGTCCGTGCCACAGGTGGCTAGAGCCATAGAAGACAGTTGTATTCCAAACTATTACGGCAAACTGATAGGAATGTTCCAGGCCACAAGTCACTATCCTGTAGCTGATCAGTTGTGGCCTGAGGAGTTCAGCTGTTAAGGTCTTACCGTTGTGTGCCACAACTTTCTAAGTCTTGTTAATAAGTTGTGCTTCAAAATTCTGGGAAGATGAAAGCCTTTCTTTTCAGACCAAGAGTGTTTACTTCTTAAGATTGCGTAATTCTGTGGTTTCCATTTGAGTTTTTTTAACCCCCATTTGTACAGCTTTAGAACACCATCTAGTGTTTGTTTTTCCCAAGTTTGGAAGTTCTGCGCGCAGAGGTGTAATTTTCGGAGACCTGTGAAATCTTCAAGTGCCCATTTCTCAAAATGGCGTTTTTCAAGATACAGTTGTGGCTCTAATGCATCGATGGCATCTCAAACAAAACAATGACATTCTAGACACTTTCTTTTCTTTCCTTTTGTCAAGCGCTTTCATGGAATCACTGTCTCAGCCAATGCACTGTTGCTCTTTTAAATCTTTGAAGCACACCGTCACTACTCTTCATCTTATGACCTGGCTCATTTCTGCACTTCAGAAATCATCAGTGCTTCTGTAGTGTCTTGACCCAGGGAGTGACAAATATCTGTAAGGTTCTTCCTGACAAGGTTGAACACTTTCACAGGCCAAACTGCTGACTGGGATCAGCAGCACTCCCATCATGACAGCAGAAAGCAACCTGAATCTGCACTTCTGTTCTAATTTCCGTTTCTTCCATTTCTGCCTCAGGGTTAATTGGTCCACAGGTCGTTTCAACAATGATGGCGGCAGAAGACGCTGAACCAGAAGTAAGTTTCCAAACAGCTCTTTGGCTATAGGCTCTTTGGCTATACGAACGGCAGATTGCAAGCTCTGCCAATAAACAAACTTTTTTTTTTTTGCAAGCAAAATGTTTTTACATCAAGCAGAATAGTGGAATGACGTGTTTGAGCATAATAAATTCCGCCGAAAGCAGGGTGGTTGGCAGCTCTGATTTTATAATGTGGAACACTAGTATTACAGCATCATAATTATTATCATTTTGAGTACTGATATAGCATCTAGACTACAGCCCCTATCTTTGGTTAGAGACCACGCTCCAAGCGATTTACAATCCATCCTCTTGTTTACAGAATAGGCTGCCTTCCTGGATCGAGCCAACTGAAGAGCTGCCTGCTGGTAACAACATTCAGTCATTTCCTCGCATCGTTAAGTTAATATCTATCACTCATTTTGTTTTGCTCCTTTCCTCTTTCCATATTTTACACCGGGTGCATGCTATGTGAAATATGTCATCCATACCAACAACCAAACTGAAATTCTTTCTGAAAGATGCCGACGGGACTTTACATGTGTACAAGACGCTAAGTGCGCCTTCACATAACAGAACTTTTGCTTATAGTCTCGTTTGAATTTTATAGGAAATTAAGTCAAAACCAACGTGAATTCTAAGGAAAAAATTCCCCTGTACTGAAACAGCCAGTGGAGATTCGAAACTGCAATCCCAGAATCACCAGGACCAGCGCACCACTAACTGAGCTGTTCTGCCCTGCCCCCTCCCCCCCCCCCCCCCCCCCCCCTGTCGATTCTGTAAAAAGAACATCTTTGTTGAACACCGACAGGAAGCAGCTTTCTTTCATGAATCATCCACCTGCTCCCCCCCCCCCCCCCCCCCCCATCACAATCACACCCGCACGTGCTCACTGAAGGTGCCGCAGTACCTCTGTGTGACACTGGAAGATGTAGCAATGGAACGTTGGTTTGCCCACCTGCCCAGTCTTCAGGACGATGTTGGGCTTGTTGGCCCCATCTGTGTAGTGAATCAACTGGGAAATCGTGTGCAGCGGATGTCGCTGAATTACCTCCTGTTGGCAGTCACAAAGGTTCTTCAACATTTTGTGCATGACACGACATGAAACCAAAGTTCTATCCAAAAATCTATTTCCCTCCATATTTGTTTGGACAGGTAAGCATGAATCAAACCCTGCTTATGCAAGCACAATTTAAACATGGGGAAAAAAAAGGGTAAAAAAAGGGAAAAAAAAGAAAATACGCACTCAATTCTCTTATCAGTCTTCTGACATAAAAACGCAACTGGAGCAGACAATGTAGGAAAAAATTATTCAACACAAAGAGAAAAGCTGCTGAACAAGGCAAGTTAGCCCTCCACCCCCATCCCCACCCCATCAAATCATTTCATTTATGTAACATAGTTTTTGACAGTTTATAATATTCATGGTTTTACAAGTCTGTTTCAATTTCATTACAGCCGACTACTGCTTCCCATTATACTAAGCTCGTCACCCCAATATTTAAAGAAGAAAGAGTAGGAAACTACTATCAAACCTAATGATGCCACCAAAAAAAATGCAAATGTCATTTTGACAAGCAGACACTTCCGAACAGACAACTAGTTTTCAAACCAGATAGTATTTACAGTCTCACTATCTGGAAACCAGATCACACACACACACACACACACACACACACACACACACACACACACTCAGACACACACAAACACAAACGCACACAAATCATGGTTTGTTTTATTTTGTAATTAAGAAACACAGTGTTCTGCCTACTGACAAACTGTTTGCACAGGACATGGGTTTTAAAATTTGATGAAAATACGTATCACAAGATACCATCTCTTTCTACATCCAAATGTCACGTTCTTTATTTTTTCTCCAATCTCACCCTCATGTGTACGTCATATTTTAGCCGTCTGTACCTTTTCCTTCTTTCTTTTCATCATGTTTTTCGTTTCTCTTTTCTTTAATATGTTTATAATTGTTGGTCTTTTTGTATGCGTAAAATATGGAATTAAAAATTATTAAAAAAAGAAAAAATTGAAACAAACAACAACCAAAAAAAAAGGACTCAACTTTCTAAAACTTGGCCATGTGAATGGGCTAGGACTAAGAAAACAGCTGACAATTAAAAAAAAAAAAAAAAAAAAGAGCCAAAGAGTGAAAAAAAAAGAGAAGGAAGTTACAAGCTCAGAATTTCCGCAAAGTTGGAGGAGGTGAGGATGAGGGGAGGGAGACTCAAAATTTATAATGAATACAGCGAAAGTATACCTATCATCATCAATTTTTCTAAATTGTACGCCGTGTGGTGAGATTTGTATCTACTGCAGGTCCACTTTTAAAATAAAACGCCCAAAAGTTACCTTTGATCACTGTATCCATACACATGCCTACTCACACACACACACACACACACACACACACACACACACACACACACACACACATGCAAGTGCACAGAGAGTAGGCAGATACCTGTCCGGAAGTGTCCAGAACCTTGAAACCATATCGTGACACGTTGATGGTCACTTTATCCTCCTCTGTAACGGTCGTCTTTATCTTCCCCTCAATCTGGAAGAGAAAACGTTCAATGTGTATGGTAAACATGCTTTAATCAAATTCAAGTAACTCAAACTAACCTACAATGTGATACATTCCTTTTTCTTCCCTTTTACAATGTTACGATTTGGATTATAGGCCAAGTGAGGCAAGGGTTCTTTGAAAGGGAGTAGGGTTGGATTACGCAGGGAGGGTCAGAGCTGGTGGGAGTTATGCATATTTTTGCCAAATAAAAAAAAGTAAAGGAAGTTGTTTCATTGTAGCATAAATTCCAATCTGAAAGGGATTATTTACAATGAATCATGCTAGTAATATACAGAAATGTTTTTGTTCATGAACGATGTGAATGTGAATATGTACAGGGTAAAATCATAAATGAAAATGCTAAAAGTTTTCCACTGCTTCTGTAAATTGTTTCTACTCTGTGTGTGTGTGTGTGTGTGTGTGTGTGTGTGTGTGTGTGTGTGTGTGTGTGTGTGTGTGTGTGTGTGTGTGTGTATGTGTGTGTGTGTGTGTGTGTGTGTGTGTGAGAGAGAGAGACTATTTGCGAGCATGTACATGCATATGTGTGCAAGTGCGCATACCTGTAGGTATCAATGTGCATGTATAAATATTCTTGTGCATTTATGAGTGAATGTGTGTATGCATACTTTAATTGTAACCTGTAAATATTCATATATTTGCTTGTGGATGTTTTTTTTTTCTTCAATATGTATTTGCATGCAATTCTGTGTAACATGAGTAATGTTTTGGCAATTAATGTTTGTATTAATATGTCATGTTTTGAGGGGTTTTTTTTTAATTTTTGTTGGGTTTTTAACTTTGTTTTCTTTTAAACTTAATTGGAACCATGAAAATCTGTATGTGAAATCTAGACTGTGGTTGTTTCCTTGTATCTCTGTATGTAAGCTTTCATGTATATTGTACCTTTCAAACAACTGAATTTCTCCTCAGGCTGCACCGAGTTCTGAATTCCACATTTCATCTATGGTACAGTGACTGCATTAAGCACTTCAGAACTTCCCCAGCCCCTTTTCCACTTTCTAGGTCAAACTGAATGTGACTATGAAAAGAAGGCATTGTTTGAGCCCCACTTCCAGTGTATAACATCGCAACCAGTGCACTCAGAACAATGGTAAGAAACTCACTATCCCGCATCAGCACACTGTTCCAGACACGATGAGTACACATACCTTCTACTTTTTCTCTTAATAATAATATGGGTTTTTGGTCAATAAAAACTTTAGTTTAATTTCAAACCTGCCAATTAACAACCCCCTGATCTATGTTATATGACAATGTTTTCAAGTGAAACAGGCTTTAAAAAGAGGTCCAGAAATCAAAAGAATGAGTGTTTTCAGGACATTTTTGTCCAAGACATGTTACACGATGATAATGCATGTGTGTGTGTGTGTGTGTGTGTGTGTGTGTGTGTGTGTGTGTGTGTGTGTGTGTGTGTGTGTGTGTGTGTAAGTGTGTGTGTACGTGTGTGTAAGTGTGTGTGTGTGTGCATGCGTGTGTGTGTGCACACATAAGCATGTGTCTTGTGCAGTGTCATTGCCAAAGCATATGCATGCCAGTGAATTAATGTGGAACAGAGTCAGATAAGCAATGGAACAAGAGTATCAACACTGACACCAAAGACAAAGACCACCCTATCATGCCATAAAGCTCAGGGCCTGATAGCAACAGCCCTTCCCCTGTGAACTGGTGAGTCATGAAGCTGATGAACCCAAGGAACAAAGAATGAGAGATCCCTGACAGTAACACTGTAACAGTTCCATGTCATTGATCCCCGACAGTAACACTGTAACAGTTCCATGTCAGAGATCCCCGACAGTAATACTGTAACAGTTCCATGTCAGAGATCTCCGACAGTAACACTGTAACAGTTCCATGTCAAAGATCCCCGACAGTAACACTGTAACAGTTCCATGTCAGAGATCTCCAACAGTAACACTGTAACAGTTCCATGTCAGAGATCTCCGACAGTAACACTGTAACAGTTCCATGTCAGAGATCTCTGACAGTAACACTGTAACAGTTCCATGTCAGAGATCCCTGACAGTAACACTGTAACAGTTCCATGTCAGAGATCCCTGACAGTAACAATGTAACAGTTCCATGTCAGAGATCCCTGACAGTAACACTGTAACAGTTCCATGTCAGAGATCCCTGACAGTAACAATGTAACAGTTCTATGTCAGAGATCCCTGATAGTAACAGTGTAACAGTTCTTCAAAGATCCCCGACAGTAACACTGTAACAGTTGCATGTCAAAGATCCCCAACAGTGACACTGTAACAGTTCCATGTCAGAGATCCCAGACAGTAACACTGTAACAGTTCCATGTCAGAGATCCCTGACAGTAACACTGTAACAGTTCCATGTCAAAGATCCCTGACAGTAACACTGTAACAGTTCCATGTCAGAGATCCCCGACAGTAACACTGTAACAGTTCCATGTCAGAGGTCCCCGACAGTAACACTGTAACAGTTCCATGTCAGAGATCCCCGACAGTAACACTGTAACAGTTCCATGTCAGAGGTCCCCGACAGTAACACTGTAACAGTTCCATGTCAGAGATCCCCGACAGTAACACTGTAACAGTTCCATGTCAGAGGTCCCCGACATTAACACTGTAACAGTTCCATGTCAGAGGTCCCTGACAGTAACACTGTAACAGTTCCATGTCAGAGGTCCCCGACAGTAACACTGTAACAGTTCCATGTCAGAGGTCCCTGACAGTAACACTGTAACAGTTCCATGTCAGAGATCCCCGACAGTAACACTGTAACAGTTCCATGTCAGAGACCCCCGACAGTAACACTGTAACAGTTCCATGTCAGAGGTCCCCGACAGTAACACTGTAACAGTTCCATGTCAGAAGTCCCCGACAGTAACACTGTAACAGTTCCATGTCAGAGGTCCCCGACAGTAACACTGTAACAGTTCCATGTCAGAGGTCCCTGACAGTAACACTGTAACAGTTCCATGTCAGAGGTCCCCGACAGTAACACTGTAACAGTTCCATGTCATAGATCCCCGACAGTAACAGTTCCATGTCAGAGACCCCCAACAGTAACACTGTAACAGTTCCATGTCGGTCAGTCAGCAGACAGAACAGTACAATGGACTGGAGACTGACAGTTGCGAAGCAGTCAATGGCGAAAGCTGAACATCACCTACGTAAGACACATTCAATTCTGGAAAGGAAGCTGCCTTCAGTGTCTTATATCAATAATAAAAAAAAAGAGCCATAATGAATGAATATGACGTGTTCTGCTTTCCACATATATGCATTACCAACTATTCAACTGTTCTGCATCCTCTGTCTCGGCTCAAATCAAGTATATTTCTTACTGAGAAACTTAAAAACCCTCCCCTCCTTATACGAACACAATCCTTTCTGAAATGGCTGACCTCAAACATTTTTCCTTGTTTAGATATATACATGCCAGTATGCCTTAAGCTTTGACTGGTCCACTTGGTCTGACATTGGTGGGCAAAACTTCACAATATTACTTAACAAACTGTCTGGACATTTAGGGATTCTTCTTCATTCTCAGATGCTACTTTCATTTCTTTCATCTTGTTCTTTTCTCTCTCTCTCTTTTTTTTTTTTTTTTTTTTTTTTTTTTAGATATACAAACACAGTAAAATGGACTTGAATGCTTGACGTTACTTATGTGTGATAAGCATGATACATGTGCAATAGTTGCACACTTAACCTCAGAAAAATAAGATTTTAACAATCCAACCCATAAATCTTGGTCAGATTTAATAAACCTGTAAGTAGTGAGATGTTGGTGCCAAAATCACAACAGATAATCATCACCAAAGCAGGAGCTGGGAATGTGAAAAGAAGTTGTTTTCAGTGTTTAAAACTAAATAAAATTCTCTAACTTAAATGAATGACAAACGTAAGTCCACAACTATGCCTCCACTGAAACTTAACTGCATGTAAAACACGATGCATAATACAACAGATGAATGCAATTAATTACTTAGCATGTCAACAAAGAATGTTTTTGTTTCTGGTAACGTAGCTAGCAAAAACAGATTAATATGCAGATGCTTTCTTTCTTTCTATGTTAGAGTTCATGCGTGTTGAGTGATTTATAGCTTTTCATCGCCCTTTCAGCTCTAATGAGTACTTTCCCCTGAATCTCTAGCACATAGGTACTTTTGCAGTCTGCTACACTGGTCCTCAACCAGAACTTTTCTGTGTGCTATTGTGTGTTTAAATTTGTTTATTTGTTGTCCTCTTTTCGGAAGTGAAAAAAAAGAGTTTAAGGTCAATGGCAAAATTGCTCAAGTAACCACAACAAATCAACCTTTTTTCTGGTCTAAATTCCCTGCATACAACACCCAAAAAGGAAAGCAAAAAAAAATTACTAATTTCAATCAATCCTTATCTCTGATCATGAAAAAAAATCAAACAAACGAAAAGGCATACAATGACTGTGTTCTCTTCAGTGACAGGTTGATATTTTCTTTTTAATAAAATCAACTTACCACTTGGAAGATCTCTAACTTGCTGTTTTTTTCAGAATAATTTACAATAACACTGTCTTTGAATGCACTGGCACACCAAGTTTTGAACCACACACTGATACCTGCTTTTCTTCCACGTAGTCAACAAGCTGAGCTTCCGTATCTCTGCGCTTTGAGTTCAGCCCCGACACGTCAAGCAAACAGCCAACATAAAACAGCTTGAAATGGACTCTCTGGTGAAGAATGCGATCCTCTTTAGCCAAGTTCTCTGTGCTTGAGCCACCACTCTGCAAAATTTCAAACAAAAATGTGGAATGTTATACAGAATTTTATTGGAAAACGAGTGCACATAAGCATTCCTTCTTTCATTTTGAAAAAAAAAAAAGACTTACCACATATCTGGGGTTGCTTTTTTAAAATTGGGAAAGAAAACACAAAAACATGAAACTCATCATAATTTGTAATCATCAACTTCATATACATGACACAGCAATTACAGGCTCTGCAGAACCGGGAAATCATTCCACCTTCCACCGACATCATGAAGCACGATCTTTTATTAAGGCAAAATCTCATTACCTATTCTGGCATCAATACAATCTGTCTTTCCAATGCTCCACACTGCAAGGTAAGTATGTAGAGGTTTTCCCTTTTCCCTCACCCCAAAAAAAAATCTGTGTGTTCCCAAATTTTGAGACCCCTGACGGCTTTGCCGCCCAAAAAAATTGGAAAAAGTTTTTCTGTTCAGACGCACCGATTTTGCGCTGTTGCACAACCTGCAAGAGGCTGCCCCCACCCCCGACAATCTGGCAAGTCGGAAGAAGATTTTGAGTGAAACCCAGAGAGGAAAAAGGGAGGGGGAAAGACAGGAGTGAAATGAAAGTGTGGGGAGGGGGAAAGCGGGGGCAGAAACATAAACAGCCCCAGGGAGAGGGGGGTTGGGTGTTAGTTGGCTCCCATGCATTGTGCCTTTAGGAGGCTACCCCGCAAACCTTTCAGTAGAAATGCAAAAGACCCTATGAGGGGGGTTCCTGGCAGACATGCCCATTTTCTCGTATGAAAAAACAGGTTTTTCATTTTAAATTTTGACTTTTTTCAAACGTAAATTTTTTACTAGCTTGAACACCCGAAAAGAGGGAGGGAGGGGGGGGGGGCATAGGGAGGGGGGGGAAGGGGGGAGGAGAGGAGAGGGGAAGAGAAAGGGAGGGGAATAAGAGGGGAGAAAGTGAGAGACAGAGCGAAGAGCCAGAGCCCCCCAGACCAAACAAAAACACAGGAAATACCCCCAAACAGCAGAGAGAAGACAGACACAAAAGAAGGGGAGGCAGAGATGAGAGAGACCGAGAGGGGAAGGGGGAATAGTATTCAATGGGAAAATGACCGAGTACAGCAGACCCCCACTACGACCAAAAATTTAAAATCAAATAAAGGAAAGGAGAAAAAAGAAAGAGATGAATAAGGGGGGGGAAGGGGGGGGGGGGGGGGGGGGGGGGGGGGGGGGGGGGGGGGGTTCCCGATGTGAAATACATTTTTCAGATCTATTTGGCCCGTAGGCCCCTTTTTCAGAATGGGGTTTAAAGGGAAGGAAGAGGCAAGGGGGGTGGGGTGAATAACAGGGAACGGGTTTGGACGGTGGGGAAAGAAATAAAATCTCACCGCTACCTTTTCCTTTCCTTTTTTTTTTGGGGGGGGGGGGGGGGGGGGAACTTGAGGTCTTTGGAAAAGTAGGCCCCTTTTTTTCTTCAAATTTAGGGGCAATACCCAATCCCCCCCCCCCCCCCCCCCCCCCCCCCCCCCCCCCCCAGGGCTAAGCGAAAAGAAATGTCTATCCAAGCTTTTAATCGCGTACCTTTTAAAAAAAAAAAAAAGGTTGATTTTTTTAATTTATTTTTTGTAGCATTAATTAAAAAAAAAATAAAAAAAGGGTGCATTTTTCATTTATTTTTTCTGTCTTCATTTCCGTCTTTTTAGAATTTGACCCTTCGAATCACACTGACTTAAAAAGGTGTCAAGGGGACTAAGTTCCAAGGTGGCCGAGAACCCACAAGATGGTTGTTTCCCAGTGTGTTCGTTATTCTTTGATTTTGAAGGGGTGGAGAAAAAAAATGGGGAAAGGTTTAGGCCCGTGGCGAATTTTTCAGTTTACAAAATACTTGTGAGACAATACCTTAAAAAAGCAAAAAAGCAATGTCCCCCCCAAAAAGATAAGATAAGTTTGTGTTTCTTACAGCCCAGCCCACCCCAAAAGGGCCGGTGCCATCCCGTTTCGCCTTTTTCATTTCGCCCTTTCCCATTTCGTCCTGTTCCCTTTTCGCCCTTTCCTATTTCCCCCTAACGTTCCTACTGCAAGGCTCCCCCTGGCGTAACCAGTGTCCCAGTCTACTCCAAAGCAGAATCGATGGTCTTTAGATTAGAGTAGGGCGAACCCCGAGAAGAGGAGAAGGACGAATGAACAGTCGTGCTCACACATTTCTGAGTAGGCGAAATGGGAGTAGACCAAATGGGAAGTAACCCTGAACATTGGAAAAGGGCGAGATGACATTGGTAGACAGGACGAAATGACACTGCCAGGATCGTGTTGTGGAAGTCCCAGTTCGCCCTGGCAGGGCAAAATGAAAAAGGGCGAAACGGTACCTCACAAAGGGCCACATCAGGCCTGATGTCCATCAATAAGATAAGATAAGATAGTGTTGCTTACAGCCCAGCCGACCGCAAAGGGCCACATCAGGGCTGATGTCCATCAATAGATAAAAACACACAGACAAGGGGCTGATAATCAGGCCCAGTATGAATGTGAAGGGAATGAGGGAAAGATTTTTTTTTCTCCATTATTACATGTGGGGTTTTTTGTTGTTTTTTTTCCTGTTATTATATGTGCATATGTGTTGATTTATATACATAAAATTCATTCTTATTTTCTACAAAATTATATGTGTGTGTGTATCACCATCCTACAGGGTTATGCCCACATTCGGCTAAAAGCGACGAAGAAGTCGAAGAATTCTATGGCCAGGTACAGGAAGCGCTCGACGAAATACCCAAAAAAGATATCATAGTGGTACAAGGTGACTGGAATGCTAAGATCGGAAAAGACTCGTGCAAAGATTGGAAAGACACATGTGGACCCTATTGTAACACTCTAACAAATGAGAGAGGACTGAGACCCCTGGAATTTGCAAAGTCAAACAACCTGAAGATAACGAACACCTTTGGTCCACACAAGATGTCCAGGAGAATAACATGGCATAGTCCTGGAGGATTATATCACAATCAAATCGATTACATCATGGTAAAACAACGCTTCCAATCGAGTGTCAACATTGCCAGAACCAGAAGCTTCCTGGAGCAGACATTGGAAGCGACCACGAATGGTCCTCATGACATTCGCACTCCGCCTCAAAAACAATAACAAGAAAGGAAACATCAGGCTAAAGTTCAATCTGGAGAAGCTAAAAGACCCTAACATAAAGGAAGCATTTCAAGCAAATATTGGAGGAAAATTTGCACCTCTACTTGTCCTGGCAAACGAAGACATTAACATAGAATCCTTCACCGACTCCTTCAACAAAGCTGTCACAGAAACAGCAGCAGAAGTGCTTGGTAAACATCGGCCGAAGAAGAAGCCATGGGTCACCGACGAAATTCTGGAACTTTGTGACAAACGTCGGGAATTGAAAAACAAAAAGAACAACCCAGAAGGAAAAAGAGAGTACAATGATGCTAACAAGAAGGTTAAAACTGAGATGAAGGCAGCAATGGAAACTTGGATTGACAACCAATGCCAAGAGATTGATAATAATCTGAAAAACAACAACAGCAAAGCAGCCTACAAAATTGTCAAGGACCTAACGGGAAAGAAACAAGCCAAGACAACAACGATCCATGACAAAAACGGTAAATGTCTCAACGATGATGAAAAGATACTACAACGATGGACAGAATACTGTTCTGAGCTTTACTCGTACAACGCTGAGGGAAATCCATCAATCCTTGTCGCGCCGGAACCAACAAATAACAGCAAGGATAATATAACACGTGAGGAAATCATTAGAGCCTTATCATCAATGAAAGCAGGAAAATCGCCCGGTGTTGACAACATACCGGCAGAATTGATCAAGGCAGGAGGAGATCCAATGGTGGACATGTTACTTGCAATATGCAACAGAATCTGGGAAACCGGGGAATGGCCCACTCCCTGGACGCAGTCACTTATCATCACGCTACCAAAGAAAGGCAACCTACAGCAATGCCAAAATTATCGCACGATTAGCCTCATCAGCCACCCAAGCAAAGTTATGCTGAAAGTAATCCTGAATAGACTGAACCCACAAGCAGAAAAGATCATCGCTGAAGAACAGGCGGGGTTCAGGCCAGGACGAAGTACTATAGAGCAGATATTCAATCTAAGAATACTGTGTGAGAAGTACAACCAACACCAACAACATCTGTACCACGTATTCATAGACTTCAAGAAGGCCTTCGACCGAGTGTGGCACGAAGCATTATGGGCAACAATGAAACTCTTCAACATCAATGCCAACCTCATCAGAATTATTGAAAGCCTCTACAATAAAGCCACCAGTGCCGTTTTCTTCGGTAACAACATAGGCGAGTGGTTCCGAACTACCGTTGGAGTGCGACAGGGCTGCCTACTCTCCCCCACACTTTTCAATGTCTTCCTTGAGAGAATTATGACCGATGCGCTAGAAGACCATGAAGGAACTGTAAATATTGGAGGGAGAACCATCACAACCTCCGTTTTGCCGACGACATAGATGGACTAGCTGGAAACGAACAAGAGCTAGTGCACCTGATCAACAGACTCAACAACACCTCTGCTGATTATGGCATGGAAATAAGTGCGGAAAAGACAAAGGTCATGACTAACAACCCAATCGGCTTTACCCAAGACATAACCATCAACAGCAAAAGCTTGAGCCAGTCAATACATTTAAGTACTTGGGGGCAACAATCTCAGACGAAGGTTCAAGACCTGAAATCATCTCAAGAGTCGCTCAGACCACAGCCACGCTATCTAAGCTAACGCCTCTTTGGAGAAACAAAAACATTCCATCAGCTCAAAGATTAGACTGATGCGATCCTTAGTCATGGCGATATTCTTATATGCTTGTGAGTCATGGACGCTGAAACCAGACCTTGAGAAAAAAGATCCAAACAATGGAATGAGGTGCTTCAGACGACTCCTTGGCATCTCATACAGAGATCACATCACCAATGTGGAAGTTAAAAAGCGCATCAAGAATGAAATTGGTCCATATGTCGATCTCTAACCTCAGTAAAAAGACGCAAATTGAAATGGTATGGACACATCACACGATCAACAGGCCTTGCCAAGACAATCATGCAGGGCACAGTACCAGGACAAAGGCGAAGAGGTCGACAAAGGAAAAGATGGGAGGATAACATCACGGAGTGGACAGGCCTGCGGCTGAGAAATACATTGCGGAGGGCAGAGAACAGAGAGGAATGGAGAAGGATGGTTGTCACTGCTTCAGAGGTGCCCCACGGACCGACGTCTAAGGGATCAAGTCAAGTCAAGTCAAAGTGTATGTATATGTATACATGTATATGTATACATATAAATTTAATAACGATAACAGTTGTCTTTTTTTTTCAGACTCACAGTGTGTGAAACAGAACAAGCAATACCCACTAGAGCAAACAGAAACCAGACATAATTATGTAATCACTGATTTCACACTAAAACTTATCTGAACCATTTGAAACTGTACACCTCTAGAATTCATACAGACAAAGAATTATGCATGAAAGGGCCTCTCTATGTTTCTGCCTGTCTTTTTCTTTCTCCTTCAAAATCCTCGCTGTCGCTCTGTCTCCGGCCAATGAAGAAGAAAGTACACGTGATGCACACAAAGAGAAATAAATGGAAACATGCTCCATGGGCTTGCATGCAACTGAGGCCATCAACCTTTCCTTTTCTTAAAAAAAAAAAAAAAAAAATCACTTGTGACTCATCTAGCCTGTATGAATCCTTGTCCTCTCCAGCCAGTGAAACCTCTCCAACAGCAACTTCATTCCCAAAGAGGTCTGCTCCCAGTAATGACTCTTGGGCTTCACTTGCCATGAAACAGGTTCTTTAGAGGGTTCTAGACCTCAACTGTCAGACAGTTCAAACAAAAGGATCAGCTAGAAAGTACAGAGGATGCCACAGCCCCTGATATCATCGTCTTCATGAAGTCCTCTTGATAGCAGTCTTTCCTCGGGTGAAATCGTCCTAACCGGGGATGTCACACGCAGAGGGGAAAGACCAGGTGATCACAACAGGGGAATGTTTGGACTTTGACGATGGAAATCTCACAAGTTATTGTGTGGTTTTGACTTGATCTACAGAAAAACATAAATATCTGACAATGTAATTAACTGATAAAACAGCGAAATTGGTATCTTCCTTTGCAACTTTCTTCCTCTTTTTCTTCCCTCCTCATATCTTTTGATGAAAGAAGTCAACAGTCAAAAGATCTATGTCAACTCAGTTCTATGTAAACCGACACTAAGTCTATGGTGTGTTTTGGGGCTTATTTTTCAACTTTTTTGTATTTTGGCAACATATTTCATCACATGTATTTTGGCAAAGTATTTCATTACAAAGTGTAGAAGCATAGCCTTGTCTACGAAATTATCACGTGCTATGCCAGTAGCATAGCACTTGGAAGCTCTGTATTACTATTAGAAAATCATGTGTTTCACTGGATCTTTCTTTCAAAGCGGACACTACAAGCTGTGGATGGATCACAGCCTAACCCAATGCCTGTTATCAATGGTCTTCTCCTCTTCTTGTTCTTCATTTAATGACTGCTAAACTTCATGCAAAAATCCATCTTTCTGCAGTTGACTGCACAGACAAGCCGTCAAGACAGAAGAGGATTGCAAGCTCTACCAGGGAAACATCAAGTAACACAGTTTGGCAGCCTGGGAGCAAAATGGGGACTGGAGTTCAACTCACAAAAGTGCACATATTATTTTGCATAAGATCCAGAAGCCCCACTAAGTTTAAGAACATCCTGAAAGGGCATAGCCTGGAACATTCAGAGTATTCTGAAAATCTTGGGGTCAACAGTATTTCGAACTTAGAATGGAACCACCATACTGACAGAGTCACTGTAGGCTCCTTCAGAGAAATTTGAAAGTGGGGAGTAGAACAACTAAAATCAATGCTTACTACACACTTTTCCTGCCCTGACTGGAATGCTGCTGGACTGTCTAGAATCCCCACATGGATGATCAAACAAAGAAGCAGCGCAAAGAAGAGCAGCAACACGAAAGGACCCACAACATTTCAGCACAACTTCAAGACCTGAACTGGGAGCCACTAAGGTCAATATGCATCAAACATGTCAATCCCATTGAACATGAAAAAAATTCAATATGTTTCATATCCCACCTGATCCTCAGCCTACAATGACTAATCCTGAACATGTTCCAGACATTCTCAAAAGTTCAGGCAATCTTCTGCTACAAGAAATCTGTCGAAATCAAGTTTCTTTCCAAAAACAGTCCCAGTTCGAACTCACTATCAACAACAATAACAAAGGCATTTTTAAGGGGGAGCTGGGAAAAAAATCTTTTTAATGCTAGGTGTTCAGGTTTAACTTTTCCAACACACATCATGATTATACTTGCCACAAGTGCCTCACTGCTTTGTCACAAGTTGTGAATTTTATTGCAGCACATGACAAGTTGGCCTGGACATGTCATGCTTCGGATATGTTTGCCTGCTTTAAGCTGAAAAAAGACTAATCTTAGAAACTGTTCTATATAAAATGTGAAGATTTAGGATCCACTATGTTCTTTTACTGTCAAAAAAAAAGAAGACAAAATCAGGTGTCCTAAAGGATGTGCTGTAGCTGCAGAGTTTTCAGTGCATGCACAGAGAGGGATATGCGGAATGTGTTGATAGTGTAAACCAAAGTAGGGCTGATGGAATCCAAGGTTGTACCTGTCAAAGGTCATAAACCACCAGAAACCACTAAGGTTGCCAGATTAGCCTGGATAGAGGCATGAAAACTGTAAAGTTGACTCCTTTTTTTTCCCCTGATCCTTTCTAAGTTCTACTAATGATAACCAAGACTGGCCACCCCTAGGCTTACAGCATGATATGGTTTGAGCTACATCAGTGACATTAGTAATGATGATGATGATGATGATGATGGTGATGGTGATGGTGATGATGATAATGATGATGATGATCATAATAATGATGATGATGATGATGACAGTAATAATAATAATGATATGGTAATTGATATGATAATGATAATGATAGTAATGATTGGTAGATGTAATGTAGGTAATAATGATGGTAGAAAGGAACAGACTTGACGAGAAAAAAGCTAACAGTACTAGTGGATGATAATAATCATGACAGTAACAATGTAAAAGCAATATTAGTAATGATAGTAGTTATGGATATGAATAGAAATGGTCAGTGAGTAAAAAGCTAACAGTACTACTTGAACAGGAAGGGGGTGATGATGGCAGCAATGATGGTGATGATAGTAATGAGAATAATAACGATAAATGTAGTAATATTAGTAATAGTAATAGTGGTTGGAAAGGGATAGAAATGGTCAATGAGTAAAAGGTTAACATTAGATAGTAACCCTGTGGTAGTGTGTCCATATTTCAGATACAGTAGCCGTCATCCTATGACTCCGAGGAAGGTGACTTACAATCATCTTTTATGACGGCCACTGTCTCGACTTGATCTCATTCTAGCTCTGCATCACCTGAGATCTCACTCTAGCTCTGCATCACCAACATGCCACGTTTACAATGTCCAGTTGAAGGGTGTGACTGGGAATCTCAAGACCTTGGAGAGGCCTTTGCGGCGGCACTTAACACGGCTCTGCATATGCACAACGCCACAGTGCACACCGCCCCAGACCCAACCCGACCAAATCCACAACCTAAGCTGAAGCTAGAACCGCCCTCAATAGCCGCCGGCTGTGATCCTGATCAGTGGTCTGCTTTCCACCGACAATGGAGTATGTACAAAGTTGGCATGGCTATCAGTGATGCCATGATTGCCACAGCGCTGTTCTACTGCTGTGACTCGGATTTGCGCACTGACCTCATGCGTGATATTCGTGGGCAACGTCGCAGATATGGCAGAAGCTGACCTCTTGGCCGCAATCAAACGGCTTGCTGTGAAGGATGAGAGCACTCTAGTCCACCGCATACCGTCTCAGTAAAATGACCAGTCGCCAGGCACAGGAATCCGGACATTCCTCGCCCGACTCAGAGGTTAAGCATCCCTGTGCCAGTACACCGCACCATGTCGAGAACGGGACTGCGACCATGTCTTTGACTATAGCGATGAGATCATCAAAGACCACCTCATTCACGGCATTGCTGATCCTGAAATCTTGTCTGACCTCCTTGGGGACCCCAAAAACTGATAGGACTTTGGATGAGATTGTCAGCTATGTGGCGCAGAAAGAGGAAGGCAAAGCAACGAGAAGCGCAGTTGGAGGTGCCATAGCAGCAATTGGTGACAAAGAACAGGCTGCCACCTCATCAAGACCATCACTCCACCGACCATATGGGCATGTGGCGGGTCCCGGACACGGGCCAAAAAATGATCGACACACGAGATCAAAACTCTGTGGGGCCTGGACATTCATATGCGGCAAATGTGCTGTAAAGGGTCACTTCACTAAATCCTGCAGCAAACGCTCCAGCTGTGGCACCTGGGGTCATAGAGACAGAACCTCCAGAGTGTGCCTCGTGGTGGGGGCAGAAAAGCCGGACTTCAAATCACCACCTAAAGGACTCGAGGCCATCACAAGGGCCCGACTTTGATGACAACGCCTTCATGTTTGACCAGCTATGCATGGCCTCCAGCAACTGCGGCTCTTCAACAACGACATTGAACACATCGAGATCACGAAACCCCATCTGTCTAGATCATCACGTCTTCAATGGCAGTGGATAGCCCGTCCATCCAAACCCCACCCCATGCTGCCGGTGCAAATGTCCGTGCTGCCAGAAGAACATGCTGCGTTCGGGAGCCCCTTACAAACCCCTCATAGACTCAAGTCTGCCAACATATCCATGGTTGCAGATACGGGTTGCCAGAGTACTGTCATCCCCTTGTCAGTTGCCCGCATACTAGGCATTGAGGACAGTGACCTGATCCCTCTGACACTCAAGATGAAGGGTGCTAATGATCAGGATCTAGGAGTCCTGGGTGCTATTGTTGTCTCCATCACAGCTTGTGATGTGACGGGCTCTGCTGTCGTCTCAAAACAATTATGCTATGTCTCCAAACAGATCTCCAAGGCATTCCTCTGTAGGGAAGCATTGTCTGCGCTTGGCATTATACTCCCTACATTCCCTGTTCCAGAGCCAAGCCCACGCTGCATGGCAACCTCATCAGAGACAGTTGAGACAACATGCTCCTCCCCGAAGCGCAGTAGTACCCACCACCCAAGCCCACACAGCTCCCCCCCGGCCTGTCTGCCACAAAAGACGATGTAGAGGCCCTTAAACAGTGGCTCCTGGATTATTATGCTGCAACGACCTTCAACACTTGTGAACATCAGCCCCTTCCCCTCATGTCAGGTGAACCCTTGGAGCTCCACGTCAATCCCGATGCCAAGCCTGTCGCCATCCACAAACCTGCTCTTGTCCCCATCCATTGGCAAGACCAGGTGAAGGCAGACCTGGAACGAGATGTGCGCTTAGGCGTCCTTGAACGTGTTGACCCCAATACCCTGTTACTTGGTGCTCACGGATGGTTGTGACTGCCAAAGCGGATGGCTCTCCACGGCGCACAGTGGACCTCCAACCCAAAACCGTCAGTCTGTTCGGCAAACTCATCATGTTCCTACCCCATTTAATCTCGCCGACCGCGTCCCACAAGGCACCATAAAGACTATCACAGATGCATGGAATGGGTACCACTCAATCCCCATTCGGGCAGAGGACCGCCATATCACCACCTTCATCACTCCATGGGTCGTTTCCGTTACAAAGTTGCACCCCAAGGCTTCCTTGCCAGCGGCGATGGCTACACGCAGCGTTTTGATGCCATCATAGCCGACTTCCCTGACAAGGTCAAATGTGTGGATGATACCTGCATGTGGTCACCGGACATTGAGTCTGCTTTCATCCAAGCTTGCAGCTGGCTAGACCTGTGTGCTCGCAATGGGATCACACTCAATCCCAAGAAATTTCAGTTTGCCCAAGACACTGTGCAATTTGCAGGGCTCACTATCACCTCCACAAACATCTGCCCAAGCCCCAAGTTCCTTGACGCCATTCGCAACTACCCCACCCCTCAGACATTTCAGGTGCCAGAGGGTGGTTTGGCTTGGTGAACCAGGGAGCTTATGCCTTCTCGATGGCGAAACAGATGAAACCCTTTCGCCACTTGCTGAGGCCTTCAACCCCATTTCGATGGACGGAGGAACTGGATCGGCTCTTCCAGCAGTCCAAGGAGGTCATCATCAACGAGATGAAGGAAGGAGTGAGACTCTTTGACCCTCACGCCCCACCTGCCTCGCCACAGACTGGTCCAATGATGGCATTGGCTTCTTCCTACTCCAAAACACTGCTCTTGTGGCGCCTACCACCCCGAAATGCTGTCGTGATGGATGGAAGCTGTGTCTGGTCGGCAGCAGATTCACCACACTGCTGAGAGCCGCTATGCTCCCATTGAAGGCGAGGCGCTAGCAGTCGCATATGCCCTCCACCAGACACGTTACTACATCTTAGGGTGCACTGACCTCTTTGTTGCCACGGACCACAAACCGCTTCTACAAATCTTGAATGATCGATCTCTTGCAGACATCCACAACAGACGTCTCTTAAACCTTAAAGAGAAAACCCTACCATACCGATTTGAAGTGGTGTACGTGTCAGGCAAGAAGAACCTGGGCCCCGATGCCGCTTCCAGACACCCAGCTGATCAGTCTGAGGCACCCGGCTTGGGCGGTGACCCTTCGGAGCTGAACTCGGTTTCCTTTCACCAGAAAGCCCTGAAACACCTCAGAGACGGCGACAGCATGGATGAAGCAAATGACCCCTCCACAATCACAGCTGCAGCTGTCGCCCTGTGTGCCCTGGACAGTCGCCAAGTTGTTACATGGGACATGGTGCAGGAGGCCACAGCTTCCGACCCCACCTTCCGGCAGCTCGTCCAGCTCATTGAAGAGGGCTTTCCATCCAACTGCAGACAGGTCCCAGCTACTCTGCGCCCCTTCCACAGGTTCAGTAGCAGCCTCTGTGTTGTTGACGGTGTTGTTCTGATGGGCCAGAGGGTCGTCATTCCACCCTCTCTCCGCCCTACCATCCTGCAGTCCCTCCATGCGGCACACCAGGGCGTCAACATCATGTGTACCCGAGCACAGGATTCTGTTTATTGGCCGAACATCACTGTTGATATCACCCGTGTCCGAGAGGAGTGCACCCACTGTCACCGCATGGCAAAATCCAACCCCATGCAGCCACCATCAGACAACAGGCTACCAGATTACCCATTCCAGATGGTTTGCAGTGACTACTTCACATACAACAACACAGACTACGTTGTCATTGTGGACAGGTACTCCCATTGGCCAATGGTCTACAGGTCCGAATCGGGAGCTGATGGCTCATCCGACGCCTTCGAGAAACATTTGCCACTTTTGGCATCCCAGAGGAACTCACCAGCGATGGAGGACCCAGTTCACTTCAGGCAAAACACAGGAGTTCCTGAAGTCCTGGGGGGTCCATCACAGGATCACTTTCTGTTGGCTTTCCTCATGCTAACTGCCGGGCTGAGTTGGCTGTGAAAACTGTAAAACGCATGCTTGTGGACAACATCGGCCCAAACTGGTTCTTTGGATGTGGACAAATTCCAAAGGGCCATTCTTATTTACAGGAAACACTATCGATCCCGAGACCAGGACATCCCCCGCAATGGTTCTTTTGGGCAGACCCATGCGTGATGCAATCCCCATCCCACTGGGCAGATACACAACCCATGAAGCCTGGAGGGACCTCATGACCCAGAGGGAAGCTGCCCTGGCGAAGAGACACTCTCAGGAGCATGAACGCTGGAGTGAACATACACATCGCCTCCCTCCTCTCATGGTAGGCGATCACGTATACCTGCAAAACCTGCATGGCAACTACCCTAGACGGTGGGAACGCACTGGCATTGTGGTGGAAGTTCGCCAACACCATCAGTACGTTATCCGTGTTGATGGGTCAGGGCAAGTCACCATCCGGAATCGCCAACACCTGCGGAAGTTCATCCCGTTTCACCACAACGTGCATCCATTCCCCCACACCCCTTACACCCCACCAGTCACCTCACCTGATGTCCGACCCACATCCCCCGAGCACCCATTGCCACCGCCAGTGGCACCTCCATGTGTGGCCTCTGCTCCGGACGCCCTGCCAACATCCGACACACGGCAGCCACCGACACCTGCTCCGGCCTCACCTGTCCCAGCCTCTCCCGATCCACACACCCTGCAGTCTTGGACTGGGACATCCCCAACAGATGGCAGCCTGACCCCTAAGGACTCTGGTGTGGCACCATCTTCACCGACAAAGAGACGAGTACCCCGGGCCCTCGCCCGACTATTACCCTTCAACCAGCCAGGCATGAAGGAGCTCTCTGCACCTGGTACCTCCAGGCGTGGGGTGCCTCTCGCAAATAACATTTTCCAAGACGCTGGAACACTGGGCGACAGTGACATTAATCTTTTAGTCTTTCTGCGCCCATTACACTTGCCCCTAGGGAAGGGGGAGAGACAGTGGACAGTATTATTAATGTGTTTTCGTTTGGCACAGAGTTATATATTCAGTTTTCATAGAAGTTATAAGAAGGTTGGACAAGCATAGATTTTGTTTCAGTTTTAATCGTACCCATTAAAACTTACCCCTGGGGGAGGGAGATAGATAGTAACCCTGTGGTAGTGTGTCCATATTTCAGATACAGTAGCCGTCATCCTATGACTCCGAGGAAGGTGACTACAATCATCTTTAAACATTACTATTGGAACAGAAAAAAAGCTGGTGGGGGGATCACACACACACACACACACACACACACACACACACACACACACACACGCATGCACACACATCCACAGGAAAGAGTGAAGGCAAACTTACGTAAAAGAGGTATGTATGGGTAACTGAAAGAAAACCAGCTGAAAAAAAGGAAGTGGATAGGTATACCAGTGGAGAATAGATTAATATAACAAACGGAGAGAGTGTAGGGAGAGGGGAAAGAAAGATAGCTCTAACTTATAATATGGGGTATGTAATGAGATGTATAGTAGTGTGACAGTGGAGGGTACTGCAGGCTGGTGTTGTGGTAGTGGTGGATAGGTACATGCTACTTTTGGATGTTGATGTCATGTGGGTGGTGGATCCAAGTCTGGCAATAAGACTCTTGCATAGTGCACTCCAAGTTGTCACTCTGTAATTGCCAAGTGCCAGGACCTTGATATGGTTGATGTTGTGTTGGGGATGGTTATATTGTAGATCAACTGGTTTGGGCTGATGACGGTGGACATCTGCCAGGTGTTCAGAGATGTGTGTCTGAATGTGTGGATGTCTCATCAATATATCTTACTACACAGCTGGCAGTGGATAGCATATATACAATGTTGCAGCTCTGACAGGAGAATGTGTTTAATTGTGAATTAGCTTTTGGGGCCATGTAGGATGGTATCAAGTTTGCTGAGAAGGCAGTTTTTGCAACTGGGTTTTTGAGCTGGGAAAGTACCTGGTCACTTAAAAGTTAAATGTGGGGATTTTGTTCAGTTTGGAACACATAAGTAGATCTTTGAGTTTTTGTTGCATCTGCAAGTGGTTACTGGTTTGATCTCAAAGGCAAATTTGTAAAAGAAGCAGTAGTTATCTTAACCTGAATATTGCAAAGATGTGTCATGTCAATTTTCTGTTGTTGACCTGGAATTCAATTGGAAGGGGAAAGGGAGATTTGGGATTCAGGGGGGGGAGATGGGGTTTTTATGCTATGTTCGCAGTTCCATGGGAAGGGGGGGGGGAGGGGTTGGTCTTTAAATTGTGGTCTAGATCCCATGTTAGAAGTTCAGTAGGCTTGGGTGTGACAGAGTTGTAGACTGCACAACTTCTGGGTTCGGAACTGGCAGCTGGGTGACTGACCGTTTCTCGACTGTTCTTGGAAAGGAAGAGAAATCTCTGTATCATGTTCTTGACCGACGGAATCTTGATGCAGAGCTTATAGTCGGGTCTGTCTCGTTGCTGCTGGTTTCAGTTCCAACTTTCATCATGGGTCGAAATGCATTGTGTCTCTGGAGTCTTGTACTATTTGTATGTGTCCTTGGCGGTAACTAATCCCCTCTCTTTCTAAATTTTGTTTCATCTAGGTGTCAATGCAAGAAGATTAATGAATGGGCACAGTACCACATCTGCCAAGTTCCAATATCAGACTTCAAAGGATATACTGCTGATGGATAAACGAATAAATCACTGTAATTCATCGTTGACTAAAAACCGGAAAAGCCATAAGGACAGGGGCGAGGTGGGGGTGGCAAAAGTTCTGCTGCAAGCAAACTTAGAAAACCGGGGATTTTCCGAATCCGAAAATAGTCAATCTTACCATAAGACTGTCTTCAATATCCTTGGTCACAGCTGCCGGCAACTGTGAATTACGATGAGCTTTTGGCTTTTGAACATGTTCATAACTTTCTTATCTTCTTTCACACTTCGTCCGCTGCTGCGCCTGACCCTTGAAGGCTGAGCTGTGTACGTGGGCGACAGAGGGTTTGCCTGTTGTAAGAGAAGTAACTCTTTCAGTCTTATTACACAAATGATGCAGAGGATTTTCAAAAATCCCTTTCCTGTTGAATTTTTAAGTGCGTCATTGAAATTTTCAGATTAAAACATGTGAGCAGTCACAATTTTGCCATCCACATATTAAATTCTAGGCTACCCAATATACAAACAAACTTTCCACTCGATGAACTAACTGGGAACCCTCGGATTGCTTTAGTAGGGAAAAACTCTAGGAAGTGACAGCAGGTCTTCTCCCTTGTTAACATAACAAAATGGGAGCAAACCAACTAATTGTCGTAGTTTGCAGATAATAATTTCACACCTGGATTAATTCTAGATTATTAAGAGAGAGAAGAGAGAGAGAAAAGAGAGAGAGAGAGAGAGAGAGAGAGAGAGAGAGGAGAGAGAGAGGACAAGCAACAAGACAAAATTCTTTATTTACGAGGATAATAGATAAGTACCGATGTGCTTTTTTACATCCAGTTCTCGCCCTGACTAGGGTCAACAATGCAAAATAAAATGAGGCAATAAAAGAAGTAATGTAAAAGTGGCAAGAACAAAAATTAGATACAACATTATTTTAGAGAGAGAGAGACAGAGAGAGAGAGAGAGAGAGAGAGAGAGAGAGAGAGAGAGAGAGAGAGAAAAGAGAGAGAGAGAGAGAGAGAGAGAGAGAGACTCAAGACTCAAAAGACTCAAAAATTTATTCAGATAAAGGCCTAGGCCCCTTACTGAAGGGGATGTTCACACAACTAAGCGAGAGAAAAGCCAGTGACATATACCAAATCAGCAATTAATAAACGAAATAAGATTCTTCATTGTGTACACTGAAAACTAACATTCTATGAAGTAACGATTTCAACCTATTCTGCGCCAGATAAACATACATTGCTAAATTTTTCATTATAGTCTCATTCTGTGACGACATAAGTAAAGTTAACCTGAAATTGCATGGAGCCTTATAGTATTTCGGTTGTATAAATTTTTCTCTAAGATCATTCAGGACAGGGCAGCAAAATAAAAAGTGCAATTCATCTTCTTTTCCAGTGTTGCATAGACGGCATGTAAACATATTTTCATTTCTGACGCTGTATCTAAAGCAATGGCATGCAATACGAGACACACCAAATCGAAACTTGGTCAATTCACTTTTATATATCTATTCATTTTTAGCTCAATATACAATTCTCTCAAATGAGTAGTTTTAAACAACCTGTACTGTGCAAATCTGTCACTATATATATGTGATCATGCCAGTCCTGCCATCTACAATCAATAATTCTTTGCCTAAAAGATGTTAAAAAACCTGATAATTTTTGGGCACCCTGGTTGTCCCAGACATACGAAAATCCATAAGAATTTAAACAATGACGAATATTTGTAACCCAAGTCCTCTTCCCATGAGAATCTAAATTTAATAACATTTTGTATGCCTTAGACGGCAGCCTATCTTCATTCATTCTGGTCAGTTTTCAGCCAATACTTAATACATTTCATGTATGAATTGAGGTAAATTGGATATCTGCCAAGTTCACCATAAACAAGATCATTTGGCGTTCGACTATCGACATTAAGAAAGCGTTTCAATGCAAACAAATGTACTTTTTTCTATTTCTGTCGTTTTTTTCAAAAGCCCAAATTTCCGCACCATACTGTAGCATTGGCTGAATCTGAGAGTCAAATAGTTTACTAAAGACACTGAAAGCATTGCAATCTAATTTATATAAGACATGTAGCAAGAGAATAACCGCTTTCTTCCCTTTATTAGCTATACTTTGGCACGCAAAACTAAAACTGAGTCTTGTTGAGAATAGATTCCAAGATACTTATACGCATTTACTACTTGTACTCTCTCATTTCCATACGTCCATTTCTCATTTGCCGACAAATACCCTCCCTTACGAAAAATAATGATATTAGTTTTCTTCATATTACTTTCAGTTCTAATTTACTTGCAGCATTATATAAATTATTTAACTGTCTCTGTAAACCCACTACTGTTATAGACAATAGAATAATGTCATCAGCGAAAAGTAGAATAAATAATTCTATGAAATCAAACGTAACTCCATGAAGACCATTCTCAATTATTTCCAAAGCCAGTTCATTTATAAAAAGTGAAAACAAAACAGGACTACAAACATCACCCTGCTTGACCCCTCGTGTACAGTTCAACGCATCAGACAGTGTTGCCCCAGACCTTACTCTTGCCTTTACTTCGTTATACATGCTTTTAACACAACGATACAACTTACCCTTAATTCCGTTTTTGATCAGAACTGGCCACAATAACCTTCTAGATATAGAATCGAATGCCTTTTCAAAATCCACAAAAGCAACATATAACTTCCTATTATAGGCGAATTGTTTTTGGATAGCAGCAAGCAAAGTAAAAATATGATCGATTGTCGAATATCCCTTTTTTAAACCCTGCTTGGTACTCACCTGTAATATCATTCTGGGTAATCCATTCTTGTAATCTACTATTAACAATTGAACTGTATAATTTGCTACTAATGTCACATAAGGAAATACCACGATAGTTGTTAACGTCATTGACATGACCTTTCTTGTACAAAGGAATGATTACGGATTCTGTCCAATTTTCGGAAAAATTCCTTTCTCAAATAAATAGTTAAATAATGAAACTAGGAAATTAACAACTGATTCACCGGAATTTTTGAAGAACTCGGGGAGAGAGAGAGAGAGAGAGAGAGAGAGAGAGAGGGTTTGTTATTTACGATAATAATGGATAAGCACTTATGCGAATTTTTACATCCAGTTCTCGCCCTAAGTAGAGACTACAATGTGCAATGAAACGAAATAATGTGTGAATGGTCGTGCAATGAAAATAGAATATCAAATCAAAAGAAAAGAGAAAAGAAAGCAAAAAATGAGGGTGAAGAAGAAGAGTGGGATGGAGGGCATATAGAAAAGTACTATCAGGAACATGTATAAAATAAACAATATAATGAATATGACAAGGTATAAACAAACTTTGGAACACACACACACACACACACACACACACACACACACACACACACACACACACACACACGCGCGCGCGCACGCACACACGCACGCACGCACGCACGCACGCACGTGCACGCACGCGCGCGCGCGCACACACACACACACACACACACACACACACACACACACACACACACACAGAGGCCGGGGTGGAGAGAGGGGGAAGTAAGGGAGCGGGAGAACATGAGAAATGGGAAGAAGCAGCAAAGCACCGAGCGTAATTTGGGAGTTGTTTCAAAAGCTGGTAATGGGTGTCATCAAGGCCAGGAACAGGACCGCTACAGGATGCAGAGCTGTTTTCAGTTCATCAATTGAAAATGGTAGACTGTAGACCTTTGACTTGTTCTAACTGAACTTACAGGAAAATTATTCTTTCAGTTGTTTGTTGTTTTTGTTTCCAAAAAGAAGAGATTTAAGCTTACTTGTGGGGGACGAGTTCTTCTCAATGGTAGAGGCCAACAGCTCATTTGTCAGTAAGCAGACCATCCGTAAGTTTCAGATGATGAATTGACAGGTTGGCGTTTTCTGCTTTCATTCTCTTGATATTATTCCAGACTTGTTTTTCTCTGATGTTTTGAATGTCAGCTTGCAGCAGAAGTCTCTCGAAGACTTACGTCTATTTAATGCAAAAGTATGTCTTGTTTTGGCTCGCAGTTTTTGATGGGCTCAAGCATTGGGTGCTGATGATGTGAGAAACGCAACGTTGACCGTGTTTGCGTTCATTAGAAATGTGTTGGCATCCAGAGTTAAACCAGGTGTTTTAGGCGTATGCAGTTTATTTGAAGAAGTCGGAATGCTGTCTTTTGCACATTTTAACAATATGTCTATCAGGCTTTTGGCAGGATTTCGGACTTCGCCGAAGTTCTTCTTCCTTAAGTTCTTTCGGACTCACCCTGGAAACAGATCCCAATTAGTTTTAGGATAATTGAGGTTTTCAGGTAAACTGCCCTTTTCTGTACTACTGTAGTTCAGGACAATTGGAAAGTGGTCACTTCCGTGAAGATTATCGTGCGCACACACACTCATAGTCCAGCCCCGGTGAGGGGTCACGTATGGATAAATCCAAACACGAAAGTGTACCTGTGAAGACTGGAGGTACGTTGGAGACCTATCATTCTGACAACACGAATGCAGCTCTGAAAAGACGACCTCTGGGTGAAGAATTCACACTACCCCCAAGAGGATTGTGCCCATTGAAGTCACCCAACAGCAAACCAGGTCGTGGAAGTTCTCCAATCAGGCCGACCAGCTCTTGTCGACTGACTGATACAGACGTTGGTATACATAAAGAACACACTGTTACTTGTTTATGCAAAGTGGTTCTTGCGGCTAAAGCTTGAACAGAGACGTTCAAATTAATAGGGCTAAACAAAAGAGACTTGTGGATGAGTAGCGGGCTTCCCCTGTTACTCCATCTCTGCAGTGGGTTTTGTGAAAGGTTAAAGCCAGAAAGAATATAAGTCTTCTGGTGCTGAATTTTTGTTTCCTGCAGAGCTATCACAACAGGCTTCAGATTCTGACAACGCAGCTGTAGCTCCTCAAAATTGGAAAAGAGACCCTGGATGTTCCAATGGAAATTTTTTTACTCCATCATGGTGAGGAAATAAAGACGGTGGACACCTCATTCCATTTCTGAATCTTCATTGTGGGACTGGGAGGGGACAAATTGTTTTCAAGTATTCGTTCCGTTTGCTTGGGCCAGGAATTTTTTCTCCTGACCCTTTTCCCCTGTGAAGGTTCATGGGGCAGACGGACGCTCATCCACCTCTATCACCTCCAGACTTTTTACTTCAGGAACGTTTTCGATGGGCTCCAGGACCTTCATGGTGGTGGAGAGGGAGAGAATAGCATATTTCCTATTCCCATCCTTCCCAGGGCAGCGAGGCTGTGAGGATCTGGGTCTCTTTCCCAGCCTGCTCAGCAGCAGACTTTTTTCCTTTTTTCGGCTGCTGGGGAGATTGGGAGGGGAGGGGGGGGGGGGGGGGGGGGGGGGGGAGCAGGTTTAACGCCACCACTGAGGTTCTTCTCGGGAGGAATTGCAGATTTTCTGAAGGTTTTTATGTTCCACGCGTTGCTTTTTCTGAGTAGATCTGACAAATGAAATGTGTCCAGTAGCTGAGTACAACATTCCTCATCGGGCTGACTCCCAAGCACCAGCTTTTGTTTGTTGTTTTGTTTGTTTTTAGTTTGGGGTTTGTTTGGTTTTTTTACTTCCTGGAGAGGATCTCTTTTTTTCAATCTTAACTTCATCGGGCTGACTCCCAAGCACCAGTTTTTTGTTTGTTGTTTTGTTTGTTTTTAGTTTGGGTTTGTTTGGGTTTTTTTTACTTCCTGGAAAGGATCTCTTTTTTTTTCAATCTTAACTTACTGGATAGTTTGTTCTATTTTCAACTTCAAACAGTCCCGCAGATAAGGTGGGTGGCTACCACCACAGTTGACACCAAGGGCTGGTCCCTGGTGAGACTCTCCATGGACTACTTTGCAGCACAGACTACAAATCTCCTCCACTCGAGCACCTGTCACGAACATGGCCAAATTTGTGACCACGGAAACACTTCATCGGAGACGGGGATGTAGAGTTTTACTTTCAGAACAAGGTAGCCGTCTTCGATGTCCGTGGAAGACAAGTTTAAAGAAAAGGCCAGAAAAAGCATGTTTCTGGGCACTCGATCAGATCCTTTGCAAATGGTCATTCAGTGAATATCAATCATCCCTTGAGGCTCTAGCTCCCTCTTTATTTCTGCGTCCGATGTGCCTTTAAGATCTTCTTCTTGATATAATGCCTACAATCATCAAGTTGATTATTTTGGCATCTGATAACTTCCTTGGATGAGTTTAGTTGTTTGTGAAGAGTCACCCTGATCCCTCTGTCCACTAGCTTTGTAGCACTTTGAAGCTGTTCCGCTGGCGCATGGATTTGCACTCGATGAGGAATGATCCATTTCGGTCTTTTCATTGATTTAGGATCAGCTGCGATACTTCGAAAACCTTTCTGAATGGCAAAAGGACTCAATGCTGTTAAGGGTTTCTCCTGTTCAGTTCCTTCCATCACCAGCCAGGAAGCCCAGAATCCCGTCTTTTTCCTAGTTTCCATGTCCAAATCGCTGTCAATATCCGAGCCTTTTGACATGTTTGCGGTTACTTTCCGTTTTTTAAGTGGGTGTGGGTGTGGGGTGGGGGTGGGGTGTGGGTGTTGTTGAAGAAGCCATTTTTGTTTTGTTTTTATTTCATCCCTCCCTTACCCACCCACCATGGAGTCCAACTATGGGGCCAGGGCCAAGAAGTCACTTTCTTGAGTCTTTTCCAGGCTTCGGGAGGGATATATGACAAACAGAACCCCACCAACTCTATCCATATGAATCATGCTTAACTCCCGGGGACAGAGAGCCGAGCATACCAGGAGTTACTTCGGCCAGCCAGAACACTCCTTGTCTTAACCCAGCCTCACGCAGGGTACCTGATTGATATACCTGGACCAGTGTGTACCTTCTGTCTAAAAGAGGTCCGAGCCAAAGAGATGTGCTGAGAGCACCTTCCCTCTCAATCACTAGGGTCTCATTCACCTCCATCACTGGTCGCACTGCTCGGCAAACGCAGTGGGTCTTAATAAGAAGACCAGAGAAAAATGAAGAATGTGGAAAAGGAGATTTGAAGGAGAGAAGAAGATAGGAACGAGCCACAAAGAAAGGCAGAAGATAGTATAACACAAGATGCAAAGCATATAAACGTACTCCCAGTTCATCTTCCTGAAAAACGTCACAATGAAACATGCGTCATAATGTATTTGACGTCACAATCAAAGATACGCCATAATTTATTTCGTCACTGAGATATTCCATAAGAAGAAAAACCGTCTTGGGCCGTTATAGCCGTTAGTAACAGCTATTCTGGAAAAATAAAACATCGGGGAGCATCCGTGACCCATAATGAACATACCTACAAATTTTCAGAAAGATCGGCCCATAAGTTTTGTCTGGAGCGAGTGGACAGACACAGAGCATTTCTTCGTTCCATAAGTTCCATAAGAACTGGGAGTACAAAAAGGCGGGTTACGATTTGTCGGGGCCCTCACCCTGTCAACTTCTAATACGTTGTGCATAGGCCAGACAGCAAATTTATTATTCTGACATTTAGGTGTGTATGACCCCCCCCCCCCCCCCCCCCCCCCCTTTTTTTAATCCCGCCATTAAGGCAGCCATACCCCAACTTCGGGGAAGGTGCATGCTATGTGTAACGTGTCATCCATACCAACGGCCAAACTGGCCGTCTCTTCCGAAAGTTGGTGTACGTGTGTACAATATGCGTGCGTTCACACACGGAACCTCGGTTCATAGTCTCATTCGCAGGACTGTATGGGGGAATGGAGTCAGAACCAATGTTAACTCTGAGGGAAAATTGCCCATGTACCGAAACGACCAACCAACAACTCTACCAACTGAGCTATTCCGGCCCCGTGTGTGTGTGTGAGAGAGAGAATGTGTGTGTGTGCGCGTAACAACAACAACGCACGCACACACACACACACACACACACACACACACACACCACACACACCACACACACCACACATTCCACTTTATACACTTGCACCCCTTCATTGATACACTTATCAGTACACGTGCACATAAGTTCACAGTAAAGTCTTATCTCAGTTAACGCATGTTTTGTCATTTGTGTCTGTCCCATTCTCTAGTCTTCGGCCGGAAACATTCACCCATGCGCTGAGAATTGAATCCTCCTAATATTAAGAGGAATCAGAGGTGTTTTTTGTTGTTGTTGTTGTTTTTTTTTTTTTTTTTCTTCTGTCCCAGCCTCTGGGTCACTTCAGAGGCAGTGCACCCACGCCGCTCATTCCGACAACCCGTCCACAGCCACAGCCCGGTCGGCCCCGCCGCAGCCCCGGCACCGGCAATCCACAGGGAGCAGTCAATGTCAAGTCGCCAAGAGGCAACCCACCGGAGGAGACACTGCACTGCTGCCGAGTCACCTCGGTGGTGTTCAGTGGCGCCTGTTCTGATCTAAAATATGCAGGACACCATCTACTAAGCCCCCTACTGACGTCAATAATTGCTTAGTCGCGGAACCGGCGTGAGTGAGCTCTCCCTCCGGAGGGCGCCACCACGTCCGTCCAACGACAGCCCCCCCCCCCCCCCCCCCCCCCCCCCCCCATAGACTCACCGATACCAGTGACCCCGACGGAACCAAACCAAGGCCACAGACGTGGAGAGGACATCGAAACTGAGATCACCATGAGAGCAGGGCTTGAAGGGCCACAGAATTTGAGACTTTTTTTATGCTCATCGATGAGAATGAGGATGATTTAGATGATGCTACGGATTTCCATTTCGTCTGAGACTACATGATAGGGCTGTACTCTACGCTTCCTTTCATAATATATCCCGGCTTCAACCAGGCCCAAGAGATACAGACACCTGCAGTGTTGGTCGGGAAATTTGAACAACACTCTCAGAAACACATCTATTAAGTGGATGAAACTCGACTGTGTGGTCCCAGTCTTCCCAAGCGTAGGAGCCGGTCGGGCAGAAAAAAACACATGACTCTGATGAGATTCGAACCTACGACCTCCCAGCCGGGAGTCCGCGACGCTAACCACTTCGCCACGGCGGTTGATGAAAAATCAGAGTTAGAAAATTAAAAAAAAAACTGACTGAAATTAGCCGTCAGCTATTAAAGTCCCATCAGTACCATGACTTATGGAAACCCACAAATACTGAGTCCATTACTAATCTGAATAACCTCAGGCTTTTGTGGCGCTTTTTCATTACATATAATTCCTAACGCCTTTTAGTACCTTATGCCTTTTAAGCGCTTCCTATGAACAAACATTTTAAAGGCATCAATATTTTGTGCTCTTTTAATGTTAACAGGTATTTGGGAATCATCATAGTAAAAGTAAAGATTTTCGTACGAATATGGTAATAAGACATATGTAAAAAGTGGAACAACAGGCTGTGGTTTCAAAAGGCGAGTGAGTGTTTGTTACATTTTCACCTTCCTGTTGACAGGTAGATCAGACATATCTGTTGCATTTGAATAACGCATTTAACATATTTCATTTACATTGCAATCAGACATAAATACTTTTTGTAATGTAGAGGTTTAAACAAAGAATCCTACAAAAGAGTTCAATAATCTTGACGAGAGAATATGCTGCCGCCATTTTGCTGCGCCAAGCTAGAAAGCATTGTTTCTTATGGCACTGAAATGATAATGAAATCAAACGATCAGTCAAATCCAGCTAAGAATTCGTTTGGCAGTTTCCCTCAATTTCATTCCATGCTCATGTAGAAATCATGATGTTACTAGTTGGGAAATAAATGATTCATTTCAGGAGATCGAAAGTCGTATTCAATGAGTTGGATGTAATTTATTTAAGTCGTATTGTTAGTTGCAGATGTTGAATTATGGCTTTAAAGCAGTTTCAAGCTCAAGTTCAGTCTTGAACATTTATTCAATAACTTAGCTATCTGAATATAAAGAAAAAAACAAAACAAGACTGGAAGACAGGAGAGGAAAGTGTGAAACTAAAATCTTTTTCTGAAAACTAAATTTTTTTTGGTAAATCTCACCAACAGAACAGTGACAGTGGCATGCAAGAGATGTGCTGTTCTATTAAAAGAAACTCAAAATGAAAAGAAAAAGAAACTGCACGGATCAATCTAACCAACCCATTGATTCACCTGTGCTGCTGTTCTATTAAAAGAAAATCAAAATGAAAAAAAGAAACTGTGCACGGATCAATCTAACCAACCCATTGGTTCACCTGTGCACATGGACTGTCTCATCTCGTGTTGTCCCATGGGCTGCTTACATAATTGTAATTGGGGTAACTCAATACTTTTGTTGTGCATACTCTGAGCAATGGTGATTTATAACCGTTCAACCATATTACAATTACTCAGACTTTTTTGTTTGTTTGTGAATGTGTATTTTAGGTTTGTTGTAGTGAACTATTCCAGTAATAACAAAAAGTATGTTTTTCAGGGCTTCTGCTGGGGTGAAAATCTTTCTGGTCCCAGGGACCCCTTCATCAGATTTTTAAGGGGTCCCAGGCTAACATTAAGGGGTCCCTACACCATAATAAAAACAACAAAATATACGGAAAATGAAATGAGGTAGGGAACAGTAAACGATAAACAGTATACAAGTAGGGTATGTTTTGCTCCCATAAGGAAACCTAACACAGAGTAACTTTTATTCAAGACTGGCACAGCCTTTTAAACTTGAATAAAGTCAGACAAATACATAGACGAACAATCTAATAGTGGGGGAAAAAACAAGCGCAGGCCCACAACTGAACTGTCTGGCAAAGATTTGGACTTGAGGGGAGAGGGGAGTTTGAAGATGGAGAAACTGGGAAAATGAAATTTATAAAAAAAAAAAAAAAAAAAAAAAATTTTACACATTTGAAAACTCTTCGCTAGCTGCATAAGAGAACCATCGCAATCCCTTTTGAAGGCAGATATATTTGTATTGCCTGCTCCGAGGCCTTTCGCCCGCTGGATCGGGACTCATCAGGGAGACACGGCTGGTTGTATCTGCGCTCCCGGCGTCAAATAGAGACACGCCACAGTCCATAATACTGTGGTGTTCTCACCACCATGGGTGCAAAAAAGAATCCAATAGCACCCCCAGAGCAGCCAGCGAAGAGTAGTAAATGCAACCAAACGAAAGTGTGGGGAGGAAAAATTCGTTTGGTTGCATTTACTACACACAGACGGACAGAAACAAATACAAATAACCTCAATTTAATCAAAGCAAATTCGTTTGGTTGCATTTACTACTCTTCGCTGGCTGCTCTGGGGGTGCTATTGGATTCTTTTTTGCACCCATGGTGGTGAGAACACCACAGTATTATGGACTGTGGCGTGTCTCTGACGCCGGGAGCGCAGATACAACCAGCCGTGTCTCCCTGATGAGTCCCGATCCAGCGGGCGAAAGGCCTCGGAGCAGGCAATACAAATATATCTGCCTTCAAAAGGGATTGCGATGGTTCTCTTATGCAGCTAGCGAAGAGTTTTCATATCTGTAAAAAAAAATTTTTTTTTTTTTTTTTAAATTTCATTTTCCCAGTTTCTCTATCTTCAAACTCCCCTCTCCCCTCAAGTCCAAATCTTTGCCAGACAGTTCAGTTGTGGGCCTGCGCTTGTTTTTCCCCCCACTATTAGATTGTTCGTCTATGTATTTGTCTGACTTTATTCAAGTTTAAAAGGCTGTGCCAGTCTTGAATAAAAGTTACTCTGTGTTAGGTTTCCTTATGGGAGCAAAACATACCCTACTTGTATACTGTTTAACAAAATATACGTTAAAAAATTGCATCCCTGCACGCGCACTGCAATTGTCACAGACACATCGTCAATAAAAACAACAAAATAAACATCAAAAATTGTATCCGTTCTCGATCTTGCTCCTCTGCTACGCTTTTTCGCTTTTGCTACGATGATTTCGTTAACCACGCTTCGAGAGACATGTTGGAAACAAAGGCTTCGCGGAAATGCCTCTCTCCTGCCGGGAAAATGAAAAGCGTCATCGTGACATCACATGGCTCAAAGTAGGAAAATTCGGTCAACTGAAAACGATGCTGTGGCCTCAGCAGACGACAAAAGTGACCGACGTATGTTGTTAGGAGGCTGCCTTACTCACTTTGTTACTGTTCAAACTTGAAAAGGGATGGGTTCGGTCGGAAGTGTAGCAGACCTACGATGTTATGGCACCCAACTTACGATGTTGAAGGCAGTCTTTTCTCACTTTATGTCTGACTTCATCAAAATTTGAAGGGGTCCCTGGGGACCCCTTACACGGACACCCAGTAGAGTTTTAATGCGTACTGTACGCAATTTTTTGCGTTTTCAGAAGCCCTGCTTTTACTAATTTTAGATGCAACAATTTCCACAGAAGAGTTTTGGTAACTGTTAATCGAAAATCAAAGGAAAGAAGTGTTGTGAGTCAAAGCCAGGTACTTTTTTGTGGGCTTCCTGTGCAATTTCAATCAGTATTATAGAGAAAATCAAAGGAAAGAAGTGTAGTGAGTCAAAGCCAGGTACTTTTTTGTGGGCTTCCTGTGTAGTTTCAATCAGTATTATAGTATATAATGGTAGGCTGATCACTTCAGTAACCGTTTTAACTTCTCCATTTAGCGGTGATGACTCTTGTGCTGTTGGGCAATGGTCCCATGTTGAATGTGAAAGATGACATTTTTTGATGACTTAAAAGACTATCTGGTGTGTTTAGAAGATAAATACGGAGCTGTACCAGTTCAAGAAAGAAACCTTACATTGTGACAGGTGAAGATTGATAACAGACTGCTGCGCAACTGAAAATGACTCAAAATACAAGTTTATAAACACACAAAACAACATGTTTACAGTAAAGTAACACAAATTTACTTATGGGACCTTTTCCTTCCTTACGTTCTTTTCCAACATAATCCCCCCCCGGTTTCTTTCTGCATCTGTTTCTCCATGTTCCCTTCCTTTTTACCTCCCTTGCCTTCCCCCTGACCTCATGGATTTCCCCCCCCCTTTTTTAAGTCAATGACACTATTGACAGTGGGTGTACTTATGTGGCCTTTTCCTTCCTTACCTTCTTTTCTGTCTTACCCCCCCCCCCCCCCCCCCCCTCTCCCCCCCGCCCTTTTTTTTTCTTTCTTTCTTTCTGCATCTGTTCCAACCTCTCCCTTTCCAGTTTCCCCTGCCGTCACATTGATTTTATTGTTTCCTAGGGGAGGTTGGCATATTCAGGCGGCCAGCTGCATCTGACTAGACGATTTTTTTTCCTGGGGTTTGCCTGTTTTCCATCTCACCCCTTGGTGTCAGGATGGGGCAACCCATCCTGGTGTCAGATTTTGGTTGGGTGCTGTAGGCAGCTGACCATTTTCTCCCCTTATTTACACCTGCTGTTCACTTCCCTGACATTTTCCCTTTTCACTGCATATACCATACCTACATTCAGAGCCCCCCCCCTCCCCCCACCCCACCCGTTTTTTTTTTAATCTCTTGTTCATTTCTCAGATTCAACCTTCCCACCTCTGACCTTAACCTCTCCCTGCAGCCTGCTTCTTTACTGAGTGTTTTTTTTAACAGTTCTCACTTTATTTCCTCCTGGTGGATGCATTGTTATTTCTTTCCTGACAGCCAAAAGGGAAGTACTGTTTTGTGCATGTTTGTTTGCAATTTGTCACGTCTGATGAAGGCTTTGTGTAGAAAATTCACTTGTCTGTTTTATACAGTCTAGTGAATTTGCGTTGCTTTACATCTTGTTTTTGTGTGTTTATTTGTATTTTCAGTCATTGTGACAGGTGGCTTTGCCTCTGTGTGCTTAGCCTGGCCAATGGTGATGTACTTTATGTCTGCCAAAAAAGAAGTATTCTAATAGATGTCTTGTAAATCTTGTGTATTCTGCTACTATTCATACAGAAATCCCTCCCCCCATGCCATAACCCCCCCCCCTCCCTTCCCAATGCCAAATAGTCTTGCTATAGATCTAGATTAAAGCAAAACAAAGAACTTTCTTTCCTGTTCATGTGTATTCAATTGTGTATGATGATAGGTATCAGCTGTTTTACAATATTTAGGAATCTGTGAAATTTGCGCTGATACGATTCCTTGCATGCCTACTGTGCCTGTGACAGTGTGAGTGCAATGTCACTTTGTCAGCTGTACATTGCAGGCAGGGTGTTAAAGTGATTAATTGCTCATGAATTATTCATGATGCTAACCATATTCAGAAGAATGATGTAGTGTAAAATGACCCATTTTCGCAGTTAAATGAGGAATAAATTTTAGGAACTAGACTAAGACTCATAAAGAGTACAGTAAAAGTTAAGGCTGTTTTTGATACACTGACGAGTTGAAAACACAAATTATATCATTTCATCAGTAAAAATTTGTTAATGTGTTTCATGTTAATTGTTATACATGAAACCGAAGGCATCTATTTTGTGCAATGCAAAACGGGGTTGACTAAGAAAGCTGTTCTGATTTTCACTTTTCAGGCTTCCACTGAAAATGCGTGTCATGTAGGGAGACATGTGACAATACTTGTCTGCAGTGTGTAATGAAGCATATAATGATTATATGCTATTTTTGATTCGCTAAAAACATTCTTTCAAAAGAAAAATGTGTTGAGTGGTGTTACACATGTTGTAAAACTCACATGCAAAACAGAGGGTCTATGATTTCAACAGAAAAGGTGCATTGAGTGGTGTTACACATGTGGTAGAAGGGTAGGGTGCAAGAGTTAACTCCTACTCTTTTCCTCAACTTGTTTGTTGCAGTTCTGATTGATGCCTTTTGAGACAGGTGTGTGTGTGTGTGTGTGTGTGTGTGTGTGTGTGTGTGTGTGTGTGTGTGTGTGTGAATATATCAAGTTTGGCATGGTTGCAAGCGTTTCAATTTGTGGCAACCTCATGCTAGATCGAGGGTGTTTGAGTTCATTCTGCCCGAGTTTTTCTTGGCTCATGACTGTGCACTGGCCAAACACTCCCATGAGGACATCCAGTACATGACAGATTACCTTGCATCAACCTGCAGACATTTTGGTCTCACTATTACTAGTATTAGCTTGGCAAGACAGAAGCCATGTTTTCAGCCTTTACTATCCATGTAGCCAGTGTTCCAATTCCTGTACCTGTTACCAATAACACAAAGATCAGAAGGCAATGCACACGTTTTTGACAGCACTGTCCATTGTTGTGCTAGTTTAGTATTTGTCATCAGCATTCCAGTGAGTGGAATCCTAAGATACTGTTGCTCCCCTTAAGGAAAGATAACACTGGGACTCCTTTACAAATTTATGTGGTATGTTTTATGTGAACAGTTGTGTAGTTGTTGATATGTAAGCTAGAACAGACTACTTTTCTTCTCATTGGAACTTGATTTGTGTATTAACGCAGTTGGTCTTTGGAGTGCCAGCTCTATTTTGCAACAAATCGGGGGGGGGGGGGGGGGGGGGGGGGACCCAAATTATGCCTGGGAAAAAGCCAGTGTTTTTCCATGTGCAACCAGAATGTAATCTTTATATGATTATCTGATCAGAGTCACTACATTTTAAAACAAAATGATAATTTCTTAATTAATGCGTGTTGGATTTCAACAGTCTTGGGTTCAATCTAAGCTGCTGCTGTATATCTGGCAACTGACAACTGAAACTGAGAATACAGGAAGATATGTAAGCACTCAGGAGCAACATTTGTGTACATGTAACAACAGATTGTATACTCTCATGTACACATGCACTTGTGCAGAAAAATTTTGATCAGGCGTAGCGCTTGTTACGTCGTATATGACTGAGTTTGTATATACACACATACACATGTTTGTTACTTTGTTTTGCTCATGTTGGATTGAAAAGAAAAACAGTATGTTTGTTGTTGTTAATAAATTTTTGCACGTGATTTCAGATTTGGCGATCAACTTTGCCAACCTGGTGCAGAGCTGAGTTTCTTCATTTCTTTTTTTTAATCCACCTCTAGTCTTATAATTGTCCATATCGAAATGGGTTGCGAAGACGACGTTCTCCGTATTGCAAAGAAGCTTGAGAAACTGATAGCCAGTGACACAGCCGTAAGTGATTTCTACTACCACAGGCAGAAAGATAAACTAATGCAGTGATCAGATGTTTTTCAAAGTCTAGTTTAGGTTGTGGAAAAAAAAAAAGTCAGTGTGAAAATCTTAAACATTATTTCAGTATTTGGAATTTAGATGTAAGGTGTAATGACGGTTCTTTTTCATTTGATACCGGTGTTGACTTGTAAGTTATATTAATTTGAAAAAGTAATCAGCTTTTGTTGGTGGAAAAAAATTGAATGATGTATTAGAGTGAAGGTTTTGAAAAGGGGTATCTGAACCATGATTCATAACTTGTTCCAGTGAGAAATTAGTAAAAAGATGGTAAATAAAAATGGTAAATTTAGGATTGATGGCTGGCCATCCATGAAAAGATAAAGTGTACACTGTAAAAAGTGTACCATATGATAAATGGGGGAAAAAATATCACCATATATCCTCCTGCCTCCCCCCTCCTTCATAAAAAAAGGACATGGAAGATGGGGGAAGGGGATGGGAGGGACCTGTGCTTTCGTTAAGCATGGAGATGGGGTAGGTTGGGGGTGGGGAAGGGAAGGACACACAGCCAAGAAGAGGGTGAGGGAGAAAGAAAGAGATGGGAAAACGGTAAGTGAGTAAGAAGGGATGGGGAGAGGAAAATTTAGTTTTGATTGAGATATTTATAAATTTGATTATCTATTTCTATTATAATAATTATTATTGTTATTTTGCAGGATCATGCCACTGCACTTGACCTTTTAAAAGCTCTACAAGACTTGAAAATGTCACTTGAAGTTTTACAGGTATATTTTTGCTGTGCATATTTGTCATCTACATTTACTGCTATTAAAGAAAGAACAGCTCCTTATACACACTATCCAGTACAAATACCTGGTGGTCATTTTCTGTCAAAAGGGCAAGTTCACAAGAGCTCTAGAGCATCTTACAAGTCAAGCAAACAAAGCACTGCATACATTGAAAATGAGGAGTAAAGGTACAGAGCTGAAACCAGATGCAATGATGCATCTTTATGATATGCTGATCACACCAAAATCACATCAGGGCGCTGAAGTGTGGTTCCCTTATGCAGATCATGACTTGAACAGCAACCATATTTGCTCTGTTGGAAAGGTGTAGAAAATTTCTACACCTTTCCAACAGAGCCTGTCCTCAGCATTCCCTCACAAACAAATTCATACAAAAATTTGGCAAGAACCTTTGAGGCATATATGAAAAGGCAATAAATCTACCAGCATTAGAAATTAGCCTAAAAACAAGTTTGTGCACACGAGGCTTCTTGTTGCACATGAAAGCAGATAGCACATTACCTCAAAATACAATAGCATGCTTCAAAATGAAGAAATATCTAACATTCTATAGCTAGAATTTATCTGAACTGTTCTGCATAAATTGGGAATGAATCACTTCTGGGCAAATCAGTCATTCTGTAATATTGGGAGAACAAAATATGCCATCAAAATAGAAATCAGACTCCAAGTGCACAGACTTCTAGAAACAGCAACAAGGCAGCACTGTGAAATTTGACTTTTACAATAGAATTATTGAAAACTATAAGCTATAGCCATACAAAATCAGAACTTCGAACAGAGATGTGGTCTCAGCCGACTTTGCGTCAGTGCCCATATATGAACACTACAACAGTATGAGAGAAGATGGAAAATGTTCAGCATGTGGTGTGGTCAAAGATGAAACTAATTTTCTGGGCAGCTGCTCCAGATACAAACTGCTATGACTGAAGCTTTGCGAAACCTGCGTAAGCTATGCTCAAATGAAATACTAGGCAATGATGATAAATTCATGTCATCTTCTTCTTCCTTTGTACGACCAACATCATTTTGCTGATGGTTTTGTCATATTTGGGGAGATTGCGCTGTTGTGAGGATTAAAAAAAAAAAAAAGCGAGGGGGGGGGGGGGGGGGGGGGGGATTTTAGGGAACAGTGGTCAGGAAGAGGGCAAGGGGGGAGGGTTGGGGGTGGTGGGGAAGGGGGGGGGGGGTGGTTTTTCAGGTTCTAAAGATGGGAGGCCAGCCTGGACTTGAAGCAGTCCAGTGACTCAGCTGTCACAACCTCCTGAGGCAACTTGTTCCATTCTGGTATGGTCCTTGGAAAGAACGTCATCTGCCTGTACCGCGTCGTGCATGTTGGAATGTCGTAGCTCTGGTCATTGTTGATCTTCGAGCTCAGCCTGCTGTCAGATGGTTTGGGCAGGTACGTGGAGTTGATGGAGATCAATCTGTGATGGAATTTATAAAACATCTCCAAGCGGGCTTTCTTACGACGCTGTTGTAGGGAAGGCCAATTAAGAGAGTCAAGGATGGAGTTGATGCATGATGTTTGGCGGTGGTGATTTGACACCCATCTTGCTGCTCTTCGTTGGATCTTCTCGAGGGCCTCAATCTCGTTTGCAGTGTAGGGATCCCAGACGGTGGCTTGTGTACTCAAGAAGCGGGCGAACAAGGGCTTTATATGCAGTTTCCTTTGTTTTCTTGTTGCCGATCTTGAGGTTGCGCCGGACAAAGCCTAGGGTCTTCCTGGCTTTCTTCGTGATGGAGCCAATGTGAGATTCCCACTGCATATTGTCCTGGATGTTGACACCAAGGTATTTAGTGCTGTTGACGTTTTCGATATTCTGGCCATGTAGCTCATACACAGGGGCCAATCTTGTTCCGCTTCCGGGAAACTCGCAGCGTTGAGCACTTCTGTGGATGGAACTCCATAGACCACTTCTCCTCCCAGGTGGTAAGGGAGTGTAGGTCTTCTTGCAGCACTCTTCATCTTTTTCTTCGTGATGGTATTGCTGCACAAGGTATCGTCAGCAAATAGGCGGACTTTTGACTTGATGCCATCAGGAAGGTCATTTATATAGAGAAGAAAAAGACTCGGCCCTAGGACCGAGCCTTGAGGGACACCGGATTCTACAGGCAGGAAGTCAGATCTTGTTCCCTCCACCACACAGCCTGCTGTCTGTCCGCAAGGAAGTCCCTAATCCAGGCGTTGGTGCGGCCTGCGATGCCGTAACGACGTAATTTGTGGACCAGTAGGGTATGGCTAACTTTGTCGAAGGCCTTTGAGAAGTCAAGGACATAGTGTCCTCCTGGTTTCCCTTCTCGATCTCTCTGGTCGCTTCGTCCACATACCCTAGGAGTTGAGTCTCACATGACCGTCCGCGTCGAAAGCCGTGCTGCTCTGGACAGAGAATCTAATTTTTCTCAAAATGGGACATGATGTGGCTGGTGATAATATGTTCCATCAGCTTGCAGGCTATGCAGGTGAGGGAGATTGGACGGTAGTTGGCTGCGTTATATCTTTCTCCCTTCTTGAAGACAGGTGTGATGTTGGCATGTTTCCAGTCTGCGGCAGGGTACCAGAGGAGTATGAAATGCGGTAAAGCAGGGTGAGGGCTGGAGTGATCTCCTCTGCAACCATCTTTAAAAGTCTGGGGGTAATGCCATTTGGGCCACAGGCTTTATTTGAGTCAAGGTTGAGCAGAAGTCTCTTTACTCCGTTCTTCCGTGATGTTGATGTCGTCGCATGCTGGGTAGTCTGGAAGTTTTGGTCCAGGGGGGCACCGCTGTTCAAAGTCTTCAGCTGTGATGGTGTCTTTGGGGCTGAATACAGAGTGGAACTGGGTGTTCAGGATCTGTGCTTGCTCCTTGGGGTCGGAGACAAGTTTCCCAGCTTCTTTAAGTGGAGAGACGCCCACTCCTTCTGTCCTTCTCGCTTTGATGAAGCTCCAGAACTTCTTCTTGGAGGTGGTCTGGCATTCTCCTTCGTCAGAGATCAGGCCTTCTATGTGTCTCCAGTAGGCACGACGTAGGCGTTTCTGGACAAGGCGCTTGAGTGCCTTGAATTCCTGTCGGAGGGCCTCATCTCCGTTTTTCTTCATGCGCTTGTGGATCCTGTCTTGTCTACGTATGAGTTTCTTGGTCTCATAGTCAACCCAGGGGAGGCTTGGTTTGGGTCTGGTTCGCTTATGGGGGACGTGATCTGAGAGGGCTCGACTCGGGCCAATACGGATTTCAGACCATACTTCCTCAACATTGCTCTTCTCGTCAAATTTGATCAAGATGTGATCATTCATCTTCTGTGCTGCCTCTTTAAGTGGCTCCTTACATTCCTCAGTGTAAATGGGAATGAGTCGCTGGGGTTGGCATTTCTTTGGGGGATGGATCTGCAGCTCCATGTACACTGTGTCATGGTCAGCAATACCAGGGAGTGTTTCAGTTCGTGGGACAAGGTTGGGGTGGTTTGTGAGGAACAAGTCCAGGGTATTATTTCCTCTTGTTGGCTCCATTACCATCTGCTCCCATCCTACATCAATGATGGCGTCCATAAACTGTCGGTGGATATCTGGTTTGGGGCATCCCTTCTTTAGTGTCTTGGTGGGCCAGTGCCAGCCTGGTAGGTTAAAGTCGCCACCGGCAACGATGATGGCATTCCTGTACGAGTTGGAAGCAAGGCGGGCAGATTTCTCAAACGCATTCATGCTCTCAGTGTACTCTGTGTGGGGGTGGTAGAAGCAGCAGACTAGCAGTGTGCGCCGTCCTTTCATTTTGATCTTCACCCAAAGGTTTTCATAACCCGCGGATAGTTCAGGCATTTCATGGGAGGTCAGGTCTTCTGAGACAAGGATGAAAACACCTCCCCCATTCTCTTTATCCCATTCGCGCTGGTGGTCTGTCTCTGCGATAAATGGTGAAGCCCCTGGGGAAGATTTCTGCGTTCGACTGGGACTGGGTCAACCATGATTCTGTGCCGACAATGATGTCAGGTCTTGTAGCTTGGACAAGATTGCTGAACTCGGCTACCTTAACCAACGATAGAGTTACAGTTCACGTTCAGGAAGCGGAGGGGTCGTCTGCTGTGTTTGTCTTGCTTACTTGCTCTGGAAGGTGTGGAGGTATGGAGTGGTTTGAAGGGGCTGTTTATGTTGGAGCAATTAGATGAGTCAGATGTTTCACTAAGAGGGTTGGTACCTACACCATACAAGTCGAAGGCAATGGTACTGTAATTAGCATTGGCGCAAACAACTCAGTGCCAAGTGACATCGCTTCTGCCAAGGGGGTCGTAGGATCCACTGCCGATATGCTGGCATTCTGCATGGAACCACTGTCCACAAGACTCACACTCAACACCTAGTTGGTCCCAGGTAACAGTTCGGTCACAAGCACCGCACGGGTAGCGCGAGTCCGTGTCTTCATTTGAGGGGTCGTGGGGCTGCAGGCCATTGGGTGGAACTGTCACTTGCCCACGGTTTGAAGTGAAAGACATAACAAGGAGGGTGAGTACAATGTACTTAGACAGTTTTCGTAATGTCAACATAGAGGTATGTTAGCCCATGGGGAATACTGAAATCAAGGTTTTCAGAGCAGTGCTGCGAGCAAGAGGTCCGCCATGTTTGTTTACATTCTGAACATGGTCGTAGATATAGCCGGTTTGGTGATTTTCTTCGACAGTCAGGTAAGGAGATGATAAAATTGCTTACCTTAATGCAGCACAGGTCAAGGGAGGGGTCTCTGATATAAAAATATAGGTTTAAATTAGGAGAAAAGATCAAATTTCACTACAAACAGAAGAGCTCACGAAAAATAAATCTGTATCCTCGCACATGCGCATTCTCCCTCATGAATTATATTCGTGATTGCACACATACGAAAAGAACAATAGCTTTGTATAAGACCCAAGTAAATGATGATCTATCTTCTGATGATGATTTCTCATAAGATTACCATGCTGTGTGTATAGACCCTTAAATGTTCTTGTGACAAAGTTGACTCTGTTTAAGTGGCAAGTTTATCTTCGCATACACACACCAGACCAACAAACATAAGGCAGTGATAATTTTTATGCGCATATATGCAACTCTGATGCATTAACTTCTTATCTGACGCACTGGAATTCAGGCCAGTGTGTCACAAAAATGTACCAAAATTTACTGTGACACACTGATTTTCTCCTGTATGCATTGCAGCTCTGAGCAGCACATCACGCAGAAGGGTTTTCGTCCTAGCGCCACGATCGAAGTTAAAAACGTAAATTTCCTTGGCGTTTTAGAACGTTCTGAATCGATGAACAACTTCCTCTTGAGAACTCTTCTCTACTGAAAACCAACAAGTCGTCAAAATAGACTATCCAGTCTATGATTGGACCACAAGATCATGTGATTCAGCTATGTGCAAAAAGCATGGGAAAACCGTAGGAATTTCTGCTTTTCAGAATCAATTTCCAACAGTTCAGCTGTGGCCTGCAGGTGATAATCCAGCGAATGGAACAAAAGTCGAATGATCTATGCAACATGATCAGCTCTGACAGTCAAAATGGCTCCTTCATGGACACATGAATGTGATGCTCTAAGAGCAGGAGTGGCCAGTCTATAGTTTTGTCGTAGGTTCCAGGAATAGTCATCACTTTGTCACCGGGCTTCTGATGATCATTGCATGGTGGTTGGAATATGTCAGGCAATAAGATATTTCAACATTGAGGGAAATGGCTCACGTAGTGGAAATTCTGTGATGATAAGCGAACAGGACATCCCACAAATTAAGTTTCACTGTTAAAATGCTGATAGTGTAGGTGCTCACATTTATTCATTTTAGTTGATAACACTTTAAAAACATTGGAACACGAACATGAACAAATAAGATTTAGCAGAGTCAGGAGTGTTTTAACTTTATTATAAGCACCTCTTTTCTTTCTTTTGTATTTCTGTATCTGTTCCCTTTGTGTTCATGTGTGTGAGCCAGTGAGAGCATGCTCATGTGTGTAAGTGTGTATATATATATATATATATATATATATATTGTGTGTGTGTGTTCACTACATTTTCTGGCAGTTATAAATGGTGACCCCCTAAATATTTTTGTGACCCGCTGAAAATTTGGAAATGATTTTTTTCGCACCGAGTCTGACCCCCTACCTTTTAGGAAACAATTATCACTGATAAGGGTTGGGAAACATTTTGTCATAATGATCAGCAAATATTGTCAAATTGGTTGGGTCCAACTTAACAAATAACAAGCTCTCTGACCATGCAGAAGATCCCAGCTGATTATCAAAGAGTCTAAGTTATGTGTAGCGAACATTTACAAGCAGGCAATCAAGACCGCAAAGCTACCACTTCATGCAAAAGAGAAGCAAAAGTGAGATTTACACACATAGGCGTTCAGTACACATATACACTCCCTGCTGTTTGAGTTTATACCTCCTAATCATTCTTGCCATGAAAATTTTCTAGGCTCCACACTCGACAGACATTGATCATTCTAACTTTCGTGATGAACAGAGAGAATTGAGGCTGAGAGTTAAAATACTTCTGAGCTGGTGATGAAAAGTGAAGTTAGACATGGAATTGCTTGCAATACATCTTTTACAGAATATCGTTTTGTTTTAAGGACTTAGCATATTATTGAAACCAAGTGAATTCATGACATAGCAGTGATTATTATTTAATGTCAGGTGTCTTGTACCACTTGACAGTAAGTAAAACAGTCTCAGTTGTCGCATTTCAAGTTTAACTGAAATGTATGTTTGAATAGATTTGCAAGTTTGGCGTTGGTAATGTGACTGGGATTTCACACATCAATTCAGCCTTGACTGAAGAGAGCAGCAACAGAAACTGCCACAGGCAGATGCAAAAATACCTTATCTCCTTAACTTAGCCATGTCTGTACAATGATTTTCTATCAAGCATACTTCCGATGATCGCACAAGTGTAGTGCAGATGCCTCTTCACACAGACAAGGCAAAGTTTTGACAGATGACTGCGCAGCTGTTACACTATGGATGATGAAGTAGTATGTCAGAGACACATTATCATTGACAATGTTGTGGAATACTGTAGCTTTCTCCTTATACTGGCTGTGTCTGGATATGGTAAGAGATCATATTAGATGCAGATTTTAAGTTTACACTTTGAATATTGCCAAAACACGTAGCAAAAGAGTATAATGTCTTGTGTTTAGTGACTCAGCTTGTATGTTATTGCAGAAAACAAGGATTGGCATGACGGTTAACAATTTGCGAAAGGCCAGCTCCAATGAAGATGTCATCTCACTCTCCAAGACCCTAATCAAAAATTGGAAGAAGTTGCTTCCAGCAGGTAATTTCTTATCCAAATCTATCATAAAACTAGTTTGATGAAATGAATTTTTTGTGTGTTAATACTATCCAGCTGAGAGCGGCACGACGGCATGATTCCCTGCTGCCGCACGCTCGCGCACAGCGCTCATTCCCTCCCGACGCACAGATTTGACCACTTTTTAATTTATTTTTACGGTAGCTCTACAACAACTGACGGTCTTGTGTTAGGTGTCACAGGAAAGAACAAACACTCAACTCCCCTCATCACCAGATCCACTTTGTAATACGATTTCAAGCGCTCCATTGAGCGAGAAATTGGTACCACCCCTTTGCCTGACCGACATTTTTTCTGGCACAGGAAATACGTGCCGCGTGGCGGTGCCGCCAGTTTCTTTGTTTCAAAGCTCCTGGGGTCAGCCAAGTTCACAATAGGCCACTGAAAGTATGGTCGACAACTCGTTCCAACATCCCCAAGACTAGTTTCAGAGCTTATTTCCCTTGGACCATTTCATGGAAAGTGTAGGAATTTTTTATGTTCCCATCGTGTGATTGTGGACGGCACGGCAGAATGTACTGCTGTCTGTCCGTCATCCGGACTTGGATGACTCGCCTCAAGGGAGAGAAATCCTGTCGTCAACTTTTGGACGACTGGGCTGGTAAAGGTTAATGATGTCTGTGCCTTGTTAAGTAGTCTGAACATCTGTAGCCCTAGGATTGTTATTTTGTATGTTATGATGTCCTGGTTTTACAATTATACAGATTGATGGATCATGTTGGAAATGAAAAAAAAAAAAAGAAAGGTGATGTGCCTGTGTTGTGCTTCCCCCACCTCTCCTTTTTCAGAATATTGATGAGGTCAGAGAAAACGCATTCAGAGGCTGAAAGGCCTGACACTCTTGAGACATGAGGATTCATTCATGAATTAGTTGCAGTTTAGGTTTGCAAATTTTGATGTATGCATTTGATTACTCCTTTTTGATCAGATAACTTGGTAATAATCAGTGTAGAGTTGGAAAAGTTGGATGAAAGTGTTGAAAATAATGTTACCATGCTCGCAGAGTTCTGTTGACATCTTACATGTGTGCACTATAAGAAGTATGTTGTTTGAGGCTTCAGGAGCATTAGACTCAGGGTTTGTACACTCCTTTTCTTTCTTTCTTTCTGCGTACGCAGGCTGATACTCCTGCGGACACTCCCTGTATAGCCAGGCAGTGGAGTTTTGTGTGTATGACCCTTTTCTATCCCGCCATTAAGGCAGCCATACTCCATCTTCGGGGAAGGTGGATGCTATGTGTCACGTGTCATCCATACCAACGGCCAAACTGGCCTTCTCTTCCGAAAGTTGGTGATGGGATTTTACGTGTGTGCAAGATGTTGTGCGTGCGTTCACACACGGAACCTCGGTTTATAGTCTCATTCGAAGGACTGTGTGGGGAATGGAGTCAGAACCAATGTTAACTCCGAGGGAAAAATCCCCCTATACCGAAATTCGAACCCGCAACCCCAGGATCACGAGTCCGGCGCTCTACCAACTGAGCTATTCCGGCCCCCTGTACACTCCTTGAAACCCCTTGAAACTTCTTGAATTCTGAGAGTGAATTTCAGGGCCTTGAAAACCTTTGAAAATCAATAAATTGTGGTTCTGTTGACCAAACCTCCTTGAAAACCTTTGAAAATCAATCCATTGGCTCCAAAAATTTTTAATGTGGCAAAAAGAAATGGCAGTTTGATTTTCTGCGTTCAGGTTGATGAAAAATTATTTGAAACAAATTTTTACAACATCGTCGCGATCTCAGATTGTCACCTGCTATTTGACCAAAGGAGATGATTTGTAACTTCGTCAATTTTTGCGCATGTATTGTTAGGCTTGAATTAAGAAAAATCTTGAAAACTTCTTAAAAACTCCATGAATTTTTATCTTTGGAGTCTGTAGGAACCCTGTAGACTGCAATGAGAGCAGACTGGCTTTCTTGATCAGATTAATGTTTAAAAAGATTTTATTTTGTTTTAAGTGAACATGCATAGATTTTGTTCCAACAGTGACAGCCCAGATAAGCAGTCAGCTTGGTTGGAGAAATGAGATGCACACTAATTGTGACCACAATAAAGGATCATATTCCTTTATTGCCAAGTCATATGCATGGCTGTTGAGACATGAATTCATAACAGGCTTGGGGGTGGAGAGAAGGTTGAAAGTGAAGTCACGGGAGAGCAGAGCAAACTGGATCACAGCATTTGGGTCTTTTTTTTATGATGATCAGTGAAATTGATGTGATGGAGTTCCACGCTGATCTCAATTTACATGAGGGGCTGCACTCCACACTTCCTTTCATAGTGTATCCTGGTGTCTGCACGGCTGGGTGATACGGTCACTTGCAGTGTTGGCCAGGAAAATTGAGCATCATGCTGAGAGACACATAAGGAGAGGAATCTTGAGTGTGCATTTTTTAGTTCCAATCTTGCCATTTCAACTTTTAGTACTCACATATTTAGGTGTAAAAATCCCACAAATAAATGCTTTTAATGCGATTTGAACCCACAATCCTCCCTGGCAGCAAAAGTAGTAGACATTTTCAGATGCTGTTGTTTTTTTTTAGTTGTACATGTGATTGTTTGACCTGAAGTACATATGTAATTGAGGTAGAGGATAAAGTGTTCATAATGTCTGTCTCCTCAGATGGGTCTCAAGGAAGCCTTAGTCGCCAGTCCTCCTCCTCTCTCTCACGCAGCAGCAGTTCCCAGAAAATGGAGGAGGGGGAAGTAGGTGAAGGTGGGGACTCGCAACAGTCACCAAATGCCAACAAAGAGGAGGAAGAAAAGGAGGAGAAGCCCCAGAATGGTTCCTCCTCCATTCCCATTACTCATGACGCTGTTCGTTTGAAGTGTCGGGAGCTTCTTGCCAATGCCCTCAAAGCTGGCGGTAAGGAGATGGGCTGATGTGGGTTTAGATATTGATTGTTTTTGTTTGCTGTTGTGATGTTGATGTTCCGTCAAAGTTTTTTTTGTTTTGTTTTGTTTTTTATTTTCTTTTTTTCTCAGCTTTAAACTTTTCCCCCAGCTTAATCTTGCATTCATACAGGTAACAACTAGGATGTGCTTCCAGTGTCCCTAGATTTCATACTGAGAGTACATGTGTAGTACTTCATTACATGTTGACCATGCTACTGCAAAGTACGGGATTCACCACAAATACCCTGATGAAGTGTTAGGTCTATTTTGGCATGTGGTACCATGTCCATTCATTGAAAAGAAAAGAAACTGGATGAAGTGAGTTGTAAGTGAATCTGATAAAATGTTACAGCAGAGGATTCATTGAGAGCAATCGGATTTAAGGAAATGGAAGGTCATTCCCTGGATGAATTGGTATCAGATGCAGCAAGTGAACAAATCGGACAGGAGAGCTAAGAGGAGTCAGATATTGATTGACATAGGCTATACCGCAGGAGAAGAAAAACGTTTTGCTTGCCACACTGCAAACGACACAGTACTGGCTACACAGTCTGCAGATGTAACCAACTTTTCCCTGGCGATTGGACTGATGCACAGATTGCTGGACAGTGCTATCCCTTTCAACCATTTCTTTCTGTTTATGCCTCATGTTTTTTTCAAACTGCTGCTGATGAAACCAGTAGACATGTACACGCAGAAAACCATACTGCCCATTGTAGGGTGCACTTGATCACTTGTACTCCCATTTTGAGTCTAAAGTACTCCCATTTTGATCACTTGTACTCCCATTTTGAGTCTAAAGTACTCCCATTTTGATCACTTGTACTCCCATTTTGAGTCTAAAACTATGACAACGATCTAAAAACTGGGGGAAATCTCACCTGAGTGAAACCAAGTGCATGAGGGTTAGTCTATTGTAATTGTTCAGCATTTGCATCATGATGTTTTCATTGTTCGTATTCCCTCATGGGGATGCAGGAGGCTCATTCTGTATTATTTGTGTACCCACCTGTTCGAAATTGTGTGCTACAACAGTTGATGGATAAAGGTGTGTGTTTTGCAGAGGTTCCAGAAAATGTTTGTGACCCAGAGGAGTTGGCAGCTCATATTGAGGAGGGTATCCTTGTGAGGCTTGTATTATCCGAGACACTAGAGTGTTTATGTGTGCATGTGTATTGCTTAATGTTTGCAGAAAATAGGTGGAATATGTCTTGTAGCAGGGAGGGAATGCTGTATGTAAAAAAGTATGTGCACAATTTTTAGTTTCTCTTTTACTGGTAGTTTGACTAAAGAAAAGTAGCTGTTTCAAAATGATTTTGACATGTTCCAAGTTCGTACAATTTTTTTCCCTCAACTATTCAGTCGTATTCAAAGAGTTTGGCAACACAGACTCCAAGTACAAGAATCGTATCAGAAGTCGTGTGGCCAACCTCAGAGATCAGCGCAACCCGCAGCTGAGACAAAACGTCCTTGTTGGTTTGATATCACCTGAAAGGATCGCTGGCATGACAGCAGAGGTCAGTTTGTTTTGTTTTTTTCCTTATTTTATTTATCTGCTCAAACTAGCACATTTCTTTTCCTGTTTTAAATTTTTTTTTTTTGGTTATGAATTCAGATTCTGACTTTCCATCTTTTTAACCCCTTGACTGCCGCTATTTTGTGTCAGTTTTGTACTTCTGTGTGCTGGAGCAAAATTAGACTTTTTGCGGTAGGTCCACTAATTTGATCAGTGCTCATTTATTTGTGGAGATATCTCTTAGATTTTGGCATGTTTTCTTCTTATACCCAGGGCTACAATATCTGCAAATAATATTTGATTTTGTTCATTCTGAGTACATAGCTGCCAACTGCTACGAGATCGCCGTAGTTTGCTACGCCAAGAGAATGCTTGCTACGACGCTACTACGATCATTAAATTGCTACGGCGAAACAAAAAAATTCGAAGATACTTTTGAGTTTTTGAGAGAGATTAACATTTTTCATCTGATTTAAGATTTTACGGCAGAAAGATTTTTAACAAAGTTTTTGGTGCGTTTCTAGACGATGTCATTTAACGAAATGTGTGAAAAGTTTTTTTTTTTTTTTTTTTTTTTTTTTAAATGACTGGTGAGTTGATTTTAACGTGGTGACAGCCCTGATGTGGCCCTTTGCGGTCGGCTGGGCTATAAGCAACATTATCTTATCTTATCTTATCGTTTTGTTTGGACAGCGCTAAGTAACGTCTCTATCGGTCTGTCGGAACTGCATTTCCGCTTTCGGTTTTACTGTAGCACGTAGATTTTTTTTTACAATTTGCCCTCTTCCTCTGCTTCATCTCTGTATAATAACATTTATAGATATACTAAGAGTACTGTAGCTTTAATGTGGTCCGTAAAACTGGTTATAGGCCTGATTTCTTTTTAGAACGCGCGCAAAATTAAGTTGCTACTGTCAAATTGGAAATGCTACTGTGAAAATTGTGAAATGCTACTGTAAGCCGCATGAGCAGGTTGGCAGCTCTGTGAGTATAATAAATAATCTTATATTTCAACTTTTTAAAAAAAAATTATACTTTGCAAGCATACAAAACCCCACAGCAGCAAAACAAAAAAAACATACAAACCCAGCAAAAAGTGGTTTTATTGTTTACTGAACACCTGTGTAAATATTTGGTAGTGAAATTACAACCCACATTGTTGTTTTACATGATAAATCCATGTATTTCTGGGGTACAGTACTACAGTAGAAACCGGATATAAGGCGGGCGTTTGTCCCCCCGATTCAGCCGCCTTAAAAGCGGTTCGCCTTACATATGATACATGTGTACTGTACTGTAGTAAGACTTATAAGGGGATGCAACCCCGTCATGACCAAAACAGTCATGCGGTGACCCCTTTTTGGAGCCGTACAACTGCTCTTTTGCAAAGCAAAGTGTGGCATCAGGGGTTGCCCTGTAGAAAAGCCCTGTCTCGTCTGCATTGTAAATTTCTTCTTCTTTGAAAGTCTCAAGAATCTCTGGCATTCTGTCAGTTAACCATTGTTCCGCAGCGGGGGCATCGGCCGAATTCTTCTCTCCATGCGCCCTCTTGAACTTGACGCCCATTCTTGTTTTCCACCGACCAAGCCACCCAACACTTGGTGAGAAATCAGAGCCTAATTGTTCGGCAAAATCCTTCGATTTCTGCATGAGCATAGGCGCGGTTACGATCTGTTTTTTATTTCGGACAGACGTAAACCAAGCCCCCAAAGCAGTGTCAACTTCATCGTGTTTGCCAGTCCTTTTGCGTTTGACTGATTGGGGGGGGAAGAAGTTGCTGCCGCGTTCATTCGGATGTCTGCTTCAGATGCAACCATGCGCTCAATGGTTCGCAGTCCAATTCCAGTCTCTTGGACAAGTTTTTGTCTTGGTTCTCCCGCCTTCAGTCTGTCAAGCAGCTTGACTTTTTCAGACATTGACAGACATTGTCTTGATTTCTTTGCCGTAGCCATGATCATCACCTGACTGCCGCAGGCAGTGACGGGCGTCTCTCTCTCTCTTTTCTCTTCATCAACTGACTGCGAGTGAGCGTGTGAGACAAGCGCTGACTGAAGGCAGACAAAGGCTTTGAGCGTGGTGAGAGAGTGAGACAACGCTCAACTGCAGCCAACAAACAATGAACCCTACTCACCCTCCCGCGGGCTGATTAGCTTGGTGAGAAGGCCCGCCTTATAAACGGTATATGGTCAGCGGCGGCACCGCCTTATACTGCCCCGTAATTTTAGTCTTAAAAAGAAGGGACGCATTCCGTACTTGGAGGTCACCCGCCTTATAAGCGGTATCCGCCTTATATCCGACCGCCATAAAGGCAGTTTCTACTGTATCCAGGTATCAGGGGACACAATTTTGTTTTCTTAGATAGGTTCACTAATATGCCCACTGCTCTTTCAATTCTTGACATATATCTTAGATACTTGGGAAATTTTCTTGTTATATCCTTGGCTACAGCCAGACATCACAATAGTTTGATTTTGTTTGTAATGAGTAGACCAAAAATATATATAATGATGAGTGTTTTGTTTGAAAAACAGACACTTTCAGAACATAAACAAAACTATAGCACTAAAACCACAAAATCTGGTGTTAGCATCCTTTGAACTTCAGGACAAACATCTGACAATGCATAAAATGTTTAGCAACTCATATCATAGGGGACACTCCAGTCCTGGTAAAGCTCGCCCTCTTCCTCTGCCACGCCTCCTCACACTGGACCCTTGCCGTTGTCCTGAACCCCCTCCCCGTCCTCAACTGCCCTCCCGACCTCTCACAAAAGGAGGGAGGGGGCAGTCGACATAGACAGAATCGGCTCGTCACTCTCTGATTCGGCCCCACTTGCGCTGGTATCGCTCGGTTCGAAGTCGGGGATCAGCTTCGTCATCAACACCAATCACCAGTGTTGATTGTGATCGCTTTCTTCCTCCTCCGAATCGCTTCGTTCCACTTCTCTGAAGTCTTCGTCATTGCTTTCACAGTCTCGGAAAACTTCTTGAAGCACTTCAAAAGCATTAGATCGTTTGAAAACGAACGAACGGTCTGCTCGACTCGCCATCTTGAACGAACGGTCTGCTCGACTCGCCATCTTGAACTGAAAATGATTCAGCTGAACCTTGCCAAAGTATTATTGTCCGAACGGCCACGAGCCGGTCAGTCAGCTACCCGTGAAAGGGAAGAAACCGTCCTTTAGGGTCCCTACAACCGTTTAAACCATTTTTTCTCCTTGCCTCCCTTCTTTAAATGATAATCGCTGAATTTTGATGATGAAATTACCTCGAATGCTGTTCAATGTGAGGCACACAGCTTTCCAGAAACCACCTCGAACGCCGTTTGTGCAAGGGCAGTCAACGGGTTAATTCGATACGCTATGTATCATAACAAAAATCTGTTTGGAGAAGCAGCTGTGATTGTCAACATGAACGTGATCGATTACATTTAGTGTCGATGCTGCTTCACAGTTCAAAACATAAGTCACCCAGTGATGCATTAATCCGGTACATGCAGATTAACATGCTTTTGATGCATGCATTTGTATCTAGTAGAGCTGCATGTTCTGTTGGATATTGTGCACATTGGAACTTAGATTGATATTTTCATAGAGCCAAACGGGGTGTGGAATATACTTATTATGGAATCAACTTCAGCTCTTGTCCATAGCGGTGCCAGAGTTTACATTGTGTACATACAAAATGAAATTGAAATCAGGCAATTTAGAAAGTAATAAACAGCGACTGAAAACTAATTTCAGGCAATTTAGAAAGTGATAACCAGCAATTGAAAACTAATTTAATTGGAAATAAATGGAACAGTTGTTCAGAAATGGAGAAATGGAGAGAACAGTTCCAATTTGTCTATGCTCCCCCTGATGGAATGGACCCTCAACAGGATCTTCCTGCAGTCTGTGTAGAATTGGCAATAATTGCTTTGCCACCGTGAATGAGCTTGTCTTTCTTGAGGATGCCTCCAGACTTATACAGAAACTTATCAGGGCACAGATGGAGAGAGGGAATATCACCATGATAGGAAGGCATGAAGTCTACAGAATTTGACCTTTTTTTTTTTCTTCTTTTTTTTTAAAATGCTTTGTGATGAAGATGATTCTGTGGAGTGCTATTCTGGTCACAGTCTAGTTGACCATGCGGTACACTATGCTTACTTTCATTATGTATTTCAGTGCTTACCTTCATGATGTATTTTTGTATTACCAGGGCTTTGAGATACAGACACACCTGCAGTGTTGGTCAGGAAATTTGAGCACTGTCAGAGACACATTTGTTAAATCTTCCCATTTGAGCCTTAGCAAATTCAGCTCTGGACTGGAGCTGGTTGGGGCCAAAAAATTTCACAAACAAATGGCTTCGATAGAAATAGTATGTGTTTGATGCTAACCACTGAGCCACAGCAGCTTGTAACAGAACAACATTTTTTGTGTATTTGTCACAAAATGAATAATGAATTTTGACTGTTGTCAGCAGAGTTTGGTCCACATGTGTGCCTGTAGCCTTATCTAGCTTGAGACTTGGTCTCATTCACTGCAGGATTTGATGTGTGAACTTTTTTACTTACCACTCACTAAGGTCCAGTTGTCAGAAAACAAAAAGAGAAAGAAAAAATATTTTAAAAGCCTTTCAGAAACGTCGTTGTCCTTTAGCATTCATGGACACAATGTTTGCAGAAAAGTGTGTGCTGTATTGGGGGAAAAGTGCGTTCGATTTTTTAGGGGGGAGGCAAAAACAGATGTATTGTACATACATAATTATTTTTTTAAAAAGATTGTTTGGCGTCATATACTTTACCATGTCAGGCCATAGCATTCCACGGCAGTTAGTTAGCTCTGCAGGCCGAGATTTTTTGTGGCTAATGCAGTAATAAGACCATCACGTGACGTCCACACTACTTCCGCCAGGGAAGAAACCGGTGCAGGCATGCCTACCATCCTGACCATCCGGGATTTGTCCCGGAAAGTTGATTTTAGAAGCCACTGTCCCGGAAATCCCGGATTTGCAGCACACGTCCCGGAAAAGAAAGTCGGGAGTTAAAACGCCGTTCTTATCATGCTGCACAGAACTGGGCCAAGAATATTCCTCTGCTGGAGTGAGTAGACGTAATACGCATGCGTGCGAGGGAAAAAAAAACCCCGCTTTCACGTTCAAGTTGGAACATGGCGTCGAAGAGGAGACATGATGTCGACACAGAGTCGGATTCTGACTCTTCGGATAGGTCAGAAAGGAGTGAAAAGAAGAAGAAAACGATCCTGAAGCGAGGTTGTGTCTTCAAAAAAGAATTCTCGGAAAAGTGGCCTTGTCTACAACAAGGGAGGAAAGGAGTTTCGTCATCTTGACACTGCTCTGTCCCCGATTTTACGGATTTGTCCCTGATGTCTGTCTGTATTGTCCCTGAAAGCAAATTTTGGGGTAAGCATGCCTGCCGGTGTAAACTTCCTGTTCCTCATTCAATCTCGGCCTCCTGCCTAACAAGGACAGGTTTTTGTTCTGTCTCGCCTATACTTCTGTTTTTTTGTAGAGATTGCTTGTGTGCTTGCCTTCTTTACTTGCTCTGTTGTGGCTTACGTTCGACCATGGGTACCATTGCCGCGGGAGGCTTATGGATGGCATTTTATTCCATTTTATTCACGCTCTAGGCTCACGACTTCTCTTCACCCCATTGTTCTCCATTCGTCCCTTACTCGCCGGGTTTGGGAACGCGTCACCCTTGTAGTAACGCGTCACCCACTCTCTCGTTATTTTCTTCCCCATTTCCACCCATTTCCATCGATCTCGGCGCGTTTTTTATTCCCAATAGCCATCTCGGTCATTCACATCGACGATCCCTTCTTTTCCTTGCATCACTACTCCTGATCGTCTTCTTCGATCGCTCGTCTAGTACGTTTGATCGGGTTTATACCCACATTGGTACCATCAAATTAGGATGGCGGACGTGTTTTAAGAAAGAAGAGGAAGAAGAAGAAGAGTTCGCCTTTCTATCTCCCGTCAATCATTTAAGCCAATAATAAACATTTGTTATCCTAACATTCCCTCTATGGAGTCTCCTTTCGGCCCCTCGTATACCTTCAGTGCGTCAGTTGATTTTACTCTCGCGCCCATTGCTTCTCTTTCGATGACCTAACCCTCACCGGTCAATCGACCCGCCATCTTGGATTTTCCACTACGATCGGCTTCTCCTCCATATTGCCTCACAGCATGGTGCCCATTTTCGATCGCACATGCTTGCCGGTACGGGGATTTCCCCAGGCCACATCTATTTGTACCCTATATGGCACTCTATGTATCCTTACTACAGGTAGATCGAGTGACTTACGATCTCTTGATCTGCCTACTGGTGCACATGTGTTTAGTACCTAATTTATCACAGGTAGATTGATGGTCTTTACGATCTCTTCATCTACCAACTGGTGCACATTGATTAGTACCTCCTTCGCATTATTACAGGTACACCAGGGTATTTTACTCTCGCGCGCCAGTGCGCGTCACTCTCGGCGATCGATCCCTTCCCGGTCAATCGATTCGCCATGTTGGATTGTGCCACGACGGTTGGCGTGTCCGCCATATTGCCTGACCGCATGCACCTTGTGTGGCGGTATGCGGCTTCCCCGGGCATATTTTCCTGTACCTTATTTATCATTATTACAGGTAGAGAGAGTGTCTTACGATCTCTTGATCTACCAGCGTGTGCACACTTATTAGTACCACGGCCCCTCGATACCCCCCCCCCCCCCCCCCTGGTGTTTCAGTTTACCCGGGTCCTCGGGGACATCCTGCCCACACCCCAGGGCCGCCACAGCCCGCCTACCTCCCCGGGGACCGGTGGCTCTATGCCCCCGAGAGAGACCAGTGGCTTAATTCCAACACGCAACACGACCAGCTCCACGGTCGAATGTGGCACCCAGCCTCATCCACCTGGGTCGACCTCGGTCTCCCACCTCGGGCGCTGTCCGATCGGCAGGACGGGCTCCCCCAACCTAGCTTGGCCGCCGATCATAGAGCCACGAGGGACCCGCCCTCGCATTCCCCCACTACCCAGCTAGGGCTAGGGCGGGACCCACACGCACCCCTGAAGTTGCCTCCTGACGAAGATTCCACCCAACCCTGCCAGGAACAAGACCACCCTGAGGCTGAAGATGTCATCATGAGGAAGAACTAGCCTTCTCCTCATTGTACGATGTGCGCACCCTGGAACGTGCGCCCTGACCTGGTTGTGAGGGAGGCCCCACCCTCTGACAATGTCCTTTCTTTCACTGACATCACCGAGCCGCCCCCTGCCCAGCGATCTGAACCCAGGATCATCGCCCCACAGTCCCTCACCTCCATCTGGAAAGGTCCGGCAACTCGCACCAGGGGTGCGCAAGCCGGAGGAGGACGGTGCCATCCCAGTGTCATCGGACTCAGGCTCCGAGACACACCAGGAGACGGACTCTCTCTTGTTCAGCGACCCATTTATGCGACACCTGGTCAACAGGATCTCGCATCACCTTTCAGCTGCGGCGTACAGCGCAGCCAGGAGCCACTTTAACTACCTGTTGGTAGCTAGAGTTGCCGTGCTGGCATGGTCCTCTCGCTCCCTGGCGCTTAAGGCACGGCCCGCCAAGCGCCCTAATATCCCCCTAGGCCGAAACCGAAACAATCCTACCAGAATATTCGGTTCGGCCAGCAGACACAGTCCCTAAGGTGACTGGGGGAGTCGCCCATGGGAAACTCCATCCTTATACTCCAATCTCACAGACGCTACCTACTTCCTCGCCTGGCAAGATCGGGGTTCCAGAAAATCTGGGAAGCAGTCGTACTTACACTGAAATATGTTCGTAATGGGTTCCGACAAACGGCCCTAGCATAGCAGACGACACTCGCCTTGAAGTGTTGATTTTCCCCAGGTCTTGTCCTAGTTTTGTATAGTCTCGTTTCGCGTGAAGACGCGATACTTACATCTGCCATTTTCCCGTCGGTGCTCAAGGCAATCGACATGTCAGGAAAGTGTGCGTTTCAGGATCTTGGGGTCAAGGTAAGTAGTACTGGTTGTTAGGATCCCCAAAACATTATGTTCTATGTTCTGTGTGCGAAAGATCACCTCATTTGGCATCTATGGGCTCACAAACCACACACTCATGCTGACTATGGCCACCAAAAAAAAAAAAAAAAAAAAAAGCCACGCTCGTTCGTGTTCCTGTCTTTACAAGCGGACGGGTAGGGAGAGTGGCACTAGTTCAACCTCTGCACTCCCCCTCCATCTCGGGCTGTCCCCTTTTGAGAACCCTCATACCTTGGGAGTGCGGGACGCACAGTGAGCGACGGGCAGGCTGCCCTCCCCCGCGTCCACCCCCAGGCCTCGCACCGACTTGTTCTGCCCGCGGTCAACACTTCGGTGCCTTGTTATGTCGACAGAAAGGGATGGGGGAAGGGGGCTCGCTCCTCAGCCCCTCCCTCCTTTCCCCTGCTTCCAACTCCAAGTCTCGCACCGACTTGTTCTCCTGCCCACGGACAACACTTCGGTGCCTTGTTGTGTCAACAACAACAACAAAAAAAGGGGTGGGGGAAGGGGGCTCGCTTCCTCAGCCTCTCCCCCCCGAATAGAGGCCCCTCTTCACTGTTGCTGTGCGGGGATTCACCCTCTGCGCGACACACATAGCGGGCTTCCTCCTCCTCACTGAGTGAAGGGACCCTCAGCAGGCTAACCCTCAGCCCAGTGGAGAATAGTGTTCAGGCCCAGAGTCGCTCACCCTCCCTGGTCTGGCCTCATAACATACACCTTCCCTCCATTCCCAATCCCCCACAGGGTGAGCCCTTTTCCAAGGGGAGAGATGGCCTTCTGGGCTCATCTCTTTTCCTCCATCTGGCCTTCCAATTTTCAGATAGGTAGTTCCTATCTCTCCTATATTCTTCGTTAGGCTCTCAGCTGGCTCCATTCGGGGCTACTGGGAACCTGCGCCCCAGGCGCTCCTCCCAGTCCTCTCTAGATGCTTCCAAGATGGGCAGGTCGGCCTACGCCCAGGCGTATAAGGATCTCCCTGTCTTATCTCCCCGGGCCCATGAGGGCAGGGCGCTGGCCACTTTCACAGCGATTCAGCGCTCTGTCCTCTTGCACCACATCCTCGAGGCAGCCTACTGGCATCCGGAAAATCCCTTCATAAGCCTTTATTTTAGGGGTGTCCGCATGACCAGGGCTGATGGTTCTAGGGACTTCTTTTGCGGCTAATGCAGCCATATCTATTCCTCTGCTAACCCCAAGAACCATTAGGGCACTAAGCCCTCCTCCGATTCCTTTGAATTCTGCTATGGTCTGACATGGTAAAGTATATGACGCCAAAATGGGGAGTTTGTAAATACTCCCTGTTTGGCTAGTATACTTACCATGTGAGACTCTAATGCCCACCCTACCTTCCCCGCTAGCGCTATGGTTCTCGGGGTTACCTTGCGCATAGGCCTCGTTGAATGAGGAACAGGAAGTTTACACACCGGTTTCTTCCCTGGCGGAAGTAGTGTGGACGTCACGTGATGGTCTTATTACTGCATTAGCCACAAAAAATCTCGGCCTGCAAAGCTAACTAACTGCCGTGGAATGCTATGGTCTGACATGGTAAGTATACTAGCCAAACAGGGAGTATAATACAAACTCCCCATATTTGCTGTCTCTCCTTTGCAGCCCTGAATCTTACTGCTTCTCTGCCTTTTTTTTTTTTTTTTTCGTTAGCTCTAACATTGTTGGATGATGAGGCACAAGGTTGATTTCCATTTGAACTTGGTGGCACCGATACATTTTCCATGCCATTTGTCTCCATTTAGCTGCTACACCAATGAAGGAAAACAAGATGTTTGTCAACTTGCCGTATGTTTTCATTCATTCAAGGAATTTGCTTTATTCTAATTGCTTTCCATCATGCACATACACATGTGGGATTTGTCTGGCCAATCTCAAAGTAGAACCAAGACTAATCAAGTGCTTACCCAGTTACAGAACTTGCAAGTTTACACCTTTCCAGTCCCACTAAAATCACTGAGCATTGTGCATGGCTACATGTTTGTAAGCTGAGAGGGCATGAAAACCTGTCTTTTAATCGGCAAGATTTCTACCGCCAAAGTGGTTGTCTCAAATCTCACTCTTCGAATGCTGGCCATTTCTAAACATTTATACGCTGTTATGAAAATGGAATGTATACATAAAATTCTGTTATAACTTTGACCTTGTTTTTTGATTGACTAACTATTGTGTGGTCACTCATCTTATTTCTGAAAATACAGAATTCATGTATAACGTTGATGCCAACTCTGCGTCTCTTGGTCAACGGCACTTTGCGACTTAATGAGATGCAAGCACATACATGCTTGTACCATCAACACTGCTTTCTGTTGGTTCACCAGTGCCTGAGCCACTGAACTGTCCACAATCATGTTAGACAGTCCACTATCACTTACGTAATAGTCACAGTGGCAAAAAGATATTTTAGAAATTGTAGACTGTGAACCAAACCATTTGACAAATTGCAGTCACTCCTGCTTTAGCATCCATCGTCAGCTGTTGCAACTGATTGTTCAGGTCTTCCAAGATGACCTGTATGGGAACAAAAAGGTGACATATGGATTAGGCCTGATTGGTAATGAACTGGTCATGGTGGAATAAGGTGCGATTAGACATAAGATTAATTACATATGAAACGGATTTCAACCCCTTAAATTGAAGGGAAGTCCTTTTTATTTAATCCAAAGCATCTTGAAGGTCGAATTCTAACATGTTTCTGATTGAAGAAGTGAAAATTTGGAGTGATAAATCGCTTGCGTGATGTAATACTGCATATCATTTAAAGGTCTACTTTAGAGATTTTCGATAATTTGTTAAAAACAGGTCCACATGTCATATAACTACAGTATGGTATTCATTTTTCAAAGAAAATCGCCGGAAGAATTTAATAGATAAAAAACGAGTTTTGCACACCTGTTCAAACCCCGAGCGGTAGACCGAAAACCGTGACGTCACTTGATGGACTGGCCGTCAGCCGCGACCTACACAAGCCAACGCCAAGTGAAATCAACACGAGTTGCGATCCCCACAGCCTAAAAAGTCACGAGGGGGTGGCAGATATTGTGCTGTAGGCGAGTGCAGCAGCTCAGCAGGAGACGGATATTCTTTGCACACATTTCCATCTGATCCAGATACTCGAAAGAAGTGGATTCGGTTCGTGCAACCATGCCGGGTCACTAAGTTCTTTTTACCACGTCAGTTCCAGCTGGACCAAGGAAACAAGCTATTCCGACAATTGCCGAGCCCGTTCGAGTGGATCAAAAACTTCGTCTGCATTGTGCGTGTATACTTTGAAGGCGGCGTGGTAAGCTCGTACAGATGAGTACGATAGTCGCACGTTTATTCTGTTCTTACCTATGGACAGATCACACTTGTTAATTTGAATGAACACGTTAAGGCTTGAGGAAGGAGAATCTCCGCTCGCCGTCCATGCGTGATCGCATCTAGAAGTAAGTCGGTAGCCGACTTCGGTAAAGTCCGTACGCCTTCAGAATGATGTGTTCGGGCGTCCAGCTGGAACTGAATAGCTCGTTTCCATGGTCAGCTGGAACTGACGTGGTAAAAAGAACTTGGCGGTCAAACTGATAAGGTAAAGGCCTTGCAGAAACATCCCCAGAGTCACATTGGCTGTCGCAATCATAGTCACTGCTTTTACATGATAAATTAAATACCGATCGAGATGTGTAAGAACCATCAGAATTGCTTTCTGTCGCCGTTGGCTTGTTGTGTAGGTCGCGGCTGACGGCCAGTCCATCATGTGACGTCACATCCAAGAGTAGTTAAGCCATGCCAAGACTTAGTTGATTACCTCCCGTTTTCTTGATTACAGGTGAAAATGCCCACTTTCGCGGATCGATTTCGTGTGATCGGGAGCGAATCGGATGTTTATTTTACCAATTTATCAAACATTTCATATTTCTGCATAAGCTGACCAATTATCGAAAACCTCTAAAGTAGACCTTTAATGGATCATATTGCTTTTTTTATGTATAGAATAACATTTCCTTTTAATTCATCCGTGAACACTTTATTCCTGAAAAAGTTGTATCTCTCAGGGCTTCTGAAAACGCAAAAAATTGCGTACAGTACGCATTTAAACTCTACGGGACGCACTGGGTGTCCGTGTAAGGGGTCCCCAGGGACCCCTTCAAATTTTGGTGAAGTCAGACATAAAGTGAGAAAAGACTGCCTTCAACATCGTAAGTTGGGTGCCGTAACATCGTAGGTCTGCTACACTTCAGACCGAACCCATCCCTTTTCAAGTTTGAACAGTAACAAAGCGAGTAGGGCAGCCTCCTAACAACATACGTCGGTCACTTTTGTCGTCTGCTGAGGCTGACTGACTAAGCTTTAACGCTAGGCCACAGCCTCGTTTTCAGTTGACCGAATTTTCCTACTTTGAGCCATGTGATGTCACGATGACGCTTTTCTTTTCCCGGCAGGAGAGAGGCATTTCCGCGAAGCCTTTATTTCCAACATGTCTCTCGAAGCGTGGTTAACGAAATCATCGTCGCAAAAGCGAAAAAGCGTAGCAGAGGAGCAAGATCGAGAACGGATACAATTTTTGATGTTTATTTTGTTGTTTTTATTGTGACGATGTGTCTGTGACAATTGCAGTGCGCGTGCAGGGATGCAATTTTTTAACGTATATTTTGTTGTTTTTATTGTGGTGTAGGGACCCCTTATTGTTAGCCTAGGACCCCTTAAAAATCTGATGAAGGGTCCCTGGGACCGGAAAGATTTTCACCCCAGCAGAAGCCCTGTCTCTTCTTATGATCTTTTGTAGTTTCATTGCTTTTTTTCCCTTCTGTCTTTTGTAAAGGATTTGTTCATTGGCTGTTTCTTGCTAGGGATGATGGTTTCACTTTTAATGCAAACTGTAGACCCTACATACAGTATATAACCATATTGATTTTTTTTATTTTCTGGATATTGGGCCAGATTAAAACACAGGAAGTGGTTGTCTACAGGAGATGGCAAGTGATGAGATGAAAGACTTGCGTGCTAAACTGACCAAGGAAGCCATCGATGATCACCAGATGGCCAAAACGTCAGGCACCACAACAGACCTGTTCAAGTGTGGCAAATGTGGCAAAAACAACTGCACTTATAATCAGGTAAAACATTTCTTCCTTTTTTTTCTCTTGTCATCTTTGATCATACATGGTCAGAATAACTGCACTGATATTCAGGAACAGCATTTAAACCAAAAAAAAATTCTTTTGATTTGTTTTTGGTACATTTCTCTTTATCTTTTTAATTTTGTATCCATGGATTGCTGACTTTATTTCTTGTTGCTTTTACTTTTCTTTTTTGTTCCTTTTTTTAAATAAATTAAATGACAAATGCCTCATTGATACATGTAAATTTACTCCTGTGTAGAAGTGTCTTTTGTAAAGCTTTAGACATTTCTTATGATAAATACATACACAGAGACACATTGTATGCTGCAAACAGGTGACAAGTATAAATAATGCAAGACTTTCATGATTAACTCCATGAGTGATACTTGAATTTAAATTGCTTGTTGGAAGTGAACTTTGTGAGTGCTGATCATTTTTGAGGCAATATGCAGCCATGTTGTTGTCGTACCCTGGCTAAAAGACTCCAGGGATCATCTGAACAGCCGAAGCACTTGAACACTATGGTACAAATGCATCAGCTGGGGATGAGAACTGAACATAACATGCGTGACCGTTTTTATTACCCCGCCACATGGGCAGCCACACTCCGACTTCGGGGGATTTTGGAGACTGAATGTTATGCTAGGAGCTTCTCACGACTGAAGACAATCCCCACATAACTATGCAGAGCATAACAACATTTTAGTGTAACCTTGGTGTTCTAGCCTATGTCAATTGGCCTGACAAAACCTTAAGCCAAGGCGGGCAGCCATGTTAAATTTTAGGATTTTCACTGTATCTAGCACAGAAAAGTTAGGCAAATACAGGAGTGTACTACTGCTAAAGGAATTATGAAAAATAATATGTAAAAGTTGAAAAAAAGTTGAAAAAAAGGAGTTTTAAAATGGGTGTCTTATTTTTGAAATCCTTGTTGATGAGTTGGCATATTATTTGAACTCAAAAATTTTTTTTTTTTTTTTTTTTTACTGACAAAGACAACTATTGTCCATTTGTGATCGTTTTGCTTCAGGTTTGGAAACTCGATGTCATGTTACAGACAATCAAGTAACAAAGGAAACTCAGTTGAAGTAGGAACTGACCAGTCTGTACAGAGTTGTGTTGATCTCGGATGTAGGTGGCTAAATGTGTGATGTATCACAATCACACTTCTCATTTAAAGGGTTGATGCGTTTACATGTTTGTGGGCAAAGTACACTGGCCCCGTCCCAAGTGCCCGGGTGTTTCTCAGGTGGGCGACTGTCGCCGACACGACCGGGGGGGGGGGGGGGGGGGGGGGGGGGGGAAATACATAGTTTTATTATTTTTCTCATTTGTCTACATCTCCTTCTCCTTCCCCCCCCCCCCCCCCCCCCCCCCCCCCCCCCCCCCCCCCCCCCCCCCCCCCCCCCCCCCCCCCCCCCCCCCCCCCCTCCTTTTTTTTTTTTTTTTAAACTCCAGCGGCCTTTCTCTTTGCAACTTAACTGTGGACCTACTTACTAAGGGAAATTGAACATCAGCCCTTGTAAACAGAGTATTGTCTCTTTAAGGGAAATTAAAATTTAAAAGTAAAAAAACAGAAAAACATTGGAATTTTGTGAAACAAAAGTTGTATGACATCCCCTCTTCTTACACCCTGCGGCATCTTACTCTGTCTGTCTGATCCCCTTGTCTCCCACACTTGCCCACATGCTCACACAGAGAGAAAGAACGGGGTACGCAGTTTTTTATGATTGTTAGCTCTGCAAATTAGGATCACTGATACTTGAGTTTCCTGAGTGTGACAACCTTTCTTCCTGAGAGGGAAAACTTGGTTTAAACACAGCTGACTTTGGAGTCAGCATTCTCTGAATTTGTGTTTGTTATCCTTGTGTGTGTTTATTATTATCCTTGTGATATATAACTTTCGGATGTTTAGGTTATATCAGTGCTTATTGTGAAGATCAATGCTGTTCAGAACTGTCATGTGTTCAGAAGATGGAAATGAATGTGAATTTATGTATGTTGTTACTTCCTGAATTAGTGCGGACCTCAAAGATTTGCAAAATGGGGAAATGTACAAACGTGAAAGCTAAAACAAAAAAGATGTTAAGTATCAAACTTTTATAAGACTTTTGTAATAGTATCGGCTGAAATTTATCTCAGAGTCAAAATTGCATTGTTTTGCGTAAGGGGGAAAAAAAGGTTAGATGTTAGACATTATGTTGTATTAATGTACTGATTTCAAGACATTGTATTGATGTAGTGATTTTCATTTCAAAATGCTGAAAACCTTTGGCAGCGATTTAGCAAATAATTATGAAAAGGTTAAACAGGTCTGCAGTGTACATAAAATAAGGTTGTTTGGTGTGGCCTTTCAAGAGAGAGAAACCTATTTAGGGAGAAAAGGAATTCTCTGATTATTAGTGGCAACATTGTTTCATCTGTATTCTTACCTGTTGATGAATATTCTTCCCTTATTGTTACCAAATTTGGCCTTTTTTTGTGGCTTATTTCAGTTTCCTAGAATAAAGCCGTTGCCTAGGGTATGTCCAGAATTTATCATGGCCTTGCTCAGGGGGCCATGTATGATGTGACAATAATGGAGAGTATTCCAGTGGTGTAAACTTAGCCATTGACAAAAGTATAGGTACGGTCAAAATACATATGGTAGGGTGGAGAAGGGGACGGGGGGGGGGGGGGGGGGGGGGGGATAGAGATGAGTTGTCACAAAAGCGAAATGTGAAGTGGCCTTGAGAGAATAGGGAAGAAAATGCATATTTTTATGTGGAAGATGGAAGAAACTTGACTAAATCATGTGACCAGATATTCTGGCACAGTTTCAGGAATGTTAATACCTGTGGGGTATGTAATGTTCTTTTAGTTTGGGCTTGACCATTTTCATTTAATCATCTCAGTTTTGTTACCCAGAGAAGCTTTAGTTGGAATGGCATAGTTGAGATAGTTGAAAGTTTCTTGTTGATCAGTTAAATGCATGTTTTTGGCTATGTTTCTACTCTTGTGGGAGATGGGGATGGAAGGTGGTTGAGAGGGAAATGAGGGAGAAGGAAGTATGGATAAGGTCATGGAGAGAGAAGAGTGGTAGCGTAACGGGGAAGACAGCATGAATGCGAAATACTTCTTTCCCCATTCTTACAGTTACTACCAAGACACAACCATCAAGCAAGATTTGAGCTGAACTTTTGAAAAAGCAAAAGCTGTATAAAGAAAGATCAGTACTGTTAGACTGATCATCAGGAAGTACTTCAAATACACTTGAGAACAGGTAATAGATGAACACTTCGATGCCGGTCTGTCTGTGTGTGTTTCCATTTTTTAAAACGTGAACAAAAACATGGAAATATTAACTCACACATTGTTAAGCAATTCATCGTGCAAATTAAAATGGTAGGAAGGATCCAGTCTTCTCACTAAGTGTAAACACATCGAATTTACATCATAGCGTGACAGTTTCTTTCAGAGGAAGAAAATAAAAGTAATTGGTTTGTTAGTTTCATAATGAAACATTAAGAATATGTTGTTTGCCTATATTAATCAAGGCCATAATTAGGCGGTTTGTGCGAAATGAAGTTAACATTTTTAAGATTACAAATTTGTGAGTGCTAGGCAAAACCCCCCAACTAAACCAATGTAAGAATATTCTCGTTTTTGTCAAGTTTGATAGCAAAATGTTAGAATTTGATGATTTTAGCAATAATAATGTAAAAATATTCTTCTTCTTGTTACCTTTTGATTGCAAACAAAAATTCAGTGCAAGGATGCAAAGGTTAAAAAAATCCTCACTGCTTTTAAACAGAACCAATGGTGTGTGCACGCCGGATGAAGAGAGAGGGGGGAGGGGGCATGGGGCATGAATTGAAGGGGAAGTGAACCATTTTCTTAACAGTAAACCTTTATTCAGTTTTTGTTTATTTTTTGAGGGGCTAGAAATCGAGTCCATCGCCTTTAACATGTCGAAAGGAAAATCATCAAATTAACAAGTTATAATTCACATGCAGTTGCCAGTAGTTTTGCAAACATAATCAGAATTCTGGGGAAAATTTCTGAACAGTGTATAACTTTGAAAGAACCTCAGGCCCGTGTGTTCAATTTTTTTGTGTTTGATGGGAATTAACGTCAGATTACATTTTCCAAAACTTGGTCAGATTTTTCTGCAATAGAACACTTACATTTTTCATTTGCAGTATGATTACTTGGGCAGATGGCTGCCTCTGATCTGTAGGAGGACAAGTCTTCCAGAGTGAATTTATTGGTATTGAAGCATAGGACATTTGCATGAGTGAAACTTCAACTCTTGTAAGCATATCTATAAGGAGAAGGTGGGGGGGAGGGGGGGGGATGACACAATCATGAAAGTAATGTCAGTATGTCATTGATATTGGCAGTGGAAAGTGAAAATTAATCCAGAAATATGTTGCAATTTGGTTTTAATAAAAATTGCGTGACACCCTCTTCGCCCCCTCCCCCTTCTGATCAAACATCCCCCTTCCCCGGCCTGCCTCTGTCCTCTCTCTCTCTGTCTTACACTCACATACGGGTTAGTACAATTAGCTGTGCAGATAGGACAACTGACAGTAGGTCAGATGACTGTGGAGAGTGATGACCTTTTGATTCCTGGGAAGAGCAACGTAGGATCATTATAAATGTGGATAGTGTTTACTGAACAGGCATTAATCATCCTGGCAAAACTTGGCTCTGGAATATAATGGGTACACTTTGTGCTCATTTTGCTGATTAATTAGGATTATGTGTGACTAAGAACTATCAAGTGTTTGCCAGATAGAGTAATAATGAGGGCTTGAATACATGATTCTGTCCTGAAGCAGTTGGGAGCTCAAAGCAGTACAAAAAAGAACAATACAAATATAAAACAGACAAGAAGATGTAAAAATGCCTTAATGTTACTCACAAAAGACACACAGGATCAGACTGTTACAACTTACAAAGCGGGAGAAAATATGTATGACATATATATTAGAACTGATTTTTTATTTTAAAGTACTGAAAACCAGAACTTCTGTGATACAAAGCGGGAGAAAATATGTGTGACATATACTTCAATAGTGATTTTTATTTCAAAGTACTGAAAACCAATCCGTCCAAACCTTAAGGACTTCCTCCCATCTACGTAGGGTGGTCGTAAAGAGGAAACGGTTCTGTGCCGGCTGCACACCGGCCATTTGTATTTTACCCATTCCTACCTTTTAAAGAGTGAAGAAGCTCCGTGGTGCATTCCATGTCATGCGCCACTCACAATGAAACATGTTCTTTTAGAGTGTTGGGACTTGCACAATGTGAGACACAAACATTTTACAGCGGAGTCCATGAAGATCCTGTTCAGGGATGTCCCGCCAGACGTGATCCTTGAGTTTTTGAGAGAGATTAACATTTTTCATCTGAGTTTTTACGGAAGAAAGATTTTTAACGAAGTTTCTGGTACGTTTCTAGACGATGTCATTTAAAGAGATGTGTGAAAGGGTTGTTGTTTTTTTTTTTTTTTTTAAATGACTGGTGAGTTGATTTTAACGTGGTGACAGCCTGATGTGGTCCTTTGCGGTCGGCTGGGCTATAAGCAACATTATCTTATCTTATCTTACTGAAAACCAGTACCACAAGTGCTGAATACTTACTGAAAAGGTAAACGGGTCAGTGTCGCGACCCAAGGAATGATATTGGTGGTGAGATACATTGAGATATTAGTGGTGAAATTACCAGACTGTATAGATGAATGTTCACTGTGTGGTATTTGACTGGTTTCTGGTCTGTGCGTGTTTCAGCTCCAGACCAGGAGTTCTGATGAACCCATGACTACCTTTGTGTTATGCAATGAATGCGGCAACAGATGGAAGGTACATTTGCTTGTTCTCACTCTCTTTCATTTTTCTTGGTGTTGGCACCTACAGTGCTTCAGCTAACAAGACCAGACTCGTGAACCTCTGTAGAAGTGCATGCACATTGTAAACTGATTACGATTAGTTGGATATTTGGATAGAGATGATGGCAGTAGCAGAATTATTATCAAAAAGTTCGCTATATGATGCTTTTAGATTGACACACACCCTCCCCCCATCCCCTCCCCCTCTTTTAAAATTGGATTAGAAAAAAAAAAAATTCTGTAAAATGTGCATTGGTGTTTGCTGAAGTTAGAAGTAGATGGTAGGCTTTAGGTCTTTTTTTTCTTTCTTTTTTTTTGTTAAATGAATTTGGTTTTGTGTTTAAGTCATGATTTGTCAACTAGTACCTGGAAGGATTCTCATCACTAAAACTGGCTAGTTAAGATATCCCAGAAAAACATTCCCTCCCATTTAGAACTTGCTTTTTGTGGAACTTGGTTTGTTTATTTCCCATTTCAAGATTCTTCCACTGCGATGAATGCACTTAGCCACAATCGTCACTGCATGAATGCACTTAGCCACAATCGTCACTGCATCAGAGGTGGAGACGGTGCTGCATTCATCATTGCAGTGTCCATATTGCCTTGGTGGGCTCTGTAAACTGTGAAAGTGACTATATTATTCAAACTCAGTTTTCACCCGTATCAACACTGGGTACTGTGCCAAGATCACCACTCTCAGTCTCAGACCTAAGGGGGCCAGTCCGATTTCCTTGGTCAAGAACTTGGGGTTTTGACAGCTTGCTGCTGGTTTCAGATATTGATGAAAAATGGGTTTTTTTTTATACTTTGATCATTTATATGCATGTTAATGTATCATACTAATGGTTACTTGCTAGAGTTATCTGTTATGCATTGAGGCCGTTCCAAGAAAAACCACATACAAAGGTTTTGCATTGCTGTAAATGTTGCGCAACTGAGGCTACTTAGATGACTCTGAAATGTTCATGTATCCATTGATTTACCTTGATACCGCCATTACATGTCCACATGTTCATAACACTGGAAGTTGCCATGTAGTAATTCTACGCCAAAGAGGAACAGTATCGGACAATCACTGCGAAGTAAACACAGTAGCATTAACAGAGAGTGGGGTCCCTGTACAGGAGGCGGTGAAGACTGAAGTGCAGGAGTTTGATGGCAAATGTTGCAAACTCTGGTGACTGATTGAAGGCTGGAATTCCACTGAGTGTGCGGAAACTGTTTGTGGCCTGAGATCTGATGAGCTCTTACCTGGATCAGTTCATATACAAGCATTACACTAAATTGCCATTTGGGAATCTGACATATACAAGCATTACACTAAATTGCCATTTGGGAATCTGACAGAGCCAGGCTGATTGTTAAGTCATCACTCTGTTGGTCAGTTAGGGGGCGGATGTCCACCACCGGAAGGTGACGACTGGTTTGACAGTCTCACGATTAAATTGACCCATGAAGCAAGGGCCAATGAATGGTAGCATGTCAGCAGCAACATTGTTTCATTTTCAGCCCTGTTGTAGTTCAGACCAATTTTGTAAACATTGCGGGTATAATTTCATTTGGGTTACACTGATTATCAACAGACACAAACAACCAAGTGGTTTGTGGGTTTTTTCCCCCAAGAAAATCACACAGACATGTTCTGATATTATCAGCACTGAGGTGATTGAGCACAGTCGCAAAGGCTTCAAAGAAGCAGTTTCCGTAATAACCAGAATAGAAGGTAGTGTCCCTGTGAAGTAATTATTCATACAATAGCACAAGCAACTTGAAAACTTGATAGTGAAACTTAGCTTTGAAAAAAATGCGACTGTGGTGTAAAACAGTTGACATTTTGTACGCAATGGACTGTTTGTTTATCTTTTCTTTTTTTCTTTTTTTTTGAAGACATGTTGATAAAAATGCGTATGATTTTCCTTGCATTAGGAAAAATGTTTGTTTTTTTTAATCTGAGTTCAGCCTTACGTTGTTGTCTTATGTTTGATTTTGTAAGGCAAGTTACTAAAATTGCAACATGTTTGTTTAAGCGTGAATGAATGTCTGCAGTATAGTCTCTGGAATGCACGCAATTAACATCCAAAATAGGCTTTTGTAACATCACCTGTCTTCCTTTTAACATTGGCATTTGTTACAGTGGTAGGCACAGTGAATCTGTGAATTGGTTTCAAGTTGGCTCTTCAGCCTTCAGTTTGAAACTTGATCTAACTGTGGATTATTACCAGAAAGAAATTCCCAGTTTACACTATAATCGGGCTTTTTTTTTTCAGTGTTCTGAAATAAATCTTCAGTCTGCAATTTTTCATTTGAAACCGTGTAACTTCATCATAAACTTTGAAAGGCGACAACCGACAAAAAATTTGAACTCAACCAGTTTTCTTCATTGTTGTTCATTTTTGCAAAACTAGATTTACATATGCATGAGACAGTCTTGATGAAACATCAGTTGCAAGTTATATTTACTAACTTAACTGCTGTGCTCTGAAATACATGTCAATCCTGCTGCCATAACTGCTTGACTAAAAACTTTTGCATCTGCAATTTGTAATGACCAGCCTGTTTTCTTTGTTGAAATTGTCCATTCAGATTCATTTTGGCCCTAGTCCTTGCAACTTTATATCAGTATGTTGCTCAGTTATAGCTGGATTCAGTGACATAGATAGATGAATGAATTGTGTCAAGTGTACACAACTTGTGCTTCTTATTGAATTGTGTACCCATGTACTTCAGTATGTCTGTTCTTTTTTCTTTTTTGTTGTTGTTGTTAAATCATCTGAGAGTTGACTTTGACTGGATGACAGCTCTAAAAAAAAATGGCCATTTACGATCTGCTAGGCTATAAGCAACATGAATTAAATCGAATCCCTGTTTTTGAGCTCTTTACATCCCACTGCGCATCCGATCTGCTGCAGTTGTTACACTCATATGCATATCCGGTCAAATGTGGGTTGAGGGTTAGTGAGATTGTTATCGCAAGGCACCATTGTTGAGATTGTTATCGTAAGGCACCATTGTTGAGATTGTTATTGCAAGGCACCATTGTTGAGATTGTTATTGCAAGGCTCCATTGTTGAGATTGTTATTGCAAGGCACCATTGTTGAGATTGTTATTGCAAGGCTCCATTGTTGAGATTGTTATTGCAAGGCTCCATTGTTGAGATTGTTATTGCAAGGCTCCATTGTAATAGTATCGATTGGAGAGATATGAACGGATGTTTCTGCTTGTTGCAGTTCTGCTGACGGAGGACCTCATGGACTTCACGTCAAGTTCAAGGGATCATGTGTCATCACTGTGTGTACAAAAAACCCTCCAGAGTTATATTGGTGGCAAAGTGTGCGTTGGACACCACAGACTGCATTTGTTCATCATCTATCCATTGTGGTTTCATGCCAGTCATCCCAGCTTCTGGACAGCGCCTGAGAAACTTGTCGATTCAGGAGTCTTGCCTAGTTAGTGTGTGTCGATGGTACTGGAAGGAGTGCTTCAGCTTTTCTGTGGAGAATGTTTACAGATTTTAGAGCAGTGGATGGTTGATATTGATTTCAGTTAAAATTCTTTTGTGCTGTATTAACTTTATTTTTCTTCCATTGTTCTGCATAAAAACTGATAGAACTGTGAAGTCGTAGTTATGGAACTGAATGTCAGCATTTCATCTCAACCTGAGCTGGAATCATCACAACTGTGACTGATGTCCTAGGCTATGTTGAAGTGGGTTGGAAAGCTAGAATTGTTTGACTAGTGTAGAGTCAGCCAGACTTCAGCTGCTTATTGGACCTGTCTCTAGGGGGTGTTGCTTTAATTAAGCCGACAGTGTACACAGGCAGATGAATTAATCACTCACTCTTGGAGCTTAGACATAACAGAACAGTGAAAGGTTAGTTGTCATATAATTTTACTAGTGGTTAATGTCTAGGAAAGTTTGAGCACTGCAAATGTAAGATTGCATTACTAAAACAGACCAGAGAGTGGTGATTTTTTCCAGTGCACAATAGTTAAACACTTGCTCCCATTCTTTGACTTGGCACGGAACTATCACAATGCACAGTACAGAATTTGTAATGTATCCTGGAGCTGTCCACCCACTCCCCCAACTAATGGCATATATTTTGTGCTGTGTAATATAGTATGATAATAACTACCAAAATGGGAAACAGCTTGAGAGATGCTTCAAGATGTGCGTGTTGGAGATAAGCAGGCAGTGTTGGAGATAAGCAGGCAGTGTTGCTTCTAGGTTGTGGGAATTCTGCTAAAGAAGTCGTCAAAGCTGCCCAAAACAAAGGTCATCAAACCTGTCTGGCCGCATACAAAAAAAATGACTGTGGTACATTTTTGGACATTGTTTGCATCATGGTCATGGTGACTACTGTGCCAAGCAAACATGTGTCAGGAATCGGTGGTTTGGCTGGTCTGTGCTGTTTCAACCAATCAGTTTCTAATACTCAGATTTTGTCTACCAGGACATTATCAAAGTAGCCCATTTCACTTACTTTTTTTTTAAAGGTCTACTTTAGAGGTTTTCGATAATTGGTCAGCTTATGCAGAAATATGAAATGTTTGATAAATTGGTAAAATAAACATCCGATTCGCTCCGATCACATGAAATCGATCCGCGAAAGTGGGCATTTTCACCTGTAATCAAGAAAACGGGAGGTAATCAACTAAATCTTGGCATGGCTTAACTGCTCTTGGATGTGACGTCACATGATGGTCAGCGACGGCGACAGAAAGCGATTCTGATGGTTCTTGCACATCTCTCTCGGTGTATAATTTATCATGTAAAAGCGGTGACTATGATTGCGACAGCCAATGTGACTCTGGGGATGTTTTTGCAAGGCCTGTACCTTATCAGTTTGAACGCTAAGTTCTTTTTACCACGTCAGTTCAGTTCCAGCTGGACGCCCGAACACAGCATTCCGAAGGCGTACGGACTTTACCGAAGTCTCGAGGGAGGCTACCGACTGACTTCTTGATGCGATCACGCATGGACGGCGAGCGGAGATTCTCCTTCCTCAAGCCTTAATGTGTTCATTCAATTTAACAAGTGTGATCTGTCCATAGATAAGAACAGAATAAACGTGCGACTATCGTACTCATCTGTACGAGCTTACCACTCCGCCTTCAAAGTATACGCGCACAATGCAGACGAAGTTTTTGATCCACTCGAACGGGCTCGGCAATTGTCGGAATAGCTCGTTTCCGCGGTCCAGCTGGAACTGACGTGGTAGAAAGAACTTTAGCTGCCCGGCATGGTTGCACGAACCGAATCCACTTCTTTCGAGTATCTGGATCAGATGGAAATGTGTGCAAAGAATATCCGTCTCCTGCTGAGCTGCTGCACTGGCCTACAGCACAATATCTGCCACCCCCTCGTGACTTTTTAGGCTGTGGGGGATCGCAACTCGTGTTGATTTCACTTGGCGTTGGCTTGTTGTGTAGGTCGCGGCTGACGGCCAGTCCATCAAGTGACGTCACGGTTTTCGGTCTACCGCGCGGGGTTTGAACAGGTGTGCAAAAGTCGTTTTTTATCTATTAAATTCTTCCGGCGATTTTTTTTTGAAAAATGAATACTATACTGTAGTTATATGACATGTAGACCTGTTTTTAACAAATTATCGAAAATCTCTAAAGTAGACCTTTAAGTGGTCCATTTGCGTTTTTTTAATTATATTTTATTTATGTATTTTTTTTTAAAGAGGTATGTGAAGCTGACAATTGGATTTCTCCTTTACATCTTCCGAAAAGGGGATTGGAAGCAAGACAAGACAAATGAGCATGAGACTGGGAAAGATGTAGACTTGAGAGAGAATTGAGAAAAGGGCAGTGCTTTGATTGTGACTGGCTTGACTTTGAATGATCAGGCACAAGGCTACAAAGATTGTAATGAGAGTGGGTATCTGTGCCAAAATGGCCATGGCTGTGACATGGAAAGAAGAGTATGAGATCTGCTCATGGAACTCAACAAAGTTCAGTGTTCTACCAGATTAGATATATTTGGTTCACTGGGTTGTTCGAGTTATCAAATAAGTGCATTTCAACAAAGCACATTTCAGCATGTTATGACAGACCACAGACATGCATCGAAAGCTTTTCGGAGTTGTCTATAACCACAATTTCCAGGCTGTAAACTGCATTGTTAGGTAAATTCCATCCACCATTTTTTTTTAATCCGTAAAAAAAATGGTACATGAGCTGCAATCAGTCGATTAGGCACACGAAAACAGCCGTCAAAATGAATAATGAAAATGGCAAACACAATACAAAAGCCTGCATATTCTGAGGTTAGACCATTGTGGACTTGCAAGCAAGCGGGAATGGGCAGTACAAGCAATGACAGTATCAAAAGAAGATCAGCTGTTCAGGGTCTTCTTCATTGCTGTTCTCAGTGGCACTGAACCCACTGAAGGACTCATCTGCAGTTTCAGACATGGAGATTTTTCTAGAACTCTCCATTGAAATTGGCCATGTTACCAGTGGACTTCTAGTAGTTGTGCCTCCATACTTGTTTTGGCCGTGATTTGTATGTCGTCTGCTGTGGAGACTACGCCAGGGTTTTTTGACTGTTGCATTTTTTCCCCCCATCGGGGAAAGTTCACTGTGCTGAAAACGCCGCTGTTGGACCATTGACTTGAGCTGCTGTATGGTTGCCATTTTGATGAGTCAGATCTTTTTAGCCTTCAGTTTGAGATCCATGTGGTAGGCTTGGCTTCTTGACTCCAGCATTTTTGCTCGATCCCGTGTTGGCAACAGGTGACTGGTCAAGCAAAAATAATATTCAGCTTTCCTTATCAACGCTCTTTTTAGCTCTTACTCGTGCTTGCATTCTTCAGACCTGTGCACTGTACGATTTTTGCGTATAATCTCACGAAATTCAATACAGCTGTACGATTGTACGTTTGAAAACCGAATTATACGAAATTTTGATCCCCGAGCTCACGAAAATGCGCTAAACACGTAATCCGGCGGAGTCCAAGAGTCTGGTCCAACTTTCAAAAGTTCCCATGGCGCATGTGCACTTCCTTCCTCTATGAATGCATAACATGGCTTCTCATTCAGCTTCAACTCGTGCCCATGAAACAACGAAAAGTCAGATTCATTGGTGGAAGCTGTGGTCAAAAGAAAAAGAAATATGAACAGAAGTACAAACCAGCGTATCATACTATTTTCAAGTTCATTGCTGCACCAAAGAAGGGCGATACGTTCACACACGACACCACGTATAACTGTGAAATCTCGATTGCTCACTGTGGTGGTTTTGACATTCAGCAGCACATTGATAGCAAAAGTCACAAGGGAAACAGTGATTCTGGAAAACGGTAGGCTGTGAACATTCAAAGCTTTTTTTTTTTGTAAAGTCGAGTTCTGCTGGCACCTCTCCTGATGAGAGACTGGAACATCAAACTTCGTACAGAGGGACAAAAAATTCCAAAATCCCCCAAAGAAGCACACTGTCCAATGAAACTCTTGAAAGTCTTCTCATCCTGAAGAATGATGACTGTTCTTCATAGATGCAGTTCACAGCCTCGCAGCTGACAGTTTAAAAGAGCTGAAATCGCCAAAATCTGAAATAAAATTCACACTGTAATTACTGTGCTCTTCAGAAAGACTGCTTAGCTTATGAAAAGACAGTGAAAAAGTGCCCATATTAGCATATGAAAGAAATAGATTACATCAAGAATTGTTTTTCCAGTTATGTCCATCAGTATAGTAAAAAGTGAAGAGACAGTTATTTAAAAGTGTTATGAAAAATTCACATCAGTTCATGTTCTTGTTAATTTTCTGAGCAAAGGCCTTTGCCCATTAGAGGACACTGGAAAGAAACTCTTGATTAGTTTGACAATCATTGATTGTTAACGAAGCCACTTTAACGCCTTTTATGAAAAAAACATCTTTTATGATAATAAATTTTCAGTGTTTCCAATGTCTTGAATGCATTCAGTATTGTTTCCTAGGCAGTTACTTTGCGCTGCAAAAGCTTACACATTTTACATACAGTACACACTTTTGACCCAAAACCTACACATAGAATTTCTGAGGGGTAACCAGGTCTGATTCTTTGAGTGAAAGGTGGTCAAATCTGAACTGCCGACGTTCTCAGTTCAGGAGAAGATAATTCTGTGGCCAGCTAAGAACAGAATCGGATAAATCTGTGTGGGAGCTGCAGGGGTTAGAGTTCAGGGAGAAAAGTAGCGGCTTTTAGTTTGGAAATTACAGTAGTCTGTGCAATGAAGTGGAAATTGGGCAGTTTGCCGTTGGAAGACAACAGGAGAAGAAAGATAAATGTCATTGGTGCAATTTCTTTTTTTTCTCCTTTGGTATGTAATCTTGTATTCATTTCTATATTTCATCAGCATTTCTGACCTGTTTTTCTGTATTTGTTTATAATTGGTTCACAAACGTATTTTCTTCACCAAGATCCATCATTGGGACAGGGACCCCAGGGTTTTTTTTTTGTTGTTGTTGTTGTTTTTTTTTTTAATTTAGGGAGCCCCTGGACTCTTTTTTTTATTTTTTTACTGACATCCTAGAAGCAACACTGAACTGACTAAGATGTTCTTGGGACACATTCCTTGATATATCCCATGGGAAATGGAGATCGTTTGAGGTTAACCCTATCTTATGATGTACACAGCTCAGTGAGAATCATCACATACAGACCTGTGCACCCCCCGTATTTCTCCGTATTTAGTACGGATTTAAGCTGGGGATACGGAAATACTGATAGTGCGCTCAAAATACGGATTTACTCGTCACCGAAATACGGTATTGGCTGCTACGATCTCCGCCGCAAAAATTGACAGTTTGCACAGTCACCTTAGGGGTTTAAAAACAAAGGGGACATAATCAGGCGCGGAGAATGCAATTCCGTTGTTAGGTGAACGAAAGTTTTTTGCGAAGTCGTTGGTCTCGCCTGCCGTTAGATGATAATAATATCATAGAGCAGACTAATACATTGAGGGCAAACGAAGTTATCTTGTGTACATTTACATTGGCAATGTCACTCGACTTGTCATGAAATGCTAAACTGCGGCCTAGCTCCGTATCTCGTACCGCGTGCGTTCAAACATGGCGGATGACGAAGCGTCTACAAGTGTTGGTGGAGTTGTTGCTGCGGCAAACGGCGTAGAGATGACAGTTCACCGGCAGTCTGTGGTTCGGGGGGGAAAAAACGAGTTCAGCTGTTCAAGCCAGCGTATGCAAATAAGTGACTTGCTGTGAACAAAATAGACTTGTACCAAAACACTTTTTTTTTAAGTAGTAGCAGTAGTAGTAAGGACAGGCTGATATACGTAGCCTAGGCCTCGCGGCCTTTCTTGAAACCCATCCATGTATTGTTTTTGTATTCTAATTGGTTTGTTGCATATGCGCATATTGGTTTGTTAATCAAATTCAAATAACAATTTAGTGAATTTATGATCCCCCATCAAGGAGATTTTAAATGAGTTAGAAGATTGTGCAAACTTGATGTTAGTTGGTAGATCATTTCCCAAAAATGTGTTATTCTCTTTCCAAAAACCATTTTACGTTTTTTAGTCTGACAGTGTCAATGAAAATTTTCCCATCTGGCTTCCTTGTAACACTATCATATATAAATTTTAAGAAATCCTCTATTTGTACATCCACCATATCATTAATATTTTATATACTTCGATCAGATCACCGCGGAAAACGTCTACCTTTTTAAAGGGGTGTAAGTTTAAGTATCTTAGCCGTTGTTCATAATCCATATTTTTGCATTCCGTAGTAGCTTTGTAGCCCTTCTTTGTACCTTCTTACTGCCTTTGACTGCCTTTTGAGTAAGGATACCCTATGATATTTCCATATTCTAAGTCGGCGGCCGTACAAACTGTTAATTCTGTTGATTATTTTCGGAGTTTTCGGGAAGATTCTGCATCGTGATCACCTTGTACTGGGACGATTTATGACAAAGGAGTGACCGTGGCAATTCACATGTGTTTCTTTTTCACTTTGTTTTATATTGTCTTGGAAACATTCAGATACTGAAAACTCACCCAAAATACTGAAAATCATTTGCTTGGATACTGGATGTCTTGCTGGGGGTGCACAGGTCTGCACTGGCATAGACAAATAATGTGCAGTTACACACATTGTACTAAGTATTGAAATATTTTGGATAATGCAGAGCAGTTAAGATGTTTTATTATTTTGGGGACTTCAAGGTGCTTTGAAATTTAGGGAGTAGCTCTAGATTTTTAAGGGAAAATTTTTTTTTATTAAATCCGTAAAAGTAGTGAATATAAGAGGCTGTAATATTACTGCTAAAAATTGCAGTTTACAGGGCTTAAAATCCTCCTCGGATCCGAGAAATTCCTCGGGAAGCCAAAAAATTCCTCGGGGAAAAAAAAATCGATTTCCTCGGGGGAAAGAAACCCGATCTAAAACGCCCCAAACGCGTCCGCATTCGCATATGGTTCTGATTCGTATTCGGTTCAAAGTCGCAAACAGCCATTTCGCACCGGTAGCTTTAGGCGCCTAATCTATCAAGATGGCGACTGTGAGAATCATCGAACGTGGAGAGAAGTTTGACGAAAGCGGGATCAAAAACAAATGGAGGTGGGAGTGGACTTTAAAGTCCGTGAAAGTGAGGTCAGATCCCGATGAATTCGAGCGGATCGGTCAACATAATATCTGTATGGATGTACCTTTTCTGCATTAAATCTTGCACTTTTTCTGTGCAATTTTTTTCCCAAAAATAGGGCTCAGAATGAGCCAGAGTGCACAGATTTTGTTCTAGATTTTAAAAATTTTCCGGGGGGGGCATGCCCCGGACCCCCCTAGCAGGGCGTGCCTGCTTTGCAGGCACGCATTCGTGGCTTCGCCACTTCAGAAATTTTCCTCTGATTTTTGGATAGACCATTTTAAGCCCTGAGTTTACAGTTGTATTTGTCTGAAACACTATGGACATTCAAATGTGACCATACGTTTATCCTGTGTGTCCTGATTTTTTAGTTCAGAAGGTTAACTCAACGGGTATTAGCAATCTACAGAACCAACATGCAAGTTAATCAGGACATTCAAAAATCCTGATCAGATGTAGAAGTATGTTTTCAGTGTACCTGACAAAGGTAGTCTCTTGTCATGTTATGAACTTTGAATGAACTGTAACAATATATAAAGAGAGATGAAGTCTTTTAAAATACCAGATCTTACGTAAGGTTTCTGTATTGAAGAGATTGTTTTGGTATGATTAACTTAATCATAACGACTACCAGATTTGAACATGTCACTTGGCTGGGAAACGCTTGCTTTGAGCTCAGTCCGTGTGATGAGTGTGTCCAGCATGGCAATCAAGTTGTTCTCCTCCACCTCACGAGTGAACTTGATAGTAGGGTGTTTACTGTTCTGAGTTCAAGTGGTTTGTGAAGTCTTCCACCAGCTCCCACTTGAGGATGGTCATGGTGTCGTCCACGCAGCGGCCCCAGTAGCATTGAGGAGAATGGTGAGACGCCAGGGCCTTCTCCTCGAAGTCCTTCATGAGGAGGTTGGCCACAGTGGGGCTGACCTGAGAGCCCATGGCTGCTCCTGTCTGTTGGTAGAAGTAGCCTTGGAACGTGAAGTAGGTGGTGTTGGGGCAGCAAGCCAGGAGCTCGCAGATGCTGTCCACGGAAAGCGTAGTTCGCTGGGCCAGAGTGTCGTCATCCTGGAGACTTGCTTTTGACATAATCAGTTTTACAATGAAGAAGTTTAGTTTAGATCAGTTGTATTTTTCATGATAATTACAGGACTGTGTGTTGGTAAGATAGCTAGAGTAGTGTATTAGAAGCATAAGCAGTAGAAAGCACATGCTTGAAAAACATCAAGAAGTTATGAAGTGTTTTGACATATTAATGGAAATGTAAAGAAGCTGTGGAATGAAATAAAGAATGAATGAAAGTAAACTGACTCTGCCAAAATCTTGTCTGTGCAGTTTGTGTAATCCATTCTTCAAAGCCGATGACCAAGCTTAAGTATTCGGACAAGCATTTGTGCCACTGTAAGAGCGCAGACTTTGCGTCAAAGAAGACGGTTGTCTGTGTTCAACATATCCATTCCTATTATTACAGAAATGGCTGTTTTTATTGCTGTTCATTTATTAAACTGAATCGGAGAAGTGTACACGTTGGGCAACATTTGCCTTCTTACAAACTTATATGAAAGACTGCAAGAAGAGAGGGAAATGTTTAAGTTGAACTCGCTCTGAATTTGTATAATTTTAGTGTCATAAAACAGTGTTCAGAAAGGGGACACCCACGATTTGTTCTCCTTTCCATAGGAACGAACTTAACTGCAGTTGAGAAAAATTTCAGTCTGTGATTCAATACGTTGTTCGTTTTTTTGTTTAGTTGTAAATCCTTTATCTAGATACAGTTGAGTATAGATTCAAACCCACTTGAAGCTGTGTTGTCCTTGGAGTAATTCATTCTGTTCTTTGTGAGCCTACTTTAAAAAAAAAGGTTTTCTGAATAATAACATCTGCCTTCTTTCACAGAATAAACTGTTTTCTAAATAGCGATGTATGTTGATTACAAGTCTAGTGTGGTGGTGTTCTGATCTAGTAGCAGCACTGTGAAGGCTTCAACAGTTATTTATATTGTATGGTTATATTGTATGGCACTATGTGTCCCTCAAAGAGCTTTGTAATTTCTTCCTTTTCTTTTTTTTTTTTTCTTGCTGTCTCATCGTCTGTGCCACATCAGGTGTTACATCCACAGTGATTATTCTGTTCCCTGCGCCCTTCGACCGCCACAGTGTGTCCTGTCCCACCACAGTCCTGGCAACAGCGGTCCACGGGGAGTAGTCAAGGTCGTCAGCGGGCAACCCTTAAGAGGAGACGCTGCACTTCTGTTGAGTGACTTCAGTGGTGTTCTGATTCAACATATGCAGGGTACCTCCTACTATGCCCCGTGCTGATGACAGTTAATGTTTAATTGCAAAGCCGCTGTTGATGAGCTGCCCCTCTGGAGGGCGCAACTACAGTCGTGCAATGACAGTCCTGAATTAGCCAGTACCGAACCGAAGACCCCGACAGAACCAGACTTGGGGCATGGACGTGGAGAGGTACTGAAACTGAGGTCACCATGGGAGCAGGGCATGAAGGGCCGCAGAATGAAACTTTCGTTTTGTTTTCGTTTCAATGCTCATTGATGACAATGACGCTACAGATTTTTAAAGCTGGTCCGAGACCATACCCTGCACTTAACTTTCATGATATATACCAGCATCAAGCAGGCCTAAGAAGTAACAGACACCTGCAGTGTTCAACTCTGGGTAGGAGTTGGTCAGGCCAGAAAAATCCTACAAATGAATGGTTCTGATACAGATAGGATCGAGCCCAGAACTCCCAGCCAGGAATCCAAGACACCAACCACTTCACCATGGCGGCTGATGAGCAGTAAAACTTCATCTGTAAATATGTCATAGATGTAAATGTGTACATATTCACCCACAGAGTGCTTGTGTTGTGTGTTTTAAGATGTGCATTGGTGAAACAAGAAGGAAAAAAATCCACAATATGAATAAGAAAACTACATGTGTGCAGAAACATTGAAATCATTTTCTCCCCATCATACTAAGACCTAACTTTTCCATCAGATTCATAGTCCTAGAAATAATTCACGAACATCTGGTAATTGGCTTACTCATACTTACGTTGTTGATGTTGTGGAATGTGAAGAATGAAATGTCCGTAGTTTTGATGTTCCATGGGCTGACAGGTATAGGTTGTTCCATTCTGTTGTTTGTCCAGACAGTTTGATGGTTTGATTCCTTTGCATTGTGGAATTTTAAAGCTGTGTCTGATTTGTTTGCATTCTGGGATTTTAAAGCTGTTGACAGTTTGGTCACTCTGCTCTGTTGTCCGTTTTGTAATGTTTGTTTTCAAGTGACTGCTGTTTCTGTTGCATGAAATATATATATATATACATATAAATTTTATTTGTAAAGGTGTTTTTCAACTAAGAGATCTGTCTTTGTGCTCTGTTCATTTTACCAGATAACACGAGACAAGCAACATGATCATAAAAGTAATTTTTGAAATTGGTACAGCAAGCTCCGCAAAGACAAACGAGTCAAACAGTCAGCAGTCTGATGACAGCAGTCAGAGCTAGTCATGTGCTGTAAACACACTCGCCCACTGTGTAAGGTCAAACAAAAACAAAATAGGCACAGAGTGCCAGTGGCCAACATTTTTGTTGACATTTCACCGTCTGTACTGGTGAAATGCTGGTAAAGATGAACTGTGCATTAGACAACCATTAGTGCTTCTTCGGAGTCGTCAAGTCTGTACATTAGTCTGCCTGTCCTTGATCAGTGACTGTACTTTAGTCCTACAGCCCACTGTACTTGATCATAGACCAGCTTACTTTCCATTTCCAATCTGAATCGGTTTTACTTTCTTTTTTTTTTCCTAGCACAGCAGGAATTACACATTTCAGATCTCTAGATAGGTTTCAGGTGATTCACTTGGCAAGTTGGAAGAAAAGGATGTACCATGAAGAATAGCTCTTTGAGTTTGGGAGGAAGATAAGATAAGATAATGTTGCTTATAGCCCAGCCGACCGCAAAGGGCCATATCAGGGCTGTGTTTGGGAGGAAAAAGAAAGTTTTATTCACATACCTTTGTAAGTAATTGGCAACATGTTTACACCTTTGGTGGACAGTGCTTGATGGTGAGGATAGAGCACAGCTTGGCGTTTATGATGGTGTAAGATTTATAGCTTTTATTAGGGAAGAAAGAAAATGCAGTATCGGCATTTAAACTATAACCATTTTGCTTTATTGTGCACAAGGACTGAAATACTTACTTCAGAAATGATGAGTTTACAAGGATTTTTAAAAGGAGTGACCGAGAAATATGTCATTGCTTGGAAATGATGTAATTTTTTAAATGGCTAGCGTTCGAAAGGTTGTGCTATGACAGATGGATGAGTGGTGAGATTTTTAACATTCTTCAACCTTTATGCTCTTGTCACATGTGGCAAGTCTTTCACTCAAAAGTGCAACAGTTTTTTGTTTTTTTTCATATGCTCACTCTTTCCCACACCTCACCATTTTGTGGGAATACTCAAGTGATTTGCATGATAGCAGTATGCAAACCATGCAGTGTTTGCATGACTTGGATGCGGAACTTCTTCCTCGCCTCATCGGTTCCCTTCGTTTCGTTCATTCAGTGCACATTGAGGCATTCTGATAATTCTATTTCTATCAAGTGTGCACATTTACAAATAGAATCCTATTTAAAACAGGAACTGAAAGTGAGGACAACTTCTTCATCTTGGTGAAAGTTAAAAACAACAGGAAAGTTGTGCCACGAGGAAGTGGTGGATTGTGGAGTACACAACCTTTACCTGTGCTCTGATTGGTTGATCATAAAATCTTTGCTTATGAGTGTGTCTTGTTCGAAAAGTTCAACCAAGTCCAACTCCACTAAGCGGTTGTATTTTTGTTTTAGTGGTGGTTTTTCTAGTGGTAACATTTTTCGAGTGTTAAGAAGTGAGTGCACTTCAGTGAGACGCTCATCTATTGTGACACAGGCTTTGGAGACAGGATACTCGTAGACTACAGATTGTGGCATAAGCTGGTCAGATGTAACCAACCAAATCATCCTCCAAAAACCAGTCTCTTCAAGGTACAAAGTTAAAAAGTTTTTAGAAATTGCTGTGTGGTATTGTGACCTTTCTATTCAAGGGATTCAGTCCAACTGGCTGGCTGATGGCCCTGATTGTCAGTAGTGAAAATAAAATTCCTTCACCTCTAGTAGAGTACTTTACTATTTTAGAAAGGGGGACAGGAGGGAGTAAAGCTGTATAGATGATTAGAAAAAAAATTCCTTTCTGACCTGAAAGATATTTATCTTGCTTCTATCAAAGATGAAATGGGATTTAAAAAGGAAAGAACCTAAATTAGAATGAAATTTTAACTTAAAAAAAAAAAATCTCTTGTCTCTCTCTTTCTTATTTGAAAAGAAACTGTTACCACAGTCTTTTCTTTAAAAAAAAAAAAGGGGGGGGGGGGGAGGTACATTCGGATTGTTCCTGTCAACTAAGCAGTGGATTGTGGGATTCTTTTTTTATTTGCAGAGGAGATACAGTTGGATTGTTCCTGTCAACTAAAGACATGCATTACAGGATTTTTTTTATCCATATGTAAGCACACAAGAGGATTAAGAACGAGCAGGTAGGCTTTGACATGGATTATTAAGTATATGCACATGTATCCCCGCAAAAGAGGCTTAAATACAAACAAGTTGCCCTGCCCATTGTTGAGTGCATTCCTCACACTTGGGTGATCTTGGGTACATATACATACTTGGCCACCCAGTGCATTTCACTGAAGGAAGGGACTGCATGTGTCATTTTTTTTTTTCTTTTCTTTTTTTTCGCCATGAGGGCAGGTACAGAGTTTTATGCCTTTTTAAATGGGGAGGATTTGTTGTGCCTGGAGCTTTTCATGACTGAGAGCAAGCCCCTCTCCCTCGTCCACTACCCATCTTTGCATTATGTGACCTCAGGGTAAAGCATGTATCAAACCCTGAAAAAGCTTACTGGGACACAAGGGGAGCAGCTCCATCCTACTCCTCGCAAGCATATTTGATAAATAACGTAAAGATTGAATCACAGTTCTTTTTTCAGGGTATTTTGGACTTGATAAAAACTCCACCAAGCCCCATTTTTGTCGGCTGCGTTTTGCTCAACAAACTTTGACACAATGTGGCATGGAGTTCAGAGAGGATGACGATTCCTTCCCTTTGTGTCATGGATCTCTTGTTGCCATGAATTACAGAAAATAATTTCAACCAAGACTTGTATTAAAAATATTACAAAGGAAGATAATGATTGCTTTTGTGTTGTTTATGAAGTACATGTGAAGTTTGATGCTGCATGCCAGATAGAGATTTTCAAGGTGTATTTGAATGCTCCATAGTTCAAACGGACTTGAAAGAGGTTATCAGATTACTTTGGAAACCAACATAAATACTAGATATTGGTAAGGAAAATAAAAAGAACATTTTTATTGCCATCATATGAGCATCGTGTTAATGAAAGCATCTTTAGGGGAAAAAAACCTGTTTCAAAAGGCCATAGAAAGGAACATTCTTATTGACATAATATGAGCATTGTGGTAACAAAAGCATCTTTAAAAAATATTTAAAAAAAGAAAGAAAATTGATTCCAAAAGTCACAACTAATTGAAACTGTGTTGATTCCCATTAAAGAGTTCAGAGAGACACTCAAGAGGCTTGCTAGAGCAGTATCTTGCTGAAAGATGAGCTGGATATATCTTGGTCATGGGGCCTTCGGGAAAAAAAAGTATTTTTCTTGAAAGCCAAAGACGTCAGTTGATGATGCAAGTCATGCCAGCTTCGCATTCTCTCCCTCATCATGGTAGACACTCTACCTCCTTTTATTCTTGAAATCCAAGCTTTAAACCCACCTGTTTCATCAAGGCTCGAAACTGTACTAGCAAAAATGTACAGCGCCCCCATCCCCTTCTCATTATAGTAGTATCATACTTTGAGGGGTATTAATAAATTTCATTCATTTTGTTCAGACCTATTGTATGTATATATGCCACGTGGAACATGTAGTGTCTTCATGTATACACATGGCTGTACATTTGTTACCGTAGTATAGACATATGTCGTAATTGTATGTGTGTGGATGTATGTGCCTTAAAGTAACCTAAGGCTAGGCATTTTATTTGAATAGTAGTAGTAGTGTGAAAAAAGCAAACATTTTGATCAGATTCTTTTTAGTTCCTTTGCAAAAATGTAATATATATATTCCAGTAGCTATCTATTGTTACAGCCAGTGTTTCTTGCAACAGCCAGCTACTGTTTATGGTTGGTAAGCAAACATCTCAACAGAAATCAGTCTGGATCAAAAGGGCAGGAGCTGCCTCTTTTCATTTCAATTTTGATGCAGTAGCAAGCAATGCCTGTCTGAAGGATGAACAGCGCTCTTTCTTTCATTGTTTTGACAGCAGTTCATTTTATTACAGTATCAGTGTGAATAATATCGATGCTTGCTCCTTACTTGGCATATCTGCCACTTGAATTTAGTAAAATCTATTAACACCCCTCTCTCTCTTGTCCTCCCTTCTCCCCAGAGAGGCACCAGATATTTTGCTAACCTAATACCACCTGGTCAGTATATCTGCGGTCCAGATTAGGATCTCAAGATAAGTTTGGAAACTGTTTGGAAATGAGTTTTTGATAATCTGAGGATGCCAGCTTTCCACTTCTCTGTTAATTCCTGCCAGTGAATGCTGTGGAAAGAAACATTTGACTCAGAAGATAAGATAATGTTGCTTATAGCCCAGCCGACCGCAAAGGGCCACATCAGGGCTGTGACTCAGAAGAAAAGAAGGAAAAAGAAATTAGCTTCCAGAACAATTACATTCTCAAATAGATCCAATGAATAGAAGCAGGAGTACATGAGTAAAGTGTCTGATATAGTGTTAGTTGCAACTCCAGTTTCAAAAACAAAACAAAAATTGTAGGAGAAAATATGTGTAGCAAATTCATGAGCATTATCTCTCCACCCCCCCACCCCCTCCCTTGCATCAGTAGGGCAATAGCTTCCCACCCTCCCCAGGGATCATAAAATTTTCTGGCCGTGTCGTCTTTAGCATTTTAAGGCTGGACACGACACCTGTATTTCGACCAAAATCATGATGTTGTTTCTGTGCTATTTTGTATCACCAGTGCTTTGTCTACTGAATACAAGAAGTTTTTTTTTTACAAAATGTGTTAAATTTGTGTTTTATTCATGCTTAAAGATTGTGAACAAACAGGAAACTCTTCGACTGTTTCACCAATTTCGTCCAGAAAAGCCAATATTTGAAGCATAGCGATGTGACTTCATTCAAATCGACAAGGATCGGAGTGAGCAATCCTACATGCCTACTTTGCATGTTGCTTTTCTATATTGGGTATTCCATATCTAAGGTACGACAGTTTATTCTAAGGTAACTCATTTTATGTTAAAGCTGTTATCTGGAGAGAAAAAATTCCGGTGCAGTTTTGAATGTTGAGAGGAAAATACAACAATGCAATATGATATTATTCTAAGACAAATAAGTGAAAAGTGTTCAAAATTAATTGCTGTTATTCCAAGACAAATAAGTGAAAAGTGTTAGAAATTACTAACAAACAGTGTAGTTGGTCGGGGGGGGGGGGGGGGGGGATGTGTCAGCCATCTTGAATGGTTTCCGTGGCAGCTGGTGATTGACTCATTTCTGTGAACTTTGATTGATGCATAATCATTTCCAATTAAAAGAATTCGTCAAAAACAGGATTTTGGTGAAGAATTGGGTGCCATGTCTGGCCGAATGTCTCAGATTTTTTCCCTACTTCTTCACTTTTCAGAGCCCCTCCATTCCCACTCCCCCCCCCCCCCCCCCCCCCCCCCCCCCCCCCCTCCTCTCTCTCCCCTCTCTCCCTGATTTGAAACATACTGGGAAGAAGGTGGGAAATCTGTCTTGGTACAAACATGAATACATACTACAAAGCAGAAAAGACCAAAGTTCATTAGATTATCAGCACTGTTTATTATTATCAACATGGTTTGATGTACATGGATCAAATGATTGACAGTATCACAGCACATAGTAATAATAATCCCATCCAAACTGATGAAAAGAACAGAATTCACAAACTTTGCTAATTCATTACCGAAACATGCATGTCACTCATAACGCTCTAGCTGAACACTTTAAATAAGGAAAACGCCAAGCCTTTTGACTTCCTGAATGTTTTTTCTCCTATTACAGGGGGATGGGGAAGAAGAGGGGGAGGGGGGGGGGGGAGGGCTTTAATCAACAAACAATTTCATTCAGCCAAAATAATAAACCAAGCCTGATTTGCAACATGCACTTCATGTTATGTCAAACAGTCCAAGGCAAAATTGTACACGTTTACTTGGTTAAATGGTCACAGCAATGAGCTGCCCCAAGCGAAATCCCAATCAACTTTCAAAAGTAGACAAAGGCAAAAATACAGACCAGAGTGGGGGGGATGGGAAGGGGAGGGGGGGGGGGGCAGGGGTGGTGGAGAGGGAGATGCTATGGAACCATGCCCAGGAGAAACTTCACACAGACGAATCCATTGTAACATAAAAGTCATGTCATGCAAATAATTTATTTTTTCAATAGTGAAATCAAGTCAATATGTATACACACGTTCTCCTATCTCATTTACAGATTTATACAATTTTACTTTCATATTTACTTGAAATAAATCAGAGGTAACAAACAAGCTAATTAATTACAGCATGCGATACTTGTGATGAATGAACAATGACAAATTATTTTTTTGTGTAGATGAAAAAGAGAAGAAAAAAAAGAAACAAACAGGACAACCTGAGCTGCGTATTGCGCTAATCATTCTCATGACAATTTGGACAAGCAAGCTGCTTCTACTGCTTAACAACCAACTTAATTTTTGTCGTCGGCATCTTGTTTCTTTCCTGATGTGATCCGATCTCTCTGTACAAGAGAAAAGAAAAACAGAATTCTGAATGGGAATAAACTACCACAATGAAATTCCTTTGAATGCTAGTGATGCATACTAATCACAGTAATCTGAATTGATGGTTTTACATTTGTGTTTCCATTTCATCCTGAATAAATTCACTCCCAAGCTGCATATTCTGGCCAACCTTTGCACAGCCACTCCTAGCATCGTTCTCTTGCAGCCTCAACACCTGTATATAGTTTACAGGGAACAATCGGTACCATGCCGTCATGAGGAAACCCGCCAAAGAAGACGCTGTACTGCAGATGAGTCACTCTGGTGGCATTTCGTGGCGCCTGTGCACATCTGTACATTCCAGTGCTATACTGTTTTGAGGCGTGTATGATGTGAAGTGTAGCAGAGAAAGGAGTAGAAAGCAATGGTGAACACGTGTTCAGTCCACTCTACTTTGCACTCTCTTCCCGCCGCTTCCTTCCAATGAATGCACCCGTTTCTGAGCAATGCAAAGAATTCAACGTCAGACTAATGCCTCTGCACAGAGGTTATGGACTCGATTCTCTCAGCTACTCTCACACCATGCCATGGGGAGATAATCACTTCGGTTCATTTTTACATTACTTTCACTTGGTTTCATTTGACATCAATTTCACTGGGTGTGCATAACCGTGTGCTTTAAACTTAATGTCTAGTAAAATGTACTGCTAACAGGAAGAGACTGATCATTAAGTTAAAATCCGCCCCTTACCAGTGTAAATATTTTGGCAAGTGCAAACACATTCAATACTGCTAAATTCTTACAAACTCAATAGTGGAAGGTGTTAGCCGATGCACACACACGCACACTGTATCTAAATTCAAGAACCTTCTCTACTTTCAACAATCCCCTGACTTGATCAAAACTGAAAATGAGTGTAGTGCACTGTGACAAATGGTTATGTTTTGTGAAGCTGGTGTGTCGTCCATTGGCAAGACAATCATGGTCGCAGAAAGTCCTTGAAAAATCAATCAAACAACTGATACGAAATGTGTGAGCACTAGTGAAGAACACATTAAAAAGGACAACGAAACATTTTGTAGCGCTTGAAGTGAGCTGGGACATGCAAAGTGTTAACGATGACAAACCTTGGTGTGTTGGTGAGGGAATGTATGCCTTTTCTTGCTTTGGTCAGATTTCTATATAAACCATTACACTGCAAAGTGATGTTGAACACAAACACACTGGTACAATGTGGCAGTTTGTTTAAAATTACAACACAAACCTTCAGTCGCAATCCAAACATGTTATTCTTCCTGTTTCACTTTCAGGATCTTTTTTTTTTGGTAATGCACTGCACAAAATGAAACTAGTGGACATCACATTTCATTGCAAACATCTGGAGTAACTTGTCTGTTCTGTGATAAAAATAGGCGCAATACTTGCAGTTGAAAGAAAGTAATAAACTGGTTAGGCTATGACAGTGAAACTGTTATCCCGACGGCAACCTGAGAAAGCGAATACCACATGACAAAATGTGGCGCTCGCTCAGTCTACATACTGAATTCAGTACAGCACACAAAAAAAGAAATACGAAAACAAAACAAAAAGTCCACATTTACTAATGCCTGTATACAAGACTCTTCAAAATAAACGTGTCCGTATCTGCACCTACCTATGTTTGCAAGAGCTTGGAGGAAAACGCTGAAATACACTAGGCCAAAACTGAGCTCATGTTTTTGACGTTTTCTTTTTTTGCTAATCCTTGCTTCCGATGAGAGAGATGGATGCTGTGCCCTTGTCTTACTTGTTGCCATCCTTTGTCCAGTGTTCATTCCACCTCAATCCCCCACCCTTCCCTTTTCCTCTGTGGTCTCTGGCCTGATCTGATTCAAGTAGTCCTTTCCCTACCTCTTGGACTGCATTACAATTGGGAGAACTACATGCATTGACATGCATCAATGCTTTAATGCCTCAGAAAAGTTTTTTCGCTGCTAATTCTGAAATACAGGAGCAAACGGTACCGAGGCCCAGTGATTAAAAACAAACCACAAATGAACCAAAACAAACAAAAAAGCTGCACTCTTCAAGGCAGCTGGGGAAATAATGGAAGTGATTTTGAACATGTGGAAAGAATGCGGCACAAACTCCCATTCACTTTTAAATGTAATAATAATACATATGCTGGGGTGAAGGGTGGGGTGGAGGTAGGGGCTTACATAGCATGGAATCGTTTGTCTTGAAGCGAAAGTTAAGTGTGGGGTGGGGGTTATAATACACATGACATGAGAAAAGAATGCAGCAAAGGATCCAAAATGCCTTAAAACTAACCATAGGTCGAGATGGAGCAGGGTAATGGTGGTACTGGGAGAAGCAGGAAGGGGGGGGGGGGGGGGGGGGGGGGGGGGGGGGGAGTTATATACAACCAGTGAAAAGAATGCATTATACAATCATACCTGCCTAGGATTTAGGGCGAAACGTATGTTAGCTATGCTGAGGACAGCCACCGGCCGTTAAAATGATGGGTGACCACGCCAGTAAGGCGGGTGCGACAGTAGTAACAAAAGTTGACCTTGCAGTTCCAGCAGCGAATGTGATTGTTTCTGTTCAATTTGTAGTTGGTCTGCTTGCACTGAATGCAACGCATCGACTGACCCCACCACCCTGCAGTTCCGCTTGGGCTTGCATCCACAGGAGAGCCTGCAAAGAAAGAAATGGCAAAGGTAAATTTTTACTGGGGTACTAGGTATCAAAATCTTTCTTTAGGTCTGTCTGGAACAATGAGAAAAGGTCTTGTATTTCTTTTTCTGCCCTAAATTTGACCAGGATAGTTGCGAAGTGAGGCAAATGCAGGCGGAAATCTAAACAAAATTAAAAAAAAAAAATTTAATACTGTATTCAAACGCCCATTTGCGCCAAATTCAGTGAGATACGTGGTTGCTTGTTCTTCATTTTCGTTGTCCTGAGTGTTGTTTATCTTTGCCTGAAGTAGTCGAAATATGTTGTGTTTTGTCTTGTGATTTGTTCATGTTTGGCAGACACAGTACTTATTCTTTTAAAAACAAATTTGACCAGTGAAATGAATACTCATCTTTGAGGAGTACAATATACAAGGGTACAGAGTCAAGTTCAAAATCCATTTGTTCAACGTGCAATATGATGGGGAGACGGAATATATCGGGTTGCATGGTGTACGAAATGATTGATCGACGCATTCAACAGGGCCCTCCAAAAAAAAACACCTGATCTCGACAGAACTCAATGCTGGTTCATTCTTTCTCGGATAAACCTTTCACGTTTCTTTGGCAATAGACAATGAAGCGTCCCTGGTACATCTCAGGATGTCAGGAATTTCAGCTCACCCTCATACCGACTGCACTTGCGGTGACAAAGATATAGCGATCAATCTCATGAGCACTGACTGTCTTGCTGGACATTGTTGTCCGACTACGTGAAGCAAAGGCATGATGACATTCTGGCAACAGCAGCCTGAAGTTGTAGAAGAACAAGATATATGAAATTATCAACACTACTGTTTTGTAAGCTATCGTCAGTCTTTCCATCTTTTCTGCCATTTCTTGTCCTCTGTTTTTGAAAGCTTTGGAGGTATTGTTGATCTATCTACATTTGGCTGTCACAGAGTTCCACAAGTGAAAAGTTCAAATTTTCCTTTTACGTCCGATGCACCTGCAGTCACAAACAGTGAGGCTTCAAATTCAGTACAGACGTGGATACCTTGTTCCACAGACCCACAGTCATCTTCGAGACACATTTCCGATTTCATCACCGTCCACATCCACGTTCCCTCACCCACACTGGCCTCCTAACTAGGTCAGTGTCAAGCGCACACAACACAGTTTTTAACAAACTTGCCCGCATTCCTCCTCTATTCATGTTGCACAGTAGAACATGTTTCAACTCGCATCTGCTTGAATGGACTGTGTTCATGGTGCTACATTATTTACACTCACTATAACTCTGTGCCATCAAATTCATACTTGAACTAGCATCAGCTAAAACATATACTGTTTCGTCAAACAAGCAGGATGCAAGCTATATCAGGAAATTAGCCAACAGTCAAAGGAATCTGACAGAATTGTTTAAAAACCTAACTGTCTAAATTGTAAAGTGTATGTCTGTGTGAGAAGAGTCATACATTCATTTCAGCTAGAAGCGAATGTACTAATGACCATCTAAACTCGTATTCTTAACTCTCTAAAGTCTTCTTTTGTGAGTCATGTGTATACCCAACCCCACACCCCTCCCCCTAACCCTTCCTGCCCTCCCCCCCCCTCCCCCCCTGCACCTTCACTTCCATCTTCACGCCTTTCAAACATACAAAACCTGACCAGAGACACATTTGTATACAAAACGCATGAGCACACACACACACACACACATGCGCAGATGCCCCCAATCACTCACATCAGGAGGTCGACGATGATAAATGACTCTTGGTACAGGGGCTGGCTGATAGCGGAACAGCACACAGGTGCTGGAAGTGAAGTGGTCATAGCCATTGATGCCCTTTCCGCACAGCCAGCAGAAGTGTTTTCCACACCGACACGTCATCTTGTTGCACCTAGAAACAAAAAACGATCTGCTGTCATCACCTGTCGGCACTAGATCTGAACGTCTTCATTTCCCAGCACCACATAATTTTACATGAATTCTAAGTCCTCGTAACTCTAAATCCTTTTTGTAACTTCTAACATTTCCGAAATATCTCTCTCAAAGCTCGTGTACATTAAAGTAAACAGCTCACACTTTTAAAATCTATCTGAGCTTTTCTTCTGCATGACAAAGAGCAAAAACTTACAGGAACAGCCTCTTGTATTGTGCATAAATGTGACTTTGGAACTGCATCTCAAGGCTGTATAAAGGATTAACAGCCTGCATGAACTGGCTTTACAAAGTTGTCCTATCATATACAGTACTTGCTATGCAAGCTTCGTTGCCGACATGATTCAATTTGATGACCTTTATTAAACACTGGGAGTTAGTTTGCAAGGAAAAGACCAAATACAGACCTCAGACTCTGATGAAAATCTGTTCTTCGTTACTCAGTAGAGTTTCCTGCTGATCAATGAATCTTAGCTTGCAATGGGCTTGCAGCATACCACATTGAGCACCCATTTTGACCATGCATCTCTGGCAAATACTGGAAATTGCACAGCTTCAACTTTCTGTATGTTAAGGAACCAATTCATTTAAGCATATTAATTAATGAGAATGTGTGTGTGTGTGTGTGTGTGTGTGTGTGTGTGTGTGTGTGTGTGTGTGTGTGTGTGTGTGTGTGTGTGTGTTCTGAAAACAACACAAAACCATTTTCATCCCAAACAATATTTTGTCAAAAACCGTTTCCCACCTTCGATCTTTTCCACTGGTATCTTGCAGTGAGGGCAGTTCACACTCTTAGACTTTATCTCCTGGACGGACTTGGACTTCTCCTCCGCCTGTCGTCGCAAGAGCTCAAACCTCTCTTTGGCTCGCACATCCATTCGCTGAATTCGCCCAGCCTGCGCCTCCAGTCTTTCCAAATCTGATGTGCATTCAGTCCCTGGGACACAGACACTGGCAGTTATCAAAAGATCTTTTTGTCACAGAAGAGTATTTCTCCCAGTATTTTCTTCTTCTTTTTTTCAGATACTACACTATTCACTACATCCAATGTAGGTCTTATTCATTACACAGATAAAATCATGTATAATCCCAGTACTTGGCACGATCAATGAATGGGAAGGTTTCTGCTTAGTTTTCTTCTGTACGGAGGTCGGCCTTTAAAGTATATCTTGAAAGCATATGTGGTGGAAGGGGGGTGGGGAGGAGGAAGGGGGGTGGGGGGAGGAGGAGGGGGGGGGAATTCATGTTACCTATAGCCCAGCTTGAAAGCAATATGTGGTAGATGGGGGGGAGGGAGGGGCGCAATTCAATTCATGTTACCTATAGCCCAGCTGACTGCATAAAGCCATATCAGAGCTGTAAGGTCACGAGGTCAACTGTCAAAAGTGAATTACTGTTACGGATAGTATGGAAGTGTGTGTTTTTACTGTCTGACTCTCACTAGAAAAAGTTTGGATGCATGTAACGACTTTTTTTTTTATACACACACCCACACCACACGAACATAGACAGCCAGGCAACACTAAAGTTAAGTTTCTTTCTTTTTTATGCTGCCTGAACCATTTAAAACCTACAAACAATATTACCATAATATAAATAGACAGGCAAAAAAAATATATTCAATACACGCCACCATCAGTAATGGCGTACAACAACACAAAGAGGTTTGACTGTCGCTCTCTAACTGACATACTAAATTTTCTTTTTTTTATGCCCCGGCGCAGACTTCATCAGCACCTCCAGCAATGTCCAGACAGACAGTTCGTATACCTGGCTGCACCAGCCAAGTCACATCTTCACACATAGGCAGAGCCGCTCACAGATGTAGTTCGCAGATTTCTCCAGGAACACTCATACAGCAGAAAAAACAACACACATTGAGCCACCGACCTGGCAGCCAACTCCTCCATGTCATCGCAACAAAGAATCCTGAGGCCCTTTAACACACGAGTCTTCTACTGACCTGGTGATCAGCCTCTCCACCTCTCCACGTCTACAGGAGGGATACAGCGGCTGGGGCAATGGGCTGTACCCCCACACCCGGACATTCAAAGCAAACTACATGTACTGCTTATTTTTATACCAATTTTGGTATGATTCAAAGCCTTTGGGATTTTGGTTAGGAAGGGGGGGGGGGGGGGGGGGGGGGGGGGGGGGGAGTTGTGTGTGTGTGTGTGTGTGTGTGTGTGTGTGTGTGTTTTTAAATACCCGAGTTTCAAATTTCAATTCGGGGGTTGTTGTTGTTGTTGTTTTGAAATACCCGAGTTTCAAAATTCAATTCAAGTTCATTTTATGCTGAAAAAAAATATTGTTATTTAAAGAAAAACTTGGTAGTTCAACAGTTCAAATCATGTCACGATTGTAAGTAACAACTATCACGGTTACAAGAGAGTGACACCGATCTATTATCAAGTTACATACGGAAGATTGACACACAAGGCCTTCCCCACCGGAAAGATCTCCTCCAACTACAGAGCGGAGACAATAGCACTGCTCCACGCAGTGAGGATCTTTCTGGGACCAGGCATCCCATCACAGAAGGTTGTCTTCTTCACAGACTGCCGATCTCTGCTGCAGGGACTTCAGAACACAAGAAATGAACAACATACGCAAGACATCAAGGCTGCCCTCCGTGAACTCTCAAAACAGTCTGTCATTACACTTCAGTGGATTCTGTCTCACTGTGGGATCATGGGCAACGAAAAAGCTGATGCTCTCTCCAAGGCAGGCAGCAAAATGGAGCAGTTCAGCCACCCCGTGACCTACAGGGAGGCCAAGACCATCATCCACAACCAGTTTCAGTCCCAGTGGAAGAGAAGGCTGGGTGCAGAGAATGGTGCTGACCCGATCCACCAGCTCCAAAGGCACCAGCAGACAATCCTCTTCAGACTGAGGACCGGCCACTGCAGACTGCTGAGCCACCTTAACCGCCTGAAGATCACCTACACTGACCAGTGTCCATGCGGCACTGGACCCCAGACCCCTGAACATGTCCTACTGCGCTGTCCTAGTCACGCAGCTCTACGACACAAAACCTGGCCGGGGGGAGCGGAGTTACAGGCGCAGCTTTGGGGAGCCCGTTCTGACCTGGAGAAGACCGCGGGCTTCATCATGGCGGCCGGGTTACAAGTCTGACGCATCCAGCTTAAATCGAACGCAGAAGAAGAAGAAGTTACATACCTGATGCCAAGGCTGTTCACAGTCCGTGCAAAAACTGTAGCAGCAAGCCATGCAGTAAGCCAGATTGAGGTCTGCGTCCTGTTCTCGGATCACGACAGACTGGCAGCGAGGGCAGTACACCACATCGTCCATTTCATCCAATGATCGCTGAAACCATCACAACAGAGTCAGCCATACTGTCACAGAAAAGTGTCAGACCTGTATAGGTTAAGTCAGCAGCAAAGGGAGGCGACTGCAGGCGGATGTCTAAAAAATCTTTAAAAGTTTATGTAATGAATCCGCCAAACATGTTCAAACGAATCACAAGACAAAACATGACATGTTTCGACCTCCTACGTCTTCCTTGGGCAAGATAAACAACACTCAGGACAACGAAAATGAAGAACAAGCAATCACTTTATCTTGTGAAACTTGGCGCAAGATGGCGATTTTGTATACATTAGATTAAGTGACTGTTAGTTTTAACAGCCAAGTGTATCAGCACTTCATCCAAGTTACTTTATGTAGCAAAGTGTATTAGTCTCACACAATATTAGATCAGGTACAACAGACACGTACAGAATTTTGTTACAAACACCTACAATGCTGGATGGAATGCAGGCTGGGAGATGGGGAAAATGCCCGGGAGAAAGGAGACAGTTGGGCAGTGTGGGTAAGTAGGGGGAGGGAGAGGGAGGGTAAAGAGGGGATGAAGGTTAGAAGAAAAGGTTGCAAGAGGGTGGGGGAGAGGGGGGATGAGGTAGTCGAAGGGAAAAGGGATGGAAGAATAGCAGTGCAGAAACTGATTAACACTAAAATAACAGTCAATCACTTAAACACTGAAATTCTGGATGCCACTGACCGAGTCGAAGTTATCAAATGTACACTTTGGAGAAAGAGGGCAGAAAAGGATCTACAGAGAAGAGAAGGAGGGAGCAGGGTAGGGGGCTGGGGAGGGGCTACACCGACAGCCACAGAGAGTCCATTCCATCCATGTCTACTATCACTGCACAGGCATGGATCCCTCCTGCATGAAAACATAAGACATTTTTTATTACATAGGATGATACGCAAGGCACGAGGCCCCTTCCGGGTTCTTGCCCGTACGGACTTTTATTTTGTATGAGGCAGGGACAGCAAACCGCTGTCGCTTATTGCATTAGTGAGCCACAGTATAGTATGTGTAATTAAAATAGGATTATAACGAAAATGAAAAATCTACATCACCGTAAACATTCAAAAACAGACTTGTAAAAATCCACAAAAATGGACTCTGATGCATGATCTACACAGATCTGAAAGCTATTTCTTTTTTAATGTCCTACACGGCTACTTAAAAATCATCTTTCAGGGCTACTGAAAACATGGAGGGGAACTTCAGATCCCTTGGGAAGACAAGAGAGATACCAATGACTCACAACTAAAACTGCCTGCAGCGCCAATCACGAAGCACATATGCAGTTTCTTGCTCTATTCTGTGTGCAGGAAGTTGGCATAACTGTGTACCTAGCAAAACTGTGCTGCACGCAGCACTACTTTGGAGTCACCTGCATGCAACTTTTTAACCAGGAGCAAAAATTGCCTCTCTTGTTCTATAATACAATCATGGTATGTCACCTTCATTTAAGACTTCTTTTCTTATTGAAAATGAATATTTTTCCTTCTTAGAACAACTGGCTAAACGTTTGTAGGGGGACACAAATAATTATACACTCATACTGAGAAGCAAGTACCTAAGAATTTTCGCTGATTTTTTCCCCTGAAATTGAAAATGTGAGTGAAACCGAGAGTGAGTAACCAATAGAGACACAAACAACAACATAAAACATAAATGAGAGACAAAAGAAGAGAAGGATTAATTCTGCCAGCTACTTTTTTTTTTTTTTTTTTTTTTTTGGTGTATATGTGTGTGTGTGTGTGCGTGCGTGCGTGCGTGCGTGCGTGCGTGCATGTTTCTGGTTTTTTTTTCCTTCACTACCTGAAGGGAGAGGCTTTCCCAACGAATAAAGTTGTCAGGAGTCAGCACCATCTGCAGAACATCAGGGGGGATCATGGTCTTACACTCCAAATCTGGACACCTTGGGAGAAAAAATAGCGGTATCATTATCCTTATATCATTAAATGAGACTTTTACAGCATGCAACCTTTTATCATTCAATGTGACAACCCCCCTTATGCTATATCACCAGCAGATGCTGCTAATTTCTGTAATTTCAATAGTTTTCTAAACATTATCAGTAGTATCACAGTACCACACACACACACACACACACACACACACACACACACACACACAAACAGAGCACAGAAAAATTGATAAGGCAAACTCTGAACCGCGTATGGAAATGCTAATAGTGGAACCCTTTATATGTATACTCATCAATTCCCAGTTTCGAAACTTCTGGCTTGACATTATCTTTGATGAGGATTCCTTTACCTAGGAGCAGCTTTTTTTTGTTTTGACAGATGTAAAATGACTAAAAAGTTCTATTTCTGCAACAAGATCCAGATCTGCATCACAGATCTGCTCCCAAATATCAGTGGCTTTGCCCTTAAGCCACATTTCATCCTTCTACCAAAATCATCCACAAACCAGTTTCAAACCAAACAAGCCATGATACTGACTGACTCCATGAACCTACTTCAGAAAGTGAAAAGTGGAATGGAAAGCCCTGCTTGGAATGAACTAATGCGCAGCCTTCCATTGGAGAGGCTCATATGGATGCATTGCCCTGGACATGCTGGAGTTGAAGGAAACGAGAGAGTAGACACACTGGCTGGCAAGGCAATGATAAGAACTGGATTACATCTTGGCCAATCTGATGTGATAAAAATCTGAAGAATCACTTAAGCAAACAAGAGCAAAGCCACTATACCATAGACCATCTTTCAGACCTGAACATCAAGAGAGGAAGTGGCCGCACATCCAGACTTAAGGGAAGAGCAAGAAACACCACCAACCAACCAAACATTGGAATAATCTCAAGGCCAACACTGCGAAAACTAAAGATTAGGGCAAACTCATACTGGGCCTTTCCAATAACAGACACAAATGATCAAACACATGTCAACTGAGACAAGACTTTGAATATCTCAGGACCCCCAGCGCATACTGTAGATGTGTGTGTGCTGGTGTGAGTTCATCAATGGGATGATGCCAGCGTATTAATTAGAGAGTCCATGGACATGAGAGTGCAAGTCTTGGTGTGTGTGAGAAAGTGAGTGAACATGTGCGTGCGTGTACGTGTGTGTGTACGTGTGTGTGTGTGTGTGTGTGTGTGTGTGTGTGTGTGTGTGTGTGTGTGTGTTTGTGTGTGTGTGTGTGTCTGGGGGAGGGGGGGGGGGGTATGTGTGTGTGGAGGGGAGAAATTGTTGTTCTTATTGTTATGTGTGTGTATATGTGTGTGTGTGTGTGTGTGTGTGTGTGTGTGTGTGTGTGTGTGTGTGTGCGCGCACACATATATGTTGTATTTGACCGTCTTGTTCTTGTCCTTGATCCCAAGTCATCTTCTGAACATTCATGTACACAGTCACTACACGGACACACATACGCCTGCACGTGCATGCATACACACGAACACACGCATACACACACGCATGCAAGCATACACACACACTCACATGCGCACATACTTCCGCTCGCTCCTACTACGCACACATATACACATGCGTGCATGTGCACGTCCACACCCATGCGCACATATACGCATACACATGTGCGTGCGTGTGATGTGTGTGGGTATGTGTGTGAGGGGGAGAAATTGTTGTTCTTATTGTTATGTGTGTGTATGTGTGCATATGTGTGTGTGTGTGTGTGTGTGTGTGTGTGTGCGAGTGCACATATATGTTGTATTTAACAGTCTTGTTCTTGTCCTTGATCCAAGTCATCTTCTGAACATTCATGCACACAGTCACTACACGGACACACATACGCCTGCACGTGCATGCACACACATGAACATACGCATACACACACGCATGCAAACGTACACACACACTAACATGTGCACATACATCTGCTCACTCCTATGCACACATATACACATGCGTACATGTGCACGTCCACACCACACGCGTGCGCACATATACACATACACATAAATGCATATACACACGCACATGTGTACACGCCCACATACAAAGACACACACATATATGCAGATACATGAGTGTGTGCTCACACAAACCCACAAATTACACACACACATGCACACACTTCTGCACTCGCACAAGCTCATACATGCAGGCACACATGTGCACACAAACACACATACATACGTGTGTGCACACATACACACACAAGCGCGCACACATGCATGCGCACATACATACACATGTGCACATGCACACACATGGGCCGTGCCCACACATCCATACACACACTTGTACATTCACTACACACACATACAAAAAAAGAAAGAAAAAAAAAGAATAAAAAGACAACCAATGTTAGGTAGGCACTCAAGGTCCAACCAGCGCATTGGGCTAATGCGTAGGTCAGACATCTGCTAAGTCGTAGCCACGAGACCCTCTTCCTCAATTCTCTCATCTTAGTTGTTAATTCATTTATCCATCAGCTTAAATCATGCGTAGTGTGATCTCAAAACTTAGCAGATGTGGTGTAGCATATATGGACTAGTCCGCATGCAGTGACCCCTCCTTGATGAAACTGAAATTGAAACCAAAATTGGATAAAATCATTTCTGTACTTTTTGCACAATCTTGCAAACAAAAACCCAACCAACCAACAGACAAGGGTGAAAACATGAACTCCTTGGCAAAGACAAAAATATTTCTTGCTGAGCCTTGAAAATGGCGCTTGCTGAAACAAATGGAAAGTTGTGCAATAATTTAAAAAAATTTTTTTTTATCTGCTTTCTTGTTGTCGTTCAACATAAATACAGAAACAAACAAACAAAATTAACAGCGTTAGCCACAACTAGAATTTAATTATAGAGCAAGCCAAAAATAATAAAATGAAATAGATTCACACTGGAAAAAAAAAAGAAAGAACTTCAGTATGGCATCATTAATGTATAGAAAGCTTGGTTACTTATTGACAAACATAGCACAGAGCTCTAAGAAATATTCATAAGCCTGTACACATCACACTTTTCTAATACTGCAACTTGTAGAAATGTATTCATGCGTGTGATGAAAAACATGCAGGATAAATACATAAAAATAGCCATCAGCCCTACTCACTTGAGGTACTGGATAGTGCCGTCAGTGACATGAAGGTTGCAGTGGGTGGTGATGCAGTCAAAACAGAAGTGATGCTTGCACTGCTCTAGGCGGAAAAATTTGGTTCCTGGTTTTTCATCGAAACACAAACAACACTCCTGTATAGACTTGCAGAACTCGACAGCCTCTCTTTGGTTATCGTACCTGTCAAACAGGGAGCACCAATTGTTCATGATATGAATAAAAGCACCTGGCATAAATTTTAAGACCTTTGAACTACTATTCACCCTGTGCTGCCAATCTCCCATTACCACATAACTTCCAAGAGGCCCCGTTTCACCTGGTGTGATCAACCCTACTTTCGGTTTCCAAATGGGTTACTTGGGAAGCTTTGAGTGCTAAGATGCACCGTTTTAAGACGATAAGATAATGTTGCTTATAGCCCAGCCGACCGCAAAGGGCCACATCAGGGCTGCACCGTTTTAAGACAACGCTGTTCCTAAAGAGACTGCCATTTGGGAAATGCATCAATTCGACTGCAAAAGTTTTATTTCACCCTATATGCAACGTGACCTATGTGACAGTAATAACATGACTGTACTTTTACCACAGCTGTGGACAATTTTGCCTCTCAGCAGTGCTGAATCAATCACAACAGCGCAGAAAGCACTGCACATATTTGAAACTTCTGTAACAGAGTGTTTGTCAATTTTAAAAAAAAAAAAGGGAGGGGTGTTATTATTAGGTTAAAGGTGGATTGTGGATTTTCTCCAATCAGGTAAATGATCAGAACAGTCAGTTTTAACTTTTGTTGTAGAGTGTGGTATTAAATGACTCAATCATGATTTCCACTCCATAACAAGTCAATCTATAAGTTATATAACATGAAATTTTACAAGTTTGTCAGTAAAGCATGGCCTTGTGTCTGTAAACCAAAAACAATCAAACAACCAACACCCCCCCCCCCCCCCCCCCCCCCCCCCCCCCCCCCCCCTCAAAAAAAAAAAAATCATGGCAAGGTTTTCTTCCTTCACAAAAAGCATAGGTCCCAGGAATCCGTGATGCATTGTGTGCAAAATTTTGGGTTAAGTACAACAGAGATCAACCAGCAGCAGCACACTGCAAATTTTGTCTACTACCAAATTCTTTTACAAAACAAGTGATTGATCCAGATTTGGAAGGATGATTAAAAAAAAAAAAGAAGCTATTTCAAAAGTTCAATTCAAATTCAGTTCCTCCATTAAAAAATCAATTTGGTATTTTTGAGAATGTTATGTAACAAAATTTGGTAGTCAAAAGGGTAATCTTGAAAATAAATTTTGATTAGATTAAAGCAGTCAACCACACCTACATGCCTTTTTTCCCTAAACCTTCCTGTAAAGACCCTCCAGTCATGTGTGTGTGTGTGTGCGTGTGTGTGTGTATGTGTGTGTGTGTGTGTGTGTGTGTGTGTGTGTGCATGTGTGTGCGCGTGTGTGCATGTGTGTATTAGTAAAATTCTGACATGGACTCTTTGAAGGGCATGTGAAATTAATAAAAACAAAGCTATTTCATCACTGTCAGCTTGTGTTACATACACAACTACTGAAAATTGATGATGTTAAGTTTTCACTGAATCTCCTTAGTTCTTAGAAATGAAAAAAATCCGTCAGTCCCACATGCACAAGACAGACGGTTCTTTAAGTTAGACTGACACAATTCATTATGTGAATGAGACTCTGACATGAACAATTCTTACATAGGCTATTCCGCCAGCTTTACAGTGACACAATGACACAACAAGTTCTAGAATGACAACAAGCCACTGGATGGACACATGGACAATCTAGGCATTTCACACACTTCTTTTCCTGAACATGAATATTTTTTAATCTACAAATGTGATACTTGATAGAGAGTACTCACTGGAGTAGAGTATGCACAGCCAGGCCTATATCGTCACACTCCGACATTGCACGATCGTCTATACCATCAGCTGTGTCGTCTTCAGTGTCCGGCATCAGAACAAGCTTGTCTGTCAGACCAAGATAGCTACAGACAGATTCACGGCTATGTTGATTACTAAAAAAAAATCAGCAGCAAAATGACTGCAAGCACTTTTGGTCGTATGTTTACAAATGCCTTTTTTTTTTCCTACAGCAATAACAAACTTACAACATAAACAGAAGAAGAGCCAAGAAGATGTGTTTGATCTACACAGCATTTCATTTTTCCGGAAGTTACTTTCTCTTCATCAGAAATAAACAATAAAAATAAGTAATTTTCTTCTCAGGCATGGAAAATGTGATCACAGTGCGAATCCACCGTAGTTGGTTTCTTATTGCAACAGTGAAGAAAATAACGTTGAACTTATCTGATCTGCCATAATATTGACTGTATCACTCAGTGTTAAAATTGAACAAACTTAAGAAAACAGCAGTGACCAAAAGTTTAAAACAAATTTGTTTTTCAGGTAGTCAATCGACATAAGCACCAAAAAATATTTCTAAAGGACTGCTTTACATAAATGATCTTTCTCTCTTTCTCTCCCTCTCACAAACACACACAGACATCCACATCCACAGATGCACACACACACACACACACACGCACGCACGCACACACGCACAGCACGCACACACACACATTCTCTCTTATTTTCTTAGATTCCATCTGCTTTATGCAGTCCAAAAACAAAATAAACAAGAACAATAAAAACAAAAACAAACAAAAAAAAATCCCGCACATTAGTATCTAATGCAAAAATAAAAAAACAAACCCTCACCTAAAACTCTCTTTTTCCAACCAGTCAATCCAGGAGAACAGCACAGGCATGCTAGGCGCAGCTCCCACATGGCATCCAGCTGCCTGCAGAGGGCGCTGATCTGCACACCTCGCAGCCACACACACGACAGCATGAACGCCGGGGCAGCCTCTGAAGGGTAGTTGGGTGGCAGGGTCAGATGGAGGGTAACAGGGTGGAGATGGCGCAGCCTGAGGGATCCGGTCCAGCGTTGTCCTGCCGTTGAGTTGTCATCAAGTTCAGTTTGTAGCAACGACATCAATCGTTGTTTGATTTCACGCACAAACGAAAAGATTCATTCAAACACACACACATACACAAACACTATATACATATATATCTATATGTTTGTCTATCTATCCGCCTTTTTTCCAGCAAAGAGAGAGAGAGACAGAGAGAGTGAAAGAAAGAAACGGAGAGAGGGAAAGAGCAGTGAGAGAGGAAGAAGAAAGAAGAGAAAGAGACAGAGACAGAGACAAAAACAAGAATAATCAACAAGGTGGCAAACCCTCACCAATCCCCACCTCTTGCTGCTGATTTATCTTTCTTCATTTTCAATTTGTCTATTACTGACAAGCAAGAAATTGCTGTCATTTTTCATAGAAGCAGACGGTTGCAAAGAAAATAAATTTGTGTGTGTGTGTGTTCAGCCTGTGTACAGGCTGGGAAGCATAAATGGGATAAATGGGAGGCATACAAGCAGTCATTCCTATACATGCATAGCACAAACACAATACTGACACCCCCCTCTGCACATGATTTTTCTGACACAGATGTCCCATTTCAATTTACCTGAAACAGACCGCTGCAAAGCCACGCCTTTTCCAATATCTGGAGGTGGAGTCAAAGCTTTTGCACCTTCCTCCAGGTTCTGTGTTCCTACCCCTTCCCCTCCTTCAGCTCCCATGGGGCTCTGCTCCCCTGACTGGGAGGGACTGGAGCTCTCCGAGGTCGGCAGCATCAGGTCTACCTCACACTCCTCTGAGGGAGTTGCCACCGGTATTTTGACCTGAAATGCAAATTAACTGACGATTTATCATGAAAAAGACTGTTCATAAAGAGGTAAGGGTGCCAACTGACACTTTATGACAAAGAGACTGTTTATATGGAGGAAAGGGTGACAACTGACACTTTATTATATATAATAAAGAGACTGTTCATAAGGGTAACAACTGACAGTTTATAGTGAAGAGACTGTTCATAAAGAGGTAAGGATGACAAGTGACAATTTATAATGAAGAGACAGGTCATGAAAACGTAAGGGTGACAACTGACAGTTTATAGTGAAGAGACTGTTCATAAAGAGTTAAGGATGACAACTGACAGTTTATAGTGAAGAGACTGTTCATAAAAAGGTAAGGGTGACAACTGACTCTTTATAATGGAGAGAATCTTAACAGAGATAGGAGTTACAACTGACACTTTAGAATGAAGAAAACTGTTCATTAAGAGGCGCTGGTGTGACAAAGAACCTTTTTTTGTTGTTTTGTTTTGTCATCACTAATTTGGAATGTTTTAACTCTTCAATGTACACCTCTACTGAGTGTGTATCACACGTGTGTGAACATGTGTTTGACTTTGAGGAGGAGATAGTGGCAGTGGGGTATTAATGCAATACATTAACAATCAAAACTGAGATGTCCATGCAAATTAATTTGTATTTAGCGCCTCTTCCACAACATGGCTGACCTTGTGTAGTCAAAGAAAACTCCTACAAGTTTTTCAGTATTCCACTGGCATAAAGTACATGCACATCTTGTATGATTCCTCTCCTCTTCAGCATCTTCTTGAAATGTGACTGAACCATACACCCATGAACCTGGAGTAGAGTACAACTGGGGTATACATACTTGATGGATCATTCTTTGATCCACACCATTTGATTTCTTGAACAATGATCAAGAGACTCATCCCTGAGGTATTCTATACTGATAGTTGTCTAGGTAACAGCGATTCAAGCCATAATCACGTTGGGTCGCATCACTGAATTGGCAAGACGAAAGTCAGACTTCAACCTGTTAATGGATCTTTTGCCCTTTCTGATATGCACGGGTAACATCAGAATCAAGATTCTGCTGAACTAGCAAATTCAGCAGTTTATAAAGCAGGACATTATCTTAACAGTCGCCATTATGGCTGCAACATTCACAACATTCATAAAGGCGCCTCTTAATTGGAAAAAAAAAAGATGAACAGCACTTCAGAACATTAGTTCATGTAACTAGAATGCAAACAAACGGTGAACATTTCTCTCTTGGTGAAGTCCATGATTCAGGTCTAGTTTGCAGAGATTGCTGATACACAACTACTTAAAGATTGAGTTTTAACTAAGTTTGAAAGGTATTTTTTTCAAGGGAGGCAATAAATCCCCATAATACTGTTCATTAGTGCTTGACTGTGACAGATCATTTGGCCAAGCTAAGCTTGGAACCATTTTAAATAAGCTGTAAAATCAGTTTCCACAATCTCTTTGTCACATTTCACTTATTCAATTCATAAAGCATTGTCACCTTAATTATTAAAACTGTAGGACAGAAAATGTTTACCTGAACTGACTTGCACATTTTTCATAAATCAACCACCATCACATGAGAGTTGGTCAACCAGTCACATGTCAAGTTCTGTTTTAAGAGAGCTTTAATATACATACATACATGCATACATACATACAACCTGCATATATACCTACAAACATATATACAAATGGTTTTCCTCAAACCCACAGTTCCCAAAGAAAGCTAAACAAAACTTTTTCCATCGAACCTTTGCTGAGATATATACACAACTCAACAATCTGGAATCAGAAACTTCATGATCGTGCAATTAAGAAAACAGGGATCTTTGCAATCCACTTCATTGAGTAACAAAATTTAATGTCAGGATCTAAAGGTTTGTTCTATTAACTGAGAATGGCCTTAAAACACCTCAAACTGCCAGACAGCTTTCACATGCACAATCTGAAATCAGTTCAGGACATCCAGTAGAAGTGAAGGACTGAGATACAGATTATGGACAAGGCATGGTACACAAGTGCTGACCTTTGGCTCTGAAAGCTCCATTTCAATGCACGCAGCATGTCAGGTCCTAAAGCAGCCTGACTGAAAGTTAGAACAGACCTACCACACAAGATCTGGACTCAGCAGACCTCCCTACTCACAACATAAGAGCACAATGCTCTAAATCCTGATGCAACTATTGGATATGACAAACCACGATCAAGCTTGCATGTTTATACATTATTATATGGCAGACACATAATACTGATACCATCAAATCATTATTTTCTTAAGGGGGTATAAACTCTTCTTCATGTGCCTTTTTTTACAATTGCCACTCATCCTCGCACAATTCTGTGAACACTGTTGCCCACATATGTCATCACACACACAAATTTCTAGAACAGACCTTAAAAAATGGCATTAAACAGATTTGCAATGATATGCAAAGGAAATAAACAGTCAGTCCCTTGTGTCCATCCAACCAAAGAAAAATTCTTGTAACCTAATAATATACTTATTGGTAATTAGATAAAAGACAGAACATGCTGTCAAAACAAACAAACAAACAAAATCTGATACAAGCAAAATATACCACACAACACATGAAGAAAAAGAAAGAAATCCAAATGTCCCAAACACTGAGATCCCATCTTTACCTCAGTCGAAACAATCCATGTCCCTCCTCATCAGGTTCACTGACCACTGTAACCCTCTGCTCCTCCCCATCGTCATAGATAGACTGAATGGCCAACACCTGTGTGAAAAAAGACAGAGTCAGTGACACTTTATCCAAACTTCTTTCTATTGTCAGATTTCATGGTTTCCTTTCCTCCAGTAACTCACTCCCATCCTGTCAGCAGAATGGCCTACACCTACAAGAAGCACAAGTAGTTACATTCCAAACTTCTCTTTTTTTCTCAGAGAAACTTTCCCCATTTATCCACTATCACCCCTCCTCCAAACCTAACTCTGCACATGCATATAAGAAAAAGGTATAGTAAAATGTGCAATGAAAGATTTAAGCTGAATAAGCTAGACACTGCAAATTTACACCAAAGTTTAAAATGGCATCATTTATTTTGATACAAGTTATACTACTGACAAATAATATAAGTCACAAAATTAATGACACCGTAAAAATCTACAAGACTCAATAACAAAATGATCATGTTTGACAACAACTTTAACAATAACTTATATAGTCCTGTTTTATCAATACTGCTAATTCAAAATAAGAGAATGCACTGCTCAAGTAATTTTAGTATAGCTGCAAAACTGAAACAACATTTTTTCATAATTGCTACCCTGGGTTACACTGTGCAGTCCTTTGCCCATAACTCACTTGATTTAACAGGTCAAGGGGGTGGCCTAGTACTCATTTATGGATTTATTCCTCCTTTGCCTAATCACCTCTCAGCCACCCACTGTTTCACGCTGCCATTCTGGCAATGACTGAATGACACGAGAGTTAAACATCATCTGTGTATATAGGCCAGCCCCCAGTAGGAAAATGCAGCTTATTTATGCTATGCCCTCTGATGAGTTCTTGGACTTTTTTTTTTTTTAACACCTTGAATTTTGAGGGGTTTACAACTAAATAGATATATTTGAAACTTAAAATGACCTCATTTTCACTGGCTTGATTACTGGATATGAACCAGACATTAAATTTGTTGTTGCTGTGCAGCTGATAATTCCTTTCATCCTGGTGTGTGACGATAGAGAAGTCTTGGTTACGTGACTTCCATCAGTCCAGCATTTAACGGGAAAACAGAGCACTTTCTTCCTTGACAATTTTCTTCATTTTTTTTTTTTTCACTGCATGCTTTGGAGCAGACAGCCAGAGTTAGTTTACTTTCATGGTTCTGCACTGTTAACGAGAGATAAGATGTATAAATGCTGGTATGAAATAACTTACAGTGTTAGTCCATAAAGCAGATAATCGGGTGCAGTTTGATAATAAACATTGACTCACATGCCTTACTTGCAAAAAACAACAACAAAATAAAACAGAAAAAAAAATAATAAGATAAAATGCCAAAACAAGGTGCCAATTTCATTGAAAACTTTTCATTCCATGTCACACTGACTGCTAAAACAACTCCATCACCTAAACCATTTGTAAATTGAACACCCTGCCCTAAAAAATGGTTATGTCCCCTTCCCTCAGCACTTTCACTGTTCAGCTTGCGAGTACTGGGTAGAACCCAGTAGCAAATCATATTTCTTACCTTCTTCACTCCACACTTCATCTTGAACCCCCTACATCAGTGATTGTCATGTATGACAGCTGGATATTTGAGGAAGAAGAAGAGGAGGCAGTGATGCAGACAGACAGAAACTGAGATTGGTTTTCAATCACATAAGGTGGAGGACAAGAAAACATGAACTAGCCTCATCTTTCTGTTCCACCAAATTATCCTCTGGGATGACAATGCCAGCATCCATGTCCTCCAAACTGGCAGCCAATGAAGACACAGGGAGTGGGGTGCTGCCTCCACTGTCATCACCATCCATCTTCTGTACTGGGTACCTCACTTTTGTTCCACAGATAAATTCATGCACATAAGCTACACACATTTTCAATAACTTAAAAATGAAATAGAAAGAATTAAGCAGACAGCAATGAATAAATAAATAGATAACTTCAGCAAACAAATAAATAGATAAATACACAAAAACCAATCCAGTTTGTCTGGAGTAGCAGGGAGGGGAACCTTTATAATCAATCTGGCAAGCAGGCGAAGGATGGGGAAGAGAGGTGAGAACTGGTGACGAGCTGAGAAACATATCACACACACACACACACACACACACACACACACACACACATACATTATCACACTCAAATTCACACAGTGTCTCACAAAACAATATCTTCAGTAACAATATCACATCCTCCTGATTGGGCACAGGCCCAGGAAACTGCCTGCAGTTTTGGGAAGGTTTCGCATAACACCACAGCTTTGCGCTAAAACAATCTATAGAATTTTAATGGTGCTGGCCAACTAGCATGTAAAGTGCATGAAAAGGAATGAAAAGTTCATCATTTAATTCTTTAAAGACTTATGGAGGACTATCATCTGATTCTTTTGCTTTCTTTAGATTTGCACGGTATAGGTTTTTCATCTCTTGCTCAGGGCGCTGGAATAGCTCAGTTGGTTGAGTGCCGGACTCGTAATCTTGGTGATCCTAGGGTTGCGGGTTCAAGTCTCTGCCGGGCCGTTTCGGTACAGGGGGATTTTTCCCTCAGAGTTAGCATTGGTTCTGACTCCCATTTCCCATACAGTCCTTCGAATGGGACCATAAACCAAGGTTCCATGTGTGAATGCATGCATAACATCTTGCACACACGTAAAATCCCACACCAACTTTCGGAAAAGAAGGCCAGTCTGGCCGTTGGTAAGGATGACACGATACACATAGCATGCACCTTCGCCGAAGTTGGAGTATGGCTGCCTTAATGGCGGGATTAAAAAAATGGTCATATGCACAAAATTCCACTCCCATTGTTGGGTAGATGGGATTAATCCTAGCCTGTCTATACAGGGAGTGTCCACAGGAGTATCAGCCTATGTACACGGAAAAGAAAGTAAAAAAAAAAACTCTTGCTCAGGTCTGACTCTGGAATTGTCTTGTAAAAATGAATAGCTCTGCTTTTTTACTTAAAAAAAGAGAAAAGTTTATCAGTTTAATTAATATATATATCTGGTATAAAGAGTTGAAAAACATGTGGGAGTCTGACGATTCCAGCAAAGTTTATTCCATCATAGATTAATATACTCATCTCTGTTGCCAGTGTTGGTCTTCATTTCTGCCTGAACATACTTAAAAAGTGTTTTGAAAGGTTCTTGCAATCACATGGAATAGGAGAGAAAGAGCTTCCGATACTTGGATTTTGCCCAAAGTTCTTTTCTTCTTCTTCTTCTTCTTCCTAAAACACTGGTTCACTCAAAAACGAGTAGGTCACCAGCGCGCATGTTAAAAAGTAAAATAAAATAGCATAGGATTGTGCCTTTTCTGACGTAACCATTGGTCAGATAGTGAAACTGATTCATTTCATATGCAAGTTTCACGTGTCGGTGATAAACAATACTACAGATCAGTCTTACATTACGCAATCCACGTTTATTGGTTCAAAATTCACTGGTCTGGTCTACGTCTAGTAAAAAAAATTCGGGTCCTTACCGACATAAGCAGATGACAACCGTTTGTTAAGTATCGATCATTTTTTCCCCTCTGTTCTGCCTCTGTCGCACACCAATAAGTGAACAATGCACAAAATTCTCGGTCTCACTGGAAACCATGCAAGAAGTTCAGAAACTGAGTAACTTGCACAGCAAAACGCAATCGTCTGCAAGAGGCATGCAGAGTTGTCTTTCACTCACTAATGACTTTTTAACAATATACTCCCAAAGTAAAGTACATTATCAAACTTCATTGAATCTGAAAATGAATATTGGAATTCCGAGCCACCAAATGAACGTAACGAACACTAAAGTAATGAGAATTGACCTTTAGGGTTTTTTTTAGGCAAGACAAGAACATGCAAACAAACAAACAATGGAACTGAAATCAGTTCAGGTTCAGGTTTAGGGGCGATGATTTATTTCATCATAGCCTCGCGGCTTTAAATGCCCCTTCTTAGTGTACTCGTTTATTGGTCAGGTCGCGAGCCCAGTTTTTATTTTCGACCATCAAAGTCGAACAAGATATCAGCAATCGTTTTATGCTTGTTGGTAAGATTTTTAAAAGAGTTAGTATTTGGTGCACGATTGATGTTAGGAGTTAGTTTATTCCAAATGGATGCTATCCCTGGCTGAAGGAATATTTCCTTATATTAGCATTAAATTGCTGTATTTGTACTTTGTCACAACTGCTACGGGTTATATTGGTTAGAGCGGGTTTAAAAAAAAACATGCTTGATCAATATCATCTAGGTTATTGAACATTTTAAAAGTTTGGATTAGATCTCTTATCCTTCTGGCTTTGAGGGATGGCAACCTTAGGTACCTTAATCTATCTTCATATGAATAATCACAAATGTCCGGTATTAGCTTAGTTGCTCTTCTCTGCACCTTTTCTATTTCTATTGACTGCCTTTTTAATCTTGGATACCATATCACATTGCCATATTCAAGAATCGGTCTCACCGTTGCCTTCCATAGTCTAAGAAAGGTATCTTTGTCCAGATATGTAAAAGTTCTCTTAATAATACCAATCATCCGCGTGGCTTTCTTTGCGGTCTGTGCAATGTGTCTTTCAAAAAATAAGTCTTCATCAAATATGACTCCAAAGTCTTTTTCCTCTTCACAACACGTTATTTGAACATTTTGATCCCCAGCTTTCATACTGTAATTTAATTTAGGGTTTCTGTTGCCAATATGTATTACTTTGCATTTGGATGCGTTGAAGTACAAATTCCATGTGTTAGACCAGTTAGTGAGTAGCTCAATGTCGTTTTGCATTGTAGGGTGTTTGGATGGTGAAATGTACAACTTGGTATCATAAGCAAAGATCTTGCATGTGCTTTTTAACCCGTCTGGTAAGTCATTTATAAACATTGTAAATAATACAGGTCCCAGTATGCTGCCTTGAGGAATTCCACTAATGACATCAGCATTACTTGAAACAGAAGAGCCAACTCTAACATTCTGAATTCTATCTCTCAAGAAGTCTTCAATTCAATCTAAAACTTTTCCCAGTATACCATACGATTTAAATTTACTAAGTAGTCTGGCATGAGGGACCGAATCGAAGGCTTTCCGGAAGTCCAGGTACAAAACGTCAATGCTATCTCAACTACCAATTAACTTAGTAAAGTCTTCCATTACTTCAAGCAACTGTGTAATACAAGATCTACGAAAACCGTGTTGACATTTGGCATACAGCTCATTATTCATCATATGATCAACAATAACATCTCTTACAATTGACTCCAGTATCTTACAAGTCACACTTGTCAAGCTTACAGGTCTGTAGTTTCCAGGGTCAGTTCTTGTTCCCTTTTTGAAAATAGGTATCACTGTTGCCGTTTTTCAGTCGCGAGGTAGAGTTCCTTGTTCAATAGATTTATTAAAAAGGATACTAAGAGGCTTAACTAGTTCTGTGCTTAGTTCCTTTAAAACGCGAGATGGAATAGCATCTGGTCCTTGCGCTTTATTTGGATTTAGATTATCAAGTTTCTTTTAACCAGTTCCGGGGTAATAGTTACATCATAAACAGAGCCGATTCTCCCGGGCAACTGAGTAAATCGGCGACATTGACACCTCATTAACCGAGGCAGATAGTGCTGGACAAAAAAAATCAGAATATCACCAGCAGGAATGGGCGACGCCAATATTGTCCTGGATTTTGAGGGGTACATCAGGGAAACTGAACAGCAACTTAAAAACACTGCAAGTTTTTATACTCGTCTTCCATTAAAATATTCCATGCTACATACATCCAGTGACTTCCCGAATAAATTATATGACATGAAAGTGATCAGTTGGAAATGCAACAGATGGGGAAAGACAGATGAAGCTGCAGTATCCCCACCCCAACCCCCTCCCCCAATTTACCATTTACCTAAAATCCACAAAACAGCAGCTGGATCAACCCCCAGATAGACCTGTTGTATCAGGCATAGAGATCCAACGGGGAAAATATCAATCTAAACTCGTAAATCTTTGGATACAGCCTATAGTCCATGCCATGCCACCTTTCTTGTGGACACTACACACTTCATGCAAGTTGTTCAGGAATGGACAAACAGCCCACGAGCTTCATGCTCCCACCTGATGCGCTGAGGGTTGCTGCTGGAAAATAATTGATGTAGCACTCCGCTATTCAAACATCCCCCATGAAGAGGTCCACACATAACTGTCAAGTCCACACAGACGTGATACATTAATCTACCACCATTACCAGCTCTTATTGACGTTGTAAACTACATCCTGTCCAACAATGCCACTTTCCCCTGTTCGATGTGGCAAGCATCCACCTTGGAACTGCTATCAAACGCATATGGCGCCTTCCATTGCAAATATCTGCATGGCCTGGCTGGAGCAACGGTTGCTGAGAGCATCCTCATGGGCTTTGGACTCCAAACTGTTGCCGGTGGCGTTTGATTAAACACAACGCCCTCCTCTGGCTACATGGTGAACAACAGCTGCGATGCTTTCTCCGGTGACTCAACGACCAATTCACAACCTTGAAGTTGGCTGTCAACTATAAGGCACCACCAATATCCGCTTCCTGGGCGTCAGCCTCTCCATTGAAAATAGGTACATCAGCTGATACTCTACATAGAGAACTCAGTGAGACAGACGTCCAGATGACTCTTCCCTTCAACTCCAGTAACCTTCGCCACTGTGTGCGGAGCATACGGATCCACTGCCAAGGTTTTCGCATAAGGCGTATTTGTTATTCAGCCAGGACACCTCGGCCAAGATGCCAGGGACGTGCTGAGAGGCTGGCAAGGAGAGGATGCTCCCAAAACCTGGTGGAGGCGTCCATTACCAAAGTGTCAGCCGTCCTACGTAAAGACACCCACCAACACAAACAGCAGACTGCTACGCATGGTGAAACACAATATGTCAGACAATGCTGCCAACCCCACCACTGGCCCGATGGGCTTATACAGGCCATGCCCATTCTTTATACCAGCAGACGTATGACAGCAACGTGCCTTGTACTTAAGGTGAGCAGAACTCTGCTGACTTGATAACCCACCTGATGCTCTCCAGCATTCCCCCGCTACGTCCCACCTCCTTACCCCAGAAAGGTCAGGTCTCGCATGACTGTTTCTCTGGCAGTACACGCAGAAAATGTATCCCAAGGGGAAAAAGAATCTTGTAAACATCACCCTTTCAAGTGGTGGCACCAAAAAGCAAATTCATCATAAAAGACCACTGCTCAGAACGTACCATATAAAAAAAATACATATTTACGAATGGACGGCGATTGTGGTGTTTTAGTAGGCCTACTGTTTTTAATCACAAGCGCCAATGCTGTGGTATGCTGCCAGCTGTCAGACGGATCTACTTTTTTGTTATGTATACATAGTACGAAGGAACTCCGCAGACAGCTTGACTGCACAGAGTCTTCAGAGAAGACCCCTCCCCAGGCAAATGTTTTGGCCCTGAACTTCCTACACTCAAATGGGACCGGGCCGCATCCAGGTCATGAATAGTCTACTTACAGGTGCCCTTGTGCTGTCAGATTTTTTTCTTTCCGGCGTTGCCGGGTTTCAAAGCAGCAATTTGTGAGTGGGTGGGCGTCTCAGGGCATTGCCTTTTCAGACGGATGTCTTACCCACATCGTCGTGGGGCATCTGTTTTAAGTTGGGAAAGTTAGGCCTTATGAAATTCACTTTTGTTCCTCCTCGACCAGATTCGGTTGGAAATTTTTTCAGCTGTTACTGCCATTGCCTTTTGGACTGTGTTCCTCTTCTTATCAGAAACTTGTGCTTGCGGGCTGTTTCATGATATCACAGGCTTATGAGCCTACATCTGTGCTCCAGCCTCCATGGCGAGGACTTCGGCTTCGAAACCAGAACTCAAGCTTCTGGCTAGACTAGCATAGGCTACGTCTCAGTCATGTGAATGTGAGCTTGCTCCATTCTGCTTACATACGGCACAGTTAGTGCAATCAGAATATTATTCAGATGACATGTGGTGTGAATCATTTACAGATGACATGACCATACATTCTAGTACTACTTAAGAACAGATTTCACTTACTTTGCAAAAGAGCGTGAATGAAGTAGTTAAATCGTCAGAGTACGTGAATCTGCATCAACTAAGAACTGAATTTGTTGTTATGACCACATGAAAGAAACGTCAAACCTTTCCCGTAGTCATTCCACCCCCACCCCCTCCCCTCCACATAAACGCTAAAAATATTGATGAGGTTGAAAATCACAAACTTCTTGGTGTTGTCATACATACCAATATGTCACAGGCCGATGAGGTGACAGGACTGCTCAAACATTTTTAAAAGATTTATCAATTGTCTTAAATCAAACACTTCTTAGACCTGCACTCTCGTTGGAAAAAAAAAATTATCTTCGGTTCCGTGCCTTCATTGAGTGGAGATTGAATTACGCCTAAATGTCTGGGACTCAGTTAGTGATAATATTGTGAAACCTCTATCTAGTCTTCATAGATGTGCTTTGAAATTAGTTCTTATAAATCCTTGAACTAAATGGTTTTCTAACTAGGTAGCATTGCACATCCTGCCGTTTCTCTTAAAGATGACTCTAATGTCCCCCCCCCCCCCCCTCCCCACCTCTCTCTCTCAACCACTAGTATGTATGGTCGTGTCATCTGCAAATGACGTGCTTTCACAAAGTATGTGAAGTCTGTTGAGATGCTGGAACAAAAATACACGGTGATACTGAGAAATGACTGACTCACACAGAGACCTCTCTCTCTCTCTCTCTCTCTCTCTCTCTCTCTCTCTCTCTCTCTCTCTCTCTCTCTCTCTCTCTCTCTCTCTCGTGTGTGTGTGTGTGTGTGTGTGTGTGTGTGTGTGTGTGTGTGTGTGTGTGTGTGCGTGCGTGCGTGCGTGCGTGTGTGTGTGTGTGTGTGTGTGTGTGTGTGTGTGTGTGTGTGTGTGTGTGTGTGTGTGTGTGTGTGTGTGTATGTGTGTGCGCTCGCGGTCCGTTGGTCCCAAGGTCAATAAATCTGTGTAATATACAGTAGTATGTGGCTATCTTGAAAACACAGGAGAGAGAGAGAGAGAGAGAGAGAGAGAGGGAGAGAGAGATAGAGAGAGAGAGAGAGAGAGAGAGAGAGACAGAGACAGAGACAGAGCCAGAGAGAGAGGAGGAGGAGGAAGAGGAGGAGGAAGGAGAGAGAGAGAGAGAGAGAGAGGAGAGAGAGAGAGAGAGAGAGAGAGAGAGAGAGAGACAGACAGACAGACAGACAGACAGACATACAGACAGACAGACAGACAGACAGACAGTTTCTTTTTACTGGATCCAAAGGACCTTGGGACCAACGGATCTTAGAACCAAGGAACCTTGGGACCAACGAACCTTGGGACCAATGAATCTTGGGAACAACGAACCTTGGGACCAACGAACCTTGGGACCAATGAATCTTGGGAACAACGAACCTTGGGACCAATGAACCTTGGGAACAACGAACTTTGGGCTAATGAACCCTGGGAACAACGAACTTTGGGACTAATGGACCTTGGGACCAATGACACGCTCGGACCAATGAACCTTGGGACCAACGAACCTTGGGACCAATGGACCTTGGGACTAATGACACGCTCACAGAGAGAGAGAGAGAGAGAGAGAGAGAGAGAGAGAGAGAGAGAGAGAGAGAGAGAGAGAGAGAGAGAGAGAGCATTTTTCCCTACCTCTCTTATCTGTCTGTCTACCCACAGTAGATTTATTTTGTGGCAAACGTTATTGAATGAACATATTCAGAGCTTTGAGAGTGGTTTCCTCTTTTGAAGCTTTTCTTCCGTGGTTTCCTCTTTTGAAGCTTTTCTTCTAAGTTTGGAACGTATTCCTGATAAGGCCTTGCTACTTGACGAAGTTATGAACGCCTGTGGTGCTCTGGATAATGTTTCTGAAATCTACGTCTCTCTGCGTGGCTTACAAGTGAACCTGATCGATGTTATATTTCATTCAGCGTAATATGTTGTTGTCTTGGGGATGCGGCTGCCAGAGGCTTTTGCATAATGGGTTCTACTAGTGTATGCACTGTGACAGAGCGCCACCCAAAAGACAGTGTAATGAAAAATGTCCAGAAGCAAAACCACTATCATTTCTGTGTCCATTTGTTTGTATCTCTGTCAATGGCCGATTAGTGATCTTGAGGCAAACACCTAGCAGGCCAAGTGCATGAACTAACAACGTAACAGGTAATGTCCTAATATCATGTTGCCCTCTTCTTTCCCCCTTTTTGTCTCTCATCTTCAATCCCGTCTTGCTTGCAATTATTTCTGGTTGTCCCAGTTTCTCCAAACTGCCATATCCAGGTTTGTCCTGTCACAGTCCCATATCCAGATGGTACAGAAAAGAATAAAGTCTTATTAGCCGGAATTGGAAAGGAGAAGTTGTGCCCAGAATGAAGTCTGCATGGAGTGGTAAGCCAGAGCCTGCATTCTGCTGTCTATTCTCAGTGATACAAAATCACTCACCTGGGGAGATCCTACAGTGCTGCAGAAGTGTTCAGTGGTGATTGCTCCAGTTTTCCTGTTTCTCTAATTTGCTTACACACAGATAGGGTGGAAACTTAAAACAGGCCATCATGAGAGCAGGACATGAAAGCCCCAAAACGTTGAAATTTTTTTGTTCTGTATTTTATGATGACTGATGTGGATGAGAAGGGAAACATGATACTGAATTTCATTTTGATCTGAGACCAAGAGACACGGACGTATTTTCCACTACCTTGCCATTACACTTCTCTGCTGGACATGCCAACCCCAAGAGACATAGTGACCAGCAATGTATCAGCTCAATTCATATAAACATCCATGAAGTGGATGAAAGCTGCAAGACCAGAGTAGTCAGAGGCTCCTTTTGTTGTACTCCCAGTTCTTATAGAACAGGGGGCACTTTAGAATGGGAACGAAGAAATGCTGTGTGGTGTGGTGTGTGTGTGTGTGTGTGTGTGTGTGTGTGTGTGTGTGTGTGTGTGTGTCTGTCCGTACGTGGTCAAAATGTGTTCCACTTGCTCCAGACAAAACTACTGGGCCGATCTTTCTGAAAATTTGTAGGTATGTTCATTATGGGTTACAGATGATGCCCGATGTTTTAGTTTACCGTTATAGCCGTTACTAACGACTGTAACGGTTTATTTTCTTTATGGAATATCTCAAAGTACTTGGCCGATCTTTGTGAAAATTAGCAGGTATGTTCATTATGGGTCGCATAAGGGCGCATTAGACTGTATGGCGAAAGCTTGGCTGTGTCTGGAGTGGCACTGTCTTCATCTGTCCGTGGGCAGGGGTGGTTGGGTCTGTGGGATGTACTCGGCAGCTGGACGGTTTTGTCTTTTGCCGGTGAGCTCTGCAGTCATGAAATACGGGCTGGTACACCCATGGGGATACTATTTTAAGGCTGTTATGAGTTGCATCCTGTAGTCTGATTTACTCTGTTCAGGAGCAGTTATGTCCCTTGATATCTTAATGGAGTGTCCTGCGCGTGCCTGTACCCATCGTCAACACAGCGCAGGCCTCCAAGGGTGGTACTGGACTGCTCAAAAGGCGGGTGAAGACAGTGCTTCTCTGGGTCCTCCCCAGCACCTTCGGGCGTTTCTTTTTCTTTTCTTTTCTTTTCTTCTTGTAACGGCCTGTAACGGTTTTTCTTCTTTATGGAATATCTCAAAGTACTTGGCCGATCTTTGTGAAAATTAGCAGGTATGTTCATTATGGGTCACGAATGATGCCCGATGTTTTAGTTTACCGTTATAGCCGTTACTAACGGCTGTAACGGTTTTTCTTATTTATGGAATATCTCAGAAAGTACTTGGCTGATCTTTGTGAAAATTAGCAGGTATGTTCACTATGGGTTACGGGTGATGCCCGATGTTTTAGTTTCCCGCTATAGCCGGCTATAACGGCCCACAACGGTTTTTCTTCTTTATGGAATATCTCAGAGAGTACTTTGTCGATCTTTCTGAAAATTTGTAGGTATGTTCATTATGGGTCACGGATGATACCCGATGTTTTAGTGAAACCGTTATAGCCGTTACTAACGGCTATAACGACTCATAACGTTTTTTTAATGGAATATCTCAGAAAGTACGCGACCGACCTTCCTGAAAATTTGTAGGTATGTTCATTATGGGTCACAGATGATGCCGATGTTTTAGTTTACCGTTATAGCCGTTACTAACGGCCCATAATGGTTTTCTTCTTTATGGAAAATCTCAGAAAGTACTTGGCCGATCTTCATGAAAATTTGTAAGTATGTTCATTATAGGTCACAGATGATGGCCGATGTTTACCAGAATAGCCATTACTAACGGTTACACGAGCCCAAGACGGTTTTTCCTCTTTATGGAATATCTAATGCGTATTTAGGATAAACTGTGAGTATTTTTATATGCTTTGCATCTTGTTTTGTTTTAACTGTTCTAATGTAAACCCAAAGCATTCTGAATTCACGGTAGGAGAGGACCCGAGCCAAAAAATCTCACATACATGGATGTCAACCTTCTGGAGTCCAAAGTTACATGCGCTAGAATAAACAGGGCAATTCAGCTTTCAGCTGAAAGCATTTTCGACTTACCACTCATTTGACGGGAGAATATGGAGCTTAATAACAAGAAAATGCCTGTATTTTGTTACATTATTATCATTATCAAAGTTGTTGTTGTTTTTACATAGCACCTGTCCTCTGTTAGAGATCAAGCTGTAAGCAATTAATTATCCACACCTTTGTTTGTACAATGGGCAGCATACCCGGGTAGACCCCACTGAAGAGCTGCCTGCTGGCGCTTCATTGTTTCCCCACTTTCTTCAGTCTAATATTATTATGTCACGCTCTATTTCAGTCGATCTTTCACACCCCTCCCTCCCCCTTCACCCCCACCATCGAGGATGCATGCCATGTGTATACTCATCAGCCATACCAACACCAAACTGGCCTTCTTATGTGAAGGTTGAAGTGTATTTTACCTGGGTGCAAGATGTTCTTGCATGCATTCACACATGAAGAACCTCAGTTTAGAGTCTTATTCGAAGGGATTTTCAGAAAATGGAGTCAGAAGGGATGTTAACTCCCTAGAATAAAATCTCTGTACTGAAACAGACAAGAAGAGATTTGAACCAGCAACCCCAGGATTACAAAGTCTTGCACCCTGCCACCTCTGCTTTTTGACTACTGACACTCGCAAAACATCATTTTGACTTCATTCTGCAATATCTAATCACCCCTTGAAAAATGACCCTAAACCCAACATTTAAAAAATACAGTATTGAAATTATGAAGTTTTTTTTTCTCCATCTGATTCATAATTTTGAATACAGTTTTTAGAATGGTGAAATCTTGAAAAAGTTGGGTTGGCTGGCATTATGTATGAATGCCAATAACTTGTTATAATTAAACCCATTACCTCCCAGTTGCATGTTCCTGTGATGACTACCTTGCTACATCAGCTGGAACAAGAGAAACATTTTCCCAGCAGATCTTTTTCTAAAAAGTGTTGTGGACTTCTTTGTAAAATAATTGTTGCATAATTGATTATCACTTCACCAACTTGACCAAGAGCAACAACATGCACACTTGTACGGATATGCTTGCTTGCATACGTCCACATCTCAACACACACATAGTACACACAATAATACCCTTGCAAAATGTATGTTTTCATAACTTCATTATTGAATAAGCAGATCTCAGATACAAGCACCACATTCAAAGGATCTGCAATAACTTCTGCCATGGCAAAATCATTTTCTTACTAGATGTGGGTATGTACATTTCTTTAATCTGTTCTTAAGTTAAAATTGTCAATGCTCTTTTCAAAGTCAGTACAACCACACTAGAATACCCAAGGCCTTGTCTTTTTTTCTCCATGTCTGTATTAATTTTACAAATAAGATAATGTATGCATGATAACAATAAAAAACAACAATTAATGGCATGGTAGGAATGTTGAAACTATCGACATCCTTATGGTAGATACGACAAGGCTGTCCTGAGAGCACCAGCCATTCGGCTTAAATTCTGGCTTGAATAATTGAACAACAAAACAAAAAAATGAATGACATTTAAATGTAACAAAAACAACAACACCACAGAAAGGACATATGGGCAAACAGATCCTGCATAATGAACAATTAGAGTACAGTTTTCAGCACCCAGGTTACAACAAAAAAGCTGGCTTGTCATGAACTGTGACCAGAAGAGTGTTGAAGAGTTTCCAGCACAAAGACAGGAGACTAGTCTATAAAGACAGGAAAAAGGAGCCAACAGTAAAGAGAAATAAGATAAGGTAATGTTGCTTATATCCAGATGACCACAAAAGGCCATATCAGGGATGCCACCGCATTGAAGTCAACTCACAAGTCATCATTTAAAAAAAAATCATTCGACACAACCCTTTGAAACACACCTTCCAAAAACACACCTAAAATTTTGTTAAAAATCTTTCCTCCGTAAAATCTTAGATCAGATGCAAAATATTAATCTCCTTCAGAAATTCAAATATCATACCTTGTGGAACATCTCTGAACAAGGTTTTCATGGAGTCTGCTGTAAAGTGTTTATGACTTTATGTCTCACATAATGCAAGTCCAACACTCTGTATATGTTTCACTGTGAGCGGTACATGACATGGAATGCACCTCGGAACTTCTTCACCCTTTGAAAGATAAGAATGGGTATAAAAGGAGTGGCCTGTGTGCAAACGGCACAAAACTGTTTCTTCTTTCCAGCCACATTGGGAACATGGTAAGAACTCTTTCAGGTTTGGACAGATTTTAAATAGTTTGTTATCCGTCTGCAAATTCCATTCCTCTTGCCAGAGATCTTTGACATAAGCCTGGGTTTTAGGTTTCAGATCAGTGTGAGGTACAGACAGTCTGCTCAACTCTTTCTTTGTGGCACTCTTGGCAAGTTCATCAACCATTAATTCATTGCCTCAAATCCTCACATGCCTGGGAACCCAAGCAAAAACTATGTTATATCCATCTGATTTCAGACAGGTGTACAGTTTGAATAACTTCAGCAGATGAGGGTGCTTGAGATTACGGCCAGCAATGGCCTCCAATGCACAAAGGGAGTACAACAAAATGAGGATATAGATCTTTATGTTTTGATTTAGAAACCATTTTAAGAGCCAGGACCAAGGCTGTCAACTCGGCAGTGTAGATGGAACTGTCAGAGGGAATGTATTTAGGACATCTGTGAAAAGGACCTGTTGCACAATACACAGCCGAGGCAATTCCCTCTTCAGATTTGGAACCGTCAGTGAAAATTCTTCTGCTGGATAGAAACTTCGAACACAGTTCGAAAAAAAAAAAAGGACTTGTATACCAAGGAACTAGTGGAATCTTTATGGTACAAGACTAAATCAAACTGGATCTCTGGAGTAAAGAAAGTCCATGGAGGGTCATCAGGAAACTTGGAAAACTCACACACGATTCCAATCTGCATTGTTCAAATGGGGAAGAATATGAATTCCCAGGGACGGGATGGAACTGGGTTGGTCATCAAATTTCTTTTGAAACTTGGGGTCAAAAACACAGTCGGTTTTGGGGTTCAGAGGATATTCAAACAGTAGTTCAAGGTAAGTTTCAGCCAACGATTCGAAAGGGATGGTTCTCCCGCCTCAGCATACAGGCTTTAAACAGGGGTGGTGCAGAATGCACCCAAACAGAGTCAAAACCCTTGATAGAGGATGGGATCAAGACTTTTCAGGTGGGAAGGTCTGGCCGAACCGTAGACTAGACACCCATAATCCAGTTTGGAGCGGATCAGAGCCCTGTAAAGATATGGAGAAGAGTTTTCTTATCAGCGCCCCAATCCATGTGTGTCACAACTCTTAGAGTAAGATAAGATAATGTTGCTTATAGCCCAGCCGACCGCAAAGGGCCACATCAGGGCTGTCTCTTAGAGTAAAGAAAAAAAAAAGAAAGACAAAGTCAAAGAGAAGCAAAAAAAGAGGAATTTACCAGCACAATCTTCCAAAAGGTGAGGGTGCTATTCACACCAAAAGAGCCCCCAGCATCCAATGGGGACCCGTTTCAGGATGTCACCGCATAAAAAAAAAAAAAGAAAATCTGAAGGGTGGCGGGAGGAGAAGATCAACTGACACATGAACAGTTATTAAAACATTAATTTTTAGAACATTTACTTCCTAAAGGCAGATATATCTAGGCTCTACTGAACACATCATCCATTCTGCTTAGTTTATCACAACAGGGTTTACATTAAACATAAAAAAAGTCATTTAAAAGCATTTCAATGCAACGAAAAATACACAGAAAAAGTTGTACCAGTTAACAGCATTGCAGAATGGATAGGTGAATTCCGTTGCAGCGGTTAAATTCTCATGTACTTGCCAGACAATACAATAAATAAAGACTTTTAAATAGATAACAGAGAGAAAAACACAACAACACCTTCAATCTAGAACAAAGGCAAGTAAATGCGTCGCAAAAATGAGCAGCATGGGTGCGATGCCACTGCGGCGGCACAGAAGATAGAAGAGCGCATGTTACACATCATATAACAACAGATCTGTTGCTTTCAAATAAATATTTTAACAACTTTTCTTTCAGGTTTCATATCAACATTGGAAAAAAATCATGGAGTGGGGATTTCCGTTAAGCAAACAAGAGGAAATCAGCTGAGAAAAGGACAACTGATAGGCCTGATCAAATGTCCATCACTCCACCCCTGCCTCCCCCCCAAATTCAAGTTGAGCAAAATAATATATAAAAAGAATAATAATAAGCAAATAAGAAACTAATTATTTATGTAATGATACAAACTTAAACCATTATATCATTATTGTGGATAAAAACCTCTATCTGTGTTAATGATGGCTGTCATTGTAGTGTCAATAGTGTAAACATACATGAAATTAAGTAAGTTGATTTGTGAGAGTATCGTGTGTGTGTGTGTGTGTGTGTGTGTGTGTGTGTGTGTGTGTGTGTGTGTGTGTGTGTGTGTGATTCAAAATTAAAAAAAAAATCAAATGAAAAGCTGTACACATCAAACATAAAATGATCCTCTTTATACATTTTTTGGTGACATAACATACTTGTGTGAGTGATCAATACACAGTACAACAAACACAATCAGATAAATTTCTGTTACATAGCTTACAACAGGCAGTAACACTTTCCACCGCACCACACACCCCATCCACCAACAATTCTATTGACCATACACCCCTACCACTGCCACATATATGTACATCAAATCTCAGTTCCCCCATTTCCTGCCCACACACACCAAGATAAATGACAAAGATTATGGGGGGAGGGACAGGGTGGAGTTGGAGAGGAGTAAGTTACAGCAACTGAATAAAGAATTTTTTATATTGAATTCTTTCATTCTGAACCCCCCCCCCCCCCCCCCCCTCCACCTTTTTTCATCCCACAATATAATACAACTTGAACGACAACAGCTTTCTGCGAATGTACTTTGGTCTACGTATACAGAGACATTAGACAAACCAATTAAGTAATTGCTAGCTTCTTTACTGCAACTTTTTTTTTTTTTAATTTAAACATTCTACTTTTTATCTCCTTTAATCCTTTCACTTTTGTTCAATATCTGTTCATTTCAATCCTTCATTTTAGAACTGGCTGAAAACAATGAAAAGACTGACCAATAATGGCAAGATGCGCAACATTCAAGAGTCCTGTGCATTAAGATTTGTCAACTTGTAAACTTCTGTTGTTTAGTCCAGACCACAGAAGTGACAAAAAACTGCAAGAGATTTTTTAATTTTGTGAACTCTTAATACATTCTTCACTGACTGGAGCTCATTTTATGCAGTAAAAAAACATTCATTAAATAAATACTCTTTACCAGCCACTGTTACTGTAGTGCGGTGGTCATTGCCACAAATGTTTGGCTGGGAGGTCAAGGGTTCAATTCCCAAGGATCAGTTGTTCAGAACCATTCACATTTGTGCGATTTTTTCTGCCCATGACCAGCTCTTAACCAGAGTTAAGCTTATTATGGGCTCAGTTGGAAAGACTGAAACCACACAGTCGAGTTTCAACCATTTAATGAATGCATGTCTGAAAGTGTTACTTAAATTTCCTGACCAACACTGCAGGTGTCTATACAGCACTTATGATGATACTTATCATGCCTGATTGATGCTGGAGTATATTGTGAAAGGAAGTGTAAAATACAACCCTGTCACTGTAAATCAGACCAGAATGGATCTCCAAAGCATACTTCATCATTCTCATTGATCAACATAATCTCAAGCATCATCTTCATCATTCTCATTGATCAACATTAATCTCCAAAGCATCATCTTCATCAAAATGTTCTCATTGATCAACATTAAATTAATCTCGAAAGCATCATCTTCATCAACCTCATCGATCAACATTAAAAAAAAGTATCAAATTCTATGGCCCTCATGGCCTGCTCTCAAGGTGACCTCAGTTCAACTTCCTCTCAATATCTGTACTCTTGGTGAATTTGATGATCAATGGTGTCTGGGAGTCCCAGGAGACTGTTGTTGGAAGGACATAGTGGTACACTCTGGAGGGGGACACTCAATCACACCAGTTGGCTCTGTGACTACATAAATAATGTCATCAGCAGGGGGCTTCGTAGGTAGTGCCCTGCGTATCTTGGATCACAACAGGCACCACTGAATACCACCATGTGACTTGGCAGTGGCGCTGTGTCTCTTGCGGTGAGTTGCTTCATGACAATTTGACTTTGACTTTCCCTGCAGATTGCATGTGCTGTGACAGGACAAGAAAGGGTGTGACTGTGGACAGGGTGCTGGAATGAGTGCCTTGGGGTGATGCCACTGGTGTGGCACAGATGAGAAAGCACTCATGTTATCCATGATTCAGTTATCACTCTATGCACATCTAGACTGCAATGGTTCTGCAGGTTTGAAAACTAAAGCAGAGTACTATCAAGTATCTAAGTAAGTATCTGCTGTAAAACATTCAACATGATTTAGAGTTCACAATTGTTGTTGTTTTTTTGACCGCCTGTCTTTTGTACCCGGTTGGTGTCAAATCACTGAGTCATTCTCTCTCTTTCTTCATTATCATTCTGTCAATCATTCAACATTATTTTTCCACGTGAATGCCATACTTAATGCTCAATGTTGACAGCAACTGTACCACTGTTGCACAATAATATTAGCATAACTCATATTTAATCGCCCACAACTATTGGTCACAGAAGTCATAAAACTCTGCTGCAAAATAATAGATATTGATGAATTTGATCTGGTAATGGTACCATGTTAAAAATTAGAAATTTTTATAACAACTTAAGAAAAGCTATCATGAAAAACTGAACAAATCTGCATCTTGATTTAAAACTCAAAACCCAGAAGAAAAATTCTGAGAGATGACAAATAGGCAATGTTAATCTTATATTCATAAAATGCCAAATTGCAAGTTAATGGCTTTTTGTTGAAAGCATTCACAAGTAATTACAGCATAAATGATTTTATTCAGAATCTGGACAAAATAATAATCATGTAGATAAATTGACAGAGCAGAGGTAACACATAAAACACACCAACACACACACACACACACACACACACACACACACACACACACATATATAAATTACAAGTACTATTAAAAAAACAACACACACACACACACACACATATATATATATATATATATATATATAAATATATATATATATTACAAGTGCTATCAGCATATAAAATAACCCTCAAGCTGTCTTACTAAAGTCAGTCTCACACTTAACTGTAAGCAACTTTCACTTCAGTTGTAATCATAACTGAGTTTACAAAGTCTTCTCAAGTTGACTGTGGCCTGTATACTGTAACACCCGACGGAATACTTAACAAAAAATCATATCCATAATCAATGATGAGATCAAACACTTTTCCTCACTTCAGACTAATGTTCACAGAAGCAAGAGCTTCCACAGCCCACTCAGGATAATTCTTCTTCGGAAACATATCAACAAAGAAATTTCTTACAAACTCTGGAAAACGGCCTTCAATGATGCTTGTGTGCATGCCCTTCATGAGGCGGAGCTGGTAGGCTACATTGTGCACAGTCAGTAATGTACATGCCACAGTTTCATTGGTTGCCACAGTATGAAGATAGGCTCTAGTGTACTTTGCACATGTTGAACATGTGCACTTTTCATCAATCGGTCGAAAGTCTGTGCAAAAGTTTACTTTTCAAGCTCAGCTGCCCTGTGGATACAAGTGCACACCCAAAACGTGCTGTCCTTGTGGGAAATACACAGTCAAACATGTCACAGCCAAGAGCCACACACACTACTAAGTCCACTGCAAAACCAACTCCCATCAGGTTAGCGAGGTTTGTCCTTTAGGCAGTTCATCAGTTGACACTGTAACCATCCGCCAGAAATGTTGTTTTTCTTCACCTCCACTCAGTCCACCTATTGCATATCCTGGCACATCTCGCTTCACCAGTTCCTTTGCACACTGTCTTCGAAGATTTTCATCAAGGCCCCTTGAACAATTGGGAAAGATTCTGATCATGTGGCCGCTTGTGTGCAGCAATGCAGCGATCTAGCCAACGTATTGTCCGATGCATCGCTTCCTCCACCCTGGGTCCTGTGACGGTACTGGCCACAACGTCATCCAGCTGCATTATGATGTCGGCACCAATGGTGTTCTGGATCTCAATCGAGTGTTCTGGTGTCAGCAGCATCGTGGAGCCGTCATGTGGGACTGGAATTTCACACCTTCTTCCGTAATTTCAGCCAGCTTTAAAAGAGAACCATCTGGAATCCGCCACTGTCTGTCAACAAAGCCTGTCCCATTTCATAAAATGGTGGAGTCCTCCCGCTTTTTCTAGCAATTCGGGTCCTGGTCTGTGTCCGAGATGGTAAGTGTTGCCAAGATGATGCGGCAATCCAGCTCCCGCAGCTGCTCAGGAACTAACCCTTTCAGCGATCCCTGGGTACCAACTGGCATGAAGACAGGTGTTTTCACCATTGCGTGTGGCAGTGTCATCTCGCATGCCCGAGCTTTGCTCACAGGACATTCTGCCAGAACTTTTAAAGACAGAGCCGCGTGCTTGCCGGCCATCTTCAGATCTTGATTCAAGGGACGTGTTCTAAGAGAAAGTGTACATGGCTTATGTGACTAATCTTTCCGGAAAAGTGCGCCTTAAAAACAAAATAAAGACAAATAATGAAAATTCGACACAATGAAGGCAGGAAAATCGTCCATGACACGAAAGAAAATAATAACTGAAACGCCTTGGCTTAAGGCTGTGTCAGACCAATTGACATAGGCCAGAACACCAAGGCTACATCAAATGTTGTTATGCTCTGCATAGTTATGTGGGGATTGTCTTCAGTCGTGACAAGCTCCTAGCATAACATTATCAGTCTCCCAAATCCCCCGAAGTCGGAGTGTGGCTGCCCATGTGGCGGGGTAATCAAAAACGGTCACACACGTAATGTTCTCATCCCCAGCTGATGCATTTGTGCCGTAGTGTTCAAATGCTTCGGCTGTTCGGATGATCCCTGGAGTCTTTTAGCCAGGGTACGACAACAACAACAACAACAATAATAACTGAAGTCTTATGGTTAAACGAGTAAAGGCACACAACTCTAACAGATATACCACGTGGTACCCATTCACCTAGAACACACAGGGACACGCAACAAACGAGGTGACTCTCCCCACAAAAGGCAGTTCAAAGCCAACGCATGCGCCTTGATTGGACTCTCGTTCACCAGCAACATTTTCTTTCTGCTGGAACTTTTGACTCGTGTTCACAGCAACAACAGCAGATCACATGTGCAAATAGAATTTAATATTCATTCAAGACTGATGTGGTAGCTTTCGAGCATGAACATTGTCACATCTAAACACAAACTATGCCGATAACTTTGCATTAAGTGGTTGTGTCTTCTTCCTATAATTTCTCGCAGTCGTCATTGACAATTACTGATCTCTAGAGATTCCATCTTTACACAGCGTGAAAAGAAACAAGCAAACAAAACAAAATAAAATAGCTGAGAGAGAGAGAGAGACAGAGAGAGAGAGAGAAAGAGAGACAGAGAGAGCGTGGTCTGTGGGACTGATTGGCTTGTCTCGGCACCGTCAAGCTGAAAATGCTGGGGGTGGTGGGGTGGGTGGGGTGGGGTGAGGGTGGAGGTGCATAGCATTGTCTGGGTTCAGGTGTTCCAGACGCGGATGGTTCTCTGGGGAAAAAAAAAGGTATCAGGAGTCAGTGCGCCAGGGGATACACCAATACCGCAAGTTGTGGTGACCTCTTCTAGACCTACCACTCAAGGACAGGGTCTTCAAGTCAACTCACCCTACACTCACCTAAGTGCCCGCAGGAATGGATTTTTGTAGAACTGGTGAGTTTGGGAGCACACACCACCGTAGCACAGGCCTCTACAGTCATTCGAAACAGTTGGTTACGCATCGGTTCTGCCTCCCTTGCTGCTGTTCACCGGATCTTCTGGGTGTTTGAGATGAGTCTGCTGGTGTAGGGGTCCAAACAGTGCTGGTGTACTCAGTAATGCCAGAGCAATCCAGGCCTTATATGTCAGTTCTTTAGTCTTCCCAGAGCCTGCTTTCAAGTATCTAATCAAGAAGCCGAAGGTCATCTTAGCACAGATGTTGTCGCAATGAGGCCCCACTGGAGAGGTCTGACTGCTGACTTCATAGGTTCTTCAAGGAGGACATGCACTCAAGGGTCTGGTTTTGGAGGCTGCAGCTGAAGTCCGACTTGCAGCTGGAAGCATCCGTCTGAGGAACACTCGATGTCCCACTTGCTCTCACCAGAAATCTAGTTTCGAGATCCTCCTGGAGTCTGCAATGGGTCGTTGGTGCAATGGAGTTCGAAGAAAGACTAGGGAGAGGCTGACAGCACAAGGTCTTCAGAGAAGACCTTCCCCCCTTCCCATGCCAGTGCTTCAAACCTGAGATCCAATTTATGAAGCTGAATTCCTTACACTCTAAGACTAGGTCGGATTCAGATTATGACACCCAAATGGCTCTGTAGTTTTTCTGACTGGCGCGTCTATGATTCGAAATGTCACCTCCTGAATGGTTTTGCACCTCAGTACCTCAGAGCCTTGTCACCATCTCAGTGACAGATGCTTTACTGACAAAGCTATCGGACAACAGTTCTAAAATGTGAAATCTAAGCCTTAGAGAACGTATAATGCCAATCCTGACTCACTTGCCAACCACCGAGTTTTTGGGCGAAAGTGGCCTAAAAGCCGCCTTTTCCTGTGGCGGAAAGAGAGAGAGAGAATCACCGGCACCCCTGACAAAACCGTTAAGGTCAAGTTGCCTCAGAACAGACAGACAGACAGAGAAGAGAGAGACAGAGAGAGACAGACAGACAGACAGTTTTTGGGCGAAAGTGGCCTAAAAGCCGCCTTTTCCTGTTCTCTGACAAGTAAGACTTCAATAACCAAAAAATAACGATTATCTACAAACAGACATACTGTGTAGGGTTATCCGTTTTTAATACTAATTTACTAAACTTTTCAGATTTTAGTTTTTGCTAATCCTGTGTTTTTCCTGGTCATTTTCAATAACATCATTTTCACGCAAACATTCATCAAATGCATCTCTGTCTTTCATGTGAAATAAAACTACAGTCTTTAAACTGTTCTCTAAAGTCTTTTAAAACTGAGTTATATTTTGGCATAAAATCCACACACTATTATTCCAGCATGTCTTCCGCTAAAGGCTAGTTTTGACAAAGTGTTCTCTTTTTAACTATGTCTCTTTCTGCTGAACAGTCATCTATAATAAATAGTGTCTGCGTTCCTTCAAACAGTCTAAAAAAGGCTTCTAAACACTCACTCAATTTATTGCTGGGATTAACTAAAAATATGCATCATCCGTCCATATAACCTTCTATCATGATATGCTTTGTTCCATTTAAGTGTGGGCAGAAAATCACAATATGATCAAATTATAACGATAAACTGTTTGCAATAGGTCGAGGACAAATATTGTTTTTCCGCAACCAGTTTGCCCACAAATTAATGAACAATGAGGGGTTTTGTCATAAAGTTTAACTGCTCCATAGTTTTTAACAGAACTTAATCTAATCCAGTTATTGTTTTTATCATGCCCTCTGTTAAAACTTGTTCAGTATAATAAAATCCTATAAGGTCTAAATGTGTAGATTAATCCAATTCAGTGCTGTAAGATTGTTTTATTTAGACTAAATTGATTTTGTTGCTTGTTGTTATGACCTTAATATCCTCACCATTGTGAAGAATGACAACAGTAACTTTAAGACTGTCAACGTTATGTTTTGCCAGCTAATTAGAATTCCTTTAAAAAGGACGTCACTAACGCCCACAACCCCATCCCTCTCCTTATCTTTTAAGACAGAAATTTCAAATATTATTGTGAACGTGTCTCCTAATTTCATTTGCGGAATGAACTGTAATTTTGTAGAAGCATCTTTTAAAACCGTTTCTCTTCTGTGGAGGATGTACTGTTTTTTCCCATACGGCGTTATTTCAATTTCTTTCCGACTATTGTCATCTGGCATAAGACTTACATGTAAAGGGCCAGAGTTGAATGCTTTTCTGAAACTTTTTTGACGGCTAAAATATGTAAATGGGCTTATGAATTCAAATTTTATTTCCCATTCTAAATATGGTTCCAAGTGCCATTGAGGTCAGGTTTTCGAACTATTTTATTTTCATACTGGCCCAACATTTTTTCCTCTAGTTTGCGCAGTTTTTTCTATTTTAAAAAAAATTTTTTTTCCCCCTTGCCCGCCCCCTCTTTGCGTTTTTTTTTAAACCACTTTAGTGTATTTCAAAACCAAAAAAAGCGCCTACCCTCACCATTTTTTTTCAAAGTCCGAAACGTCTGCAAGGTTTTTTTAAATTTTTAAAATTTTAACACCTCACGGGGCGCTAATGAAAATTCCGGGTTTCCCGTCGGGCCCACGCGACTTTAAAATTTTTTATTTGGCGTATTATTTTTTTTTTCCAAAAAAAGTGCGGGGTTATAAATTTTTTCCGGCTTTCCCCCTGTTTTGTTTTTGTTTTTTAAATTTTTAAAAATAAACCGCCCCTCCCCAAATTTAATTTTTTTAAAACTGAAAATTGGGGAATTTGTAAAAATTTTTCAAAATCGAAATATGCATTTTTCCCCCTGAGGGGAAGAGCCTTAAAACAGTTGGGGGCCTTTCCCCATCTTTTAATTTTTTTCATCATGCTTTAGCTCGCCCAAAATGAACATAGGAAATTTAAATTTGTAATGCAAAAATTGAGGGGGATTTTCCCCCCCAAAAACGAATTTTCTTTTGGGGAAAAACCCCTAAAAATGAGGGGGTAGATTGCTGGGTTTGTAAACCTACTTTTTTAGCTAGCTCTCTATAAAAATTTCGTTTTTTTGCTTCTTAGGTTTGAATTTTAAAATATTTTTTTTTAAAGATTTCCCTTTGGTTAATTTTTAAGGGTTTTAATGTCTAATTTAATCATGCTTTTTTAAAGTGGAAAAACCCGTAAAAACCCAAACGGGTATTTTTAACTTTTTTAAACTCGTTTTTTCCCTCCTTTCATTTTTTGTAACCCCTTATTTTTCCCCCTTGGTTTTTGGTTATATTAAACCATACGACTTTGAAAAATTTTAAATTGGGGGCGCGACCGTTTTGGCCCCGCAATTTTATTCAATAGCATTTCAAAAACGAAGGGCGGTCTTGATTTTTTTTGTTAAAAAACATTTTTTTAAAACAAATTAAAAAGGGATTGCTTTTCAAATAAATTTGATGAAAAAATTTTTGTTGGGCCCCCTTTAAAAACTTAAAAAAAATAAAAAAACCGCACCCTCGACATTTCGGACCCAAGGGAAAACTTTCAAGAAAAGGGTTGAGTACGCCTTTTAAACCAGAAAATTTTAAAACCCCCCCCAATTAAAAAAAAGACTACATCGCAAAAGTGGGGGTTTAGCCCATCCGATGCAGTTTTTTTTCAGAACCGTTAAACTTTGCTGTGTTTTTGGCATAAAATGGGTGTGGGGGTGCCCGTATGCGGGATCACTTAAATCCCCAAACCCTTTTTGGTTAGGTCGTGTAAAGATTTCATTTCTTTACCCCTTCAAAAGGAAAATTTTTGCCCTAAACCTGAAAGCAACCATTACCAAATGCCCAAAACCTTTTTAACCCCATTCGGGAAACCGAATAGACTGAAGGCTTTTAAAAGGATCTGTAACGAATTAAAATTTTAAACATCAAGCCCAAAATTTTTTAGACAAAAGTTGGCCCTTTAACCTGGTCAGGCACCCCTTATTTTTGGGGCGGGGCCGGGAAATTTTAAAAAATTTCCTGTAATCCCCCTTAAACAAAATCTTTCTCTTCGGGCCAGCTGCGCCTAGGGTCCATAGGGGGGGAAAGAGCTTAAAACGCAGGGGACAACATTTATCTTCCCCTTTTCAAAGGGCCTAACTAAGCGGGAAAGAACGAAAAAACGACTCATTGTCCCTTAGTTTGGGTTTGTTTGGTTCACGCACGGCAAAAACGAGCATAACGATCCTTCCCCTGGTTTTGGCCCCAAAAACAATACTTAGAAAATTTTAGAGGATGCCTTTTTTCCCTTTACAGTTGATTTGCTTAAAGTTTTAAAAGGTCCCAAAAAATGTTTTACAATCCCGCAAGATGAAAGTAGACTTTGCTTTTGGCAGGTTTTTTCATGTTCCTTTGCCCTTAGGCCCCCCAGAAGGTACAATAAAAAATTTTAAAATTTAATAAAATTTCTTAAAGCGGGGCAATAAAACAGAAGGTTGGGAAAAAACGAAATAAATTCTGGCCAGAAATTTATTACAAACAAAAAAAAAAACCCCAAGTTTAAGTCATCCAACCCCCAAAACCCAAACCCCCCAAAAAGCCTTTGGAAGATCAGCAAAAGCTCGGGGGACTCTGTTCGCAAATGACCAGGGATATGAAAAGCCCGGCTTGTCCTTGGATTAACGGGCCCGGATTATTTTCCGGTCTTTTTTTTTAAAATAGAAACCCCAAAACTATTAAGAAAAAAAAAGCCCATAAGTGCTTGGCCAAAAACCCAAAATACTTTGCTGCAGTAGAAAAAAAGCCAGTAACAACCCCCCCTAATTCCCCGGAAAAGCGCCACGCTTTACGGCAAATTTTTTTTAAAAAAATTTACGAAAGAGGGATCAAGCTGTTTTTTTTCCCCCCTTTGATTTTTCGGGCGGGGGGCGATGGGGGCGGGGGGCAGGGAAATTTGCCCTCCACCGCCGCCTGAAATAGCCAAAAACCGGTGTACTTATTGCAAATCCAAAGGCCCTTTTTATAAGTTTACAAATGACTCCTTGCTCTCTAAACGGGGTTTTCCGGAAAATTCGTTCTGCTGGGTTTGGGTTTTTTCCCATATAAATTTTTTTGGATGGGTTTTCTCTTTTTCTATTCACTTGATTTCTTTAATTGGGTTCGGTTAGTAGTTAGCACTTCTATCTTCGGTTCTTTCTTTTTTCAAGATCTTTTAGTTTTTGGGGGTTTTTCTTTTTTTAAAATTCTTTGGCCCTAATTTGGCGTCATAAACCTCAACGAGTTTTTTCTTTTTTTTCTTTTATTTTGCCCTTATTTTAAACCTTTTTTTTTGCTAAATTGTTTGTTAATTCGCCTTGAGGGTTTTTTTAAAGAAAATTTAAAGGGGGCAAATTAATTTCGGCATGGGTAGCGGTGAGTCGGGGTATATTTTTAAACGCGGGGTTTTCTTCTGAAAAACGGATCGCTTCTTTTTACTTTTTATTTTTTTCACCTGCTGATTGAAAAAAATTTTTTTAAGTTCCGGGGGTTTTTTTTTTGGGTTTAAACTTTTTGGGAGTTTTTGGCAGTGTGTTTTGAATTTTTAAAAAACTCCCCTTCCCCCCCAAAATTTTTGGCCTAAAAAGGGCCCCAAGGCGTTTTAAATCTTTCACACTGTGTCTTTTTTCAAATTTGGGAAACCCGGCTAAAAATTTGATGGGTTTTTTTTTTATTTTAAAGCTAAAATTTTTTCTTGGTCCTCCTCACAAACAAATGGCCACCCTTTTACTAAAAAATCTTAGGGTCTATAAATTGGGAGGTTCTTGGCCAAAATTTTTGGGAAAAATGATCTGGCCTTACTTTCTGTTTTTTTATACCGATTTTTTGGGGAAAAGTACCCCCCGATTTTTTCAAATTCATAAATGAAATTTGAAAGCCCTGAGCGGGGGCCGCTCCCAAGGGAATCACTCATTTCGTCTCCAGATCAAAAACTCATAATCTTCTTCATCTTAAATTTCCCGCCTTGTTTTTAAAAAATTTAAACTTTTTTTTTTGGGTTTCATAAAAAATGGCGCAGAAAACAAAATTGGCCCTTGATTTTTTCCCGCAAAAATTCCCAAAAAGACCCCTTTTGGCGTAAAGGGGAAATTTAAGCGGACTTTATTTTCCCCAAATAATAAATTTTTATATTAAATGCAGTTTCAAATTCTTACGTCAAAAATTTCCGCCCTTTGGAGGGGAAATTAAAATTTGATTGGGGGCCGGGTTTTCTGCGCGCTACTTTCAAAATAGTACTCGTTTCAAAAAAACCGCCCAAAAAACAGGACATTTTACAGAATCTGGGGGGGGGAAATCGTTAAGAAAATTTTTCTTTAAAACTTGGGGGCAAGAAAATATTTTCTTTACCCAATGCAGACTTTTTTTTTAACCCTTTCTGTTCTAGGCAAACCGGGAATAAAAGGGGAAAAGATTTTTGCTTTAAAGGGAAATTTCGGCAAAATCCCCCTTGACTAAAACTTAAAAAATAGGCCTGAACTCGCCTCAGGTGCAAAAGCAGCAAAAAGGCTTTAGCTTTTTGGGGTTATGTTTTTGGAAAACGCTTTTCCATTCCCCAAAGTTTTTGAGTTGTTAAAAGCGCATCCCATACTTTAAAGGGGAAGAAATTAAAAAGACAATTGTCATATAACTAAATTTAAAAAAAAGGGGAAAAAAAAAAAAACCGCGTTATAAAATTTCTTTCAGACACCAAAGCAAAGAAAAGCATTTCTGGCATCTCGTTAGAGTTTGACTTTTGTTGAAAACCCAAATTTTTGCAAGGCTTAAAGGCCCAATATCGGGGTAAAAATTTAGCAATTTATTACAAAAGAGTGATTCAAATACAAAAATACCCTAGAAGCAGGGCGGAAAACTTTTGGGAAATTTTTAGTTTTAGGGTCTCAGAAAAGTTCGTTTTAAAGGTTTTTTAAATTGCTGTGTGAAGATAAAGAACCATTCAAAAGAGGAAGGAAAATTTTTTTAATCCAAAAAAAACCCGAAAGTAAAAGTTCGTTTGAGGGCAGTCCAACAAATCTAGGCTGGGCGGGCTTAAACCTTATCAGCATTTTAAAGAAATAAGAAAACTTTTTGGGAGGTGGGGGGGGTGAAAAAATCCAACATTTTGCCTTTGTGGAAAAGATCTAAAAACCTTCACAATGTTGGGTTTTTGTGATTATTTAAAAACAAAATACGGTTTATGGTTTGCCCTTAAGGTCAACGGGGGATAATAAAGTTACTTTGGAGGGGGGGAGAAAACTGTGAGAACAAATAAACATTCAAATTGATAAAAAAAAGGGAAGTAAAAAAAACCGTTTAATGTACATTTGTTTTTATTTTTGATGCGCACTGAATATTGAAGCTAACAGATTAGAAACTGTAGTAACAAAATTTATTTTTTCTTTTTAATAAAAAGCATTTTTTTCAGGTTTATCCAAAGGGCCCTTACGGGGCCGCCAAAAGAAGAGAAAGTAAAAACCCCTAACAAAAAAACCCTTTTTAATTAAAAAAACTTTCCCAAAATGCAGCAAGTAAAGAAAGGGAACCTTTAAAAATTACAGAAAAACCCCAAACAAAGGGTATTCTGTCCCTTTTAAATGCTGTTATTTAAATTTTAAAAACTGGACCCTTCGACTATAAATTGCTCAAACGGGCGGGAAAACAGGGGTTTTGGTCTCTTGGGAAAGGCATGGGCCCGACCCGCACTTTACCTTTTGGGGTTTGTTTTTTTGTTTCTCGGTTTTCTTTTTTTGGGCCCGAAATTTGCGGCTGGAAAAAAATTAAAAAACTAAACCCCAAAAGCCACAGCAATGGTTCAACAAATTTAACGGCTAAATTAGTTCGTTTAAACTGACAAAAAAATAAAGCGCTTGTTAAACCCAACATCACGGATAAAGAATTTAATCGTTTACGGGCCCCGATTTTGATGACTAAAAAAGGGACAAAAGTTTGATCTTCAAAAAAAGGGCAGGCCCAATTTTTTCTCAAAAACCGACCCCAAAGCAGTTTAAAAAAAGGAAGCTTAAAAAAAGAAAAACGAGACATTAAATCTTTTTCTAAACACCCCCCCAGTAACAACCCCGAAGGGTGTTTATATTTTTGTTTATGCCCCCAAAACGCAAAAAGACCTTTAAAAATTTTTTTTCTGATTAATTTTTTTTTTTTAATTTAAAAAAAATTTTTTGAAAAAAAAAGAAGTCAAAAAGGCTAAGATATAGGGGGCAAGACAAATTTTTTTGAAGGGAAATTTTTGAGGAGACCCTTTTTATCAAAAAGCCCTGAAGGATATTGATCTAGAAGTCATTGATCCAAAACGTGGGGGGCAAGCGTTGTACTGCTTTTTTCTCAATTTCCCAAAAGAAAACAAAAATAGCCCCCGCATTTAAAGTAATGTTAGCTTTTTAATCGACTATGTAACAATAAATAAGAAAATCGGAAGTCTGGGTCTCGCAAACAACAGACTATTCTTTCTCGTAATGTTTTTCCCCCGGGTTGGGCAGAGAACTGCTTGCACAGTTTGACGCGCGGTAAAGGGAAGGGCCAAAAAAGAGGGGCCCTCGGGTTTGGTCAGGGGGGCGAAGTCTTAGGGGTAAATTTTAAAAACCCGGCAAATACGCCCAATTTTTTGGTAAGGTTACATTCCACAAACCTCCACATTAGTTGAAAAAAAGGGCATTTCTAAACATAAAAAAATTTACAGAAAACAAATTTTTATGGGGTGGTTTTCTTGAAAGGCTGCATCACCCCCCCCCCGCAAAAACCAGAGGAGTGTCTAACTATCACCCGTACATCTTTAAACTTAACTTTAGGGGGGTGCCCCTTTTCCCTTTTAGTGTGGGACCAAATTGATCGGTTTAAAAAGAACAAAAAAAACCCAAATAATGTTAATGAAAACCCAACATGGGTTAGGAACAAATTTGGGGGCCAATTTAAAAATTTCCCCCAAAAACAGCCCAAAGTTTGGGCGACCAGAAAAAAAACATTTGACTTAACGATGCTTTCACCAGGGGGGGCTACCGCATTCCCACATTGATTCGAACAAGGGGGAAAAAAAAAATTTTGCAGCAAGTTCAAAGAAGGGGCAAAACAAGAATTCTGCAAAAAAAATTTTTAAAACAAGAATGCCACCCTGTTCAAGCCGCAAGCGAACAAAAAAAAACCTTGTATGGGCCCAGTTGACGAAAATACGGAACTAATTAGCCCCCACCTGGATTTTAAAGTTAGTTTTAAGAACGGGAAAAAAACTAAACTTTCTCCCCGAATTTTAACGCAGACTTCGAGTCGCTTTATTTTTCCCTTTAAATAAGGGCCCCCGCCAAAAAAAACTTCAAAAAAACGCCCCTTAAAAGGTATTCACCCAATTTTGTTCATTTGCCTTCATTGTTGCAGGCCCGGATGGGCCCCTTTCCACCCAACCAAATATCCCAGGGGCCCAAATGCGGCTAGAAATTTTTACACGCAGGCGCAAGTGCGAAAAGGAATTTTTTAATAATCGAATTTATCTGAAATCAAAATGGCCCTGAAGACCAACAACAGTATAAATCCCCACGCATTTTTGGATTTTTTGGTTTAGGCCTCTCTTTAAACGCAGGGGGAACCCAAAAAGTAAGGGACCATGACCCCAAAATTAGCGGAAAGTTAAAGAGGAAGCGGCCCCATAACAAATGCAATCTTCAATTTAAAGTTTAACCCAAAAAGAAGGAAGCGCCTTTTATTCTTTCATAACTTGCGGGGGTTACGACTCCCACCTTAAAATTTAAAAGCAGGGGGCGTTGCCTTAAAGGGTAGGGATGCATTGCACAGTCCCCTCAGAAAAGTAAAAAGTTTTTCACTTTTAAAAAAACATTCTTTTTTTTGACTCAAAGGGGAGCAAATATGGGTTCTTAAGTCCTGGCCCTGGCCTTAAATCCGGGCCCCAAAAACGGAAGAAAAATTTTTTACCCAATCTTTTTAGAAAGGGGGTTTTTTCCCTTATGAGTACAAGAAAAAGTTTGGGAAAAGGGTTTTATGAAGTTTCACTTTTCCCTAAAGGCGCGTTCTTTTCTGTCTTAGAGGAAAGGACATCAGCGACTTGATTACCAGCCCGTCAAGATGCCCTGGCAAAAAGTTTGAATTTTAAAAACCCATGGGGGGAATATCATTGGGTCCTATTTTTAAAGGGAGATGTATGTTTGGTTTTTGGATATTTTTTAAAACTATTGAAAGACCCGAAAAAACCAATTTTTAAACCGGAAACCCGCCTTTTTCATTTTCTGCGCCCGGGGGTGAGTTGGGGTGCTTTTTTTTTAAAAATTTATGGAGTACAGATTTAATTTTTTGTCAGATTTACCAAAAGATTTTAGATGATTGAAAAAAGGGTTGCGTGGGGGAATTAGTATGGGGTTTGCACCCTTACTGGTTAACAAACAAAAAAAAATTTTACGACTATGATCCAAATTAAAAAGGGCCTAACTAACTAAAGTATTTGACCAAACAATCTTATGGTTGGGCAAAAAGGGGCAATCACTTTTTTCCAATTTCGTAACTTTAAAATGTACACAGGGCGAATAAATTTTTCAAAAGGGATTAAAGGGTTGAACAGTTTTAAAAGCCTGATCAGCAGCGCGGGGTTTTTTCTAGAAGTTTTACTTGAATATCCTCATGAACCCCATGACCTGCATAATTACAAACCCTTAGCAGCAGAAAGTTTTTAAAGTTTTCCCAAAAGAGCCACCTAAACTTGGGGCCCAATCTTGGGGGAAAAAAAAATTTTGTCCCGTCATTCCCGACTTCTACAATTTTATTTAAGACAGGTTTTAAAATTAAAAAAGCTTTCCATCGCATAATTGCTTTTGACCAAGAACTTTCATGAAAACCCTCATCAAGAAAAACCTAATCTCCGAACTAAATCCAAACAGAGGGTTCAGAAAAAGACCTTTTTTTTTAAACTGAAGAACAACAGGGTGTTTTGGAAATATGGAGAATCCGCAAAGCCAAAGATGCAGATTAACCCCCAAAGAAACGAAAACAATTAAGCTGACTTCAAAAAACCAAAAAATTTTCGGACTTTAAAGATTTCATGATCAAATTTGGGCATAATGATGAAAAAAAAGGGAAAATAATTAGACAAACCGTATTTATTGGGTTTTTTCTGTTTTTAGAAATTTTCAAAATTTGATGTTAGAGTTTCTTTTTTGACTACTTTAAAACCCCGTATCCCCAAAATCCCAAATGCTTTACACGATACAGATAGTTTTTTTAAGATATCCCCACTAAAGGGCTTTTTTAAAGGGAAAAGGAAACCGAAGTAGCTAAAGGGCGTGCAGGATGGTACGACACCCTCTGATTACCAAAGATTCGCCTTTTCATTCAATTACTAAAAAGAAAGGTTTTTGGAAAGAAAGAAGGTTTAATTAACGGAAAGGGATCAAGGAGTATGTGGGGTTTAAAATCGGGAAAAAGTTTCAGTATTTCGGGGGCCAGTGAAAAAACATTAAGAAAGCAAAAGGTTTCCCCGCCCCCCCGCGTTGGTTTCGTCAAAAAATCACATGACAACTACAAAGAAGCATTGTTTTTCAATAAGACTTTTCTCAGGGCCAAAGTTTTAAAAATGCGAACAAAAATACATGAGTCAACACAACTTTTTTGTACAAAGAAGTCGTTTGATAGAAAAAAACACAAAAACGGGTTTTGTTTTAAACCAAGTTTTCATATGCAAAACGGGCCAAGGAGAACCGTAAATTTTAAATTTAAAACGGAATGTGTTTTGGCGGAATTAAACTGCATTCTTCTTTCACAAAAGATCTTTTAGGAGCTGGTTGTTTTGTTGTGTCAGTTTCGTTAATAATTTCACGGGCGGGTTCATTTTTTTAATTTTTTTATTTCGTACGGGGCAAACAAATCCAAATTGGATCGGGGTTTCCCTGATGCAGTGTCCCCTTCGCTTCCCCCGGTAAATAAAGGGAAAACCCTTTCTTTCAAAAACCAAAGGTAATAGTTTGTGGAGAAAACCCCTCCTTCAGCAACATTTTTTTGGGTTTTTTTTTTTGGGTTGCTTTGTACTGGTTTTTGCCCTTAAATTTTTTTTTAAAATTTTTCATTGCGCGCAAAAAGGGGGGATCTTCTAACCCATTCTGTGTTGCGAGAATTTTCAATAAACTTAGGGATTGGTAGGAAAAAAAATCTTTTTTGGCTAACTGTTTGTTAAAGTTTTTAACAAAGCCTGTGATCTGTGAACTTTCCCCGGGAAAGCCTTTTTAAAAGTAAACCCGTTTTTTTAACAATAAATTTATTCACTTGGCCTTTAAATTCTTTTCCCCTCATCAACTTGGAAAACATTTCCCAGGATAAGTTAGCGGCCCCGTTGGTATATCAGCTGTATGGCGACGCCCAAAAGCAGAAAACAAATCTTTTGTGTTAAAGGTTTTCCCCAAATTTTTTATCTTGAAAGTTTTTTCAAAAGACTGGGTGCGAAATTAAATCTTTTCGTCTCATCCTATCAGAGGGTAAATATAAAAGGTTTCCCTTTGATGGGGGGGTCGTTCGGAAATTTTGTTCACAAAGTGTGGTCCCCTGTATTCCTTGTAAAAAAGCAGGGAAATAAAATTTTTCCAAAAACGCTTTTTTAGTTAAAACCTTCCCTTTTTCTGTTTGGGTTTACTGACCCCCCAGCTGCTTCGCTTAGTTTTTTATTGCTGTTATCCCCCTTTCCCAAAATCCTTTTTGGGGAAAAATGATTTTGTTTTATTTTTTTTTCAGCCAATATTTTGCGCAACAAAATTTCACAGGTCATACCCAAAAGGGAAAAACGCGAAAAACTTGCATCTTTTTTTTTTTGATGGGTATAAAAAACGCTAAATTTTGGTGGGGGTAATTTTCTCGATTTTGGTTTTTCCTTTCAAGATTAAAATTCTTTTTTGCTTGATCAACTCTTTAAATGTTTTTAAACTGAAAGTTTCCCCGTTTTTTTTTAGGGGTCAAATTTAAAAAAATCTAACTGCTCAAGTCTCTGCCTTTCATAGGGATCTTTTGCAGTGCTAGTTTTCTCCTTTCTTTTTTTTTGTCTTTTTCCTTTTCGCCGTCATTCCTGTTTAAATAAATGCGAAATTATTCCGCTAAAAACGACGCATTCACCCCAGCGCCGCCTAAACATTAAATTTCGAGTGAAACCTTTTTTAAAAAATGTATTTTTTTTTTACATTTTTATTGTTGGGAATTTCCTTGCTTAAAATAGAAAAAAATTTTGTAGCAAAAACCCAAGCTTCAATGATAGGAATTTTGCTTTGCTTTAACCCCCCAAAATCTTTGTTTGCCAAAATCTGTGGTTTAATTCTTTAAAAAGCTTTTACCAAACATTGAGTATCCACACTTAGGGCCCCCCAAAAACAGCGAAGGTTTTACAAGGTTAGCAACAGTTTTTTTGGTGCTCATTTTTATAAAATAAAATAATTTTAAAAAATTAAAAAACCCTGAACAGTGTTGATCTACAAAAGCTACAAGGCGGCCCTTTAAAACCTTTCCCGAAAATTAAGAAGACCAAGTTTATGAACAAGCTATTATGCCCCAAAAAAGGGAAAAGGGTGTTTCTTTGGGAGCATTTTGGGAAAACAAAATTTCCCTCGGAACGAATTCGCCTTGAACAGATTCAACAGATGTCGCCACCAAAACTTTTTTTAAAAAATCATAAAAAAGGGTTTTAAGCGCAGTGGGGGCCCCAAAAGGGAAAAAAAAGTTGGGGCAAAGGTTTTAGTTTGTAAAACTAAAAATAGTCAAAATTGGGTCCCATTGATTCTGAACAAAATCCCTTTCGAAAGATTTAAACCCAAATCCCGTTTTTTAACAAAATCATTAGAGTCTCAGGGTTTTGATCCAAAACTACCCCAAAATTTTGGGAAAATTGTTATCGCCTTTAAACATGGGTTAATTACTTTTTTTCATATAGATTTTGTTTCCCTTCCCAAAAAGAAAAGAGCTGGAAAAACAGCAGAATCAGAAAAAAACTGGGAAAAAAAGGGGGGGAAAGAAAACCAACCAGAAAATCAGCAGAAAACACTGAAACAGGTGGGGACCATTAAAAATTTCCAGGCGTGTTGAACAGGAAAAAAATTAGCAGAGTGGAACAGACAAAAAAAAAATTTAAAGTTACAGAATATGACTCATCCCTGAAAACCCTAAAAACCGCCAAGCCAGAACCCAAGGGTTTAATTTAATTGGGCCGCTTTTTAAAAAATCCCCTTTTGTACAAAGGGGCCCCAAATTTTTTCATTTGGGAAAGTTGCCCTTTTAAAAAATTTTCCATTTTTTGGGGCCCTTGCCCGCTGCTGGGGGCCCGTTACTAAAGGTTTTTAAAATATAAAAAACAACGCTGGCAAAAACAAGAGCCCCAAAAAATCTCCACCCCTAAATACAGAAGCCCAACACAACTGCCCGCCAAAACCCCCCAATAACAAAGCTCTTTTGATCCAAATTTTTAATGGATTTAAAATTTTAAGAAATTAAATTTTTAAAATTTTTTTTTAAAAAAAAGATCCGGGGTATTTTTTAAAATTTATAAAAAATCAATAAAAAAAAGCAGGAGTCTATAAAAAACATTTCCCTAGACCCAAAATTTTAAAACAATGCGGTTGCTTTGGATGTAAGAAACCCTTTCCTTTAAAATCTATGCAAAAGGGAAAGTGAGCAAGAAAATTTCCCCCAAAATGACACTTTTTTTTAGGGGGTGGTTTTACTTATTAGACATCTACTATTTAAGAAAAAAAACATAAACTTGTAAATTTTTTTTATAATTAAAAGATAACTTAATAAACCCCTTGGGTTTTAAATTTAAAAAGGGTGACCCTTAAAACAAGAAATTATTTTAAAAACTTGATCAAGAACTTAATTTTAAAAACCCAAAAAAAAAACCTTTTTAAGAAATTGGGAAGGGAACTTAAAATTTAAAAAAATTTAATTTTAAAAATTGGGGGGGGGCTTGGGGGGGGGGAGTGTGTGTGGTGTAACAGGGGGGTGGGGGGAGGCGTGCTTCGTGGGGGGGGGGGGGAGGACGTGCGTGCGTGGGGCGGGGGTGGGGGGAAAGGCCCCTGCTTGGGGTTGGGGGGGGGGGGGGACGTGGTGCGTGGGGGGGGGGGTGGGGGGGCGTGCGTGTGTGTTTCGGGGAGCCAAAAAAGTTAAGCAGGACGTTGAAGCGAAGCAGTGAAGCCAGTAAACACAGCCCCTTATACCCAAAAATCTTTAAATGGGGTTGGGGGAAATTCCCAAAGGGAGTCACCTCAAAACCCCCCCGACCGCTCCCGCAGGAAGGGGGTATCTAAAAATAGTTCTTAAGTCGTGGGGAGGCCCGCAGCGGGGTTTCAAGGGCAATCGGCGAGCTCGCCCGATTGACCCGTTTGCTTGGGGGCCCCCTTTTTTTTTTTTGCCGGATCAATGCTGGCAAAATGCCAAGGGGCCCGCGGAGTCGGTATCAAAAAAAAGATCTTACGGGCAAATTGGGAGGACGCTTGCAACTTTCTTACAGAGTTTTTCAGCAATTATGGCGGGTCTTTTCGCCAGTAAGTACAAACCCTCATTGTATATTTGAAGCCCTTTTATGAAAATAGTGCCGGGGCCCCACACTAAATCCCCCTCCATAGGGTTTTGATGTCTAAGGTCTGCTAACCCTATTATTTTTTTTGCCAAACATTCGAAATCGCCCTTTTAGTTCATAAGGGACACTTAAAGGCAATAACGGGTTTTTAAATTTAAAAAAATAAAAATATACACTCTCATTTCACAGAAACACTTTCCACATGAACACTGAATTTTGAAATTAACAATAATCAAGTCTTTAAAAACAAAACTGGAAAAAACATTTTTTAAATTGGGAGGAAAACAGCAAAAAAAGTTTCAAAAAATAAGTTTTTTTGCATACGGGAAACACCGTTTTTTACCTCCCCCCCTTTAAAAGGAAAGAACGCCATGTTTTTTAAACATGGGTTTACTGTCTCAAGCCCAGCTCCCCAAAAATCAACCGTGGGTGGTTTGTTTTGCTTCGGGCCAATTTTTCAAAAAGCAGCGCCATTTATAAGATAAGGAAAACCCCTCCCTCAATAGTCAAACACGTTTTTTAAAACTGCAAAATCTTTTTTTCATTTCCTTGAACCAACAAACCTTTAAAAGCCGTTCATTTCCAAAGCAGTTAGTTCCTTTTTTTCCCTTTTTAAAAAAAAAATCCCCTCCGGGTTTTTAAACATGCCGTTAAAGTAAAATTATGGGCCCCGAATTTAAAAAAACCTGTTCTTTTAGTAACCCTTTTAGCCATTTTTTAAAAAAAAACAAAATAAAACACAGGGCCCCAAACAGAGCGCAAAAAAAACACAGCCTTCCCTTTTTTCAATATCCAAAACAAAAAAATGGCGCCCCGTCGTGTCACGCACAGCCTCGAAATTTATTTGGTTTTTTTCGACTGGCAATAATTTTTTGATTTCAATGGGTTTTTCAACCCACCGAGTGTGCTTTTTACACAGCGCAGGTAGGGTGGGAAAAATGCCGGAGCCTAATTAAGTTTATCAGGTTTCGGCCCCCTTTTACAAAGTTTTCGGATTTTTTTGTCATTTTAAATTTAAAAAGGGGAAAAAAAGAGTGTGTGTGTGTGTGTGGTGTGGTGTGTCTCCCCCCCTCTCTTTTCTGTCTGGGCTGTCTCTCTCGTCTTCTTTTCCCCTGTTTTGTCGTCTGTCTGGCCCGGGGAATTTTCCCCTCTCTCCCTTCTCTCCTTCCCCCCCACCCGGAAAAGGGGGCCTTTTTGGCCACTTTCGCCCAAAAAAAAGGTGGTTTTTAGCAAGTGGGGCAGGAAAAAGGGTTTATAAAGTTTCCTTTCCTTATAAAGTTCACTGGGTTTTACATCTTCAAAAATATCCCCTGGAACTCTTTCCAGTGCTTTTCCCTTGCCCAAAAGGGCGAATGGCTCTCCTTAGAGGAAATCAAGAGCAATTTCATGAGATGAGAGGCAGATGAGCCTACAACCCCCCACCCCCCTTGCTTTAAACTGAGCTGCGGTGAGAACTCTGGATTTTAAGCCAGATTCCTTCGAGTTGTAGGCGAGACTGGCACGTTTCTCGGTCTTGCAGATGTGAGATTTCTCCATTCTGCTTTCATATGGCGCAGTTAGTTCAATCAGAATCAGTTGTTGTGGCGAACTCGAATAAAATGACATATCCAGTCTTACTCTACTCTTCCTAGTAATCACTGAAAGTTTCTTCTTCTGGAAGGTCTGCCAAGCACTCCCAGCCAACTACTTCGTCCTGTAAACCCCGCTTCTATGCTCTACATGTCACAGGACGAAAAAGGGCCGTATGGAAACCCCGATGAATGAAAAGCAGCGCGCCATACCAGCAGATAAAACATCGGAAAACCAAGACCAGGATTCAAACCACGGTGCCAAGGACATCCATGTGGATTGTTCAAACGAGAGATTTGTACAGATTTTCGATGCCGAACGCCAGAAATTCGGCTTGCCACCCGCTGGTGAGAAAGAAGTATGGGAGAAATTCTATGAAAACATAGTCCACAAACTGGCTGAATCCCTGCTATGGAGTAAAACAATCAAACGTAAAGAAACCGAAGGAAATCCTAATCTCTCCGACCAGACCATGATCCTTTCCAGTCTATAATTGGATAATTGAAATCACTTTTCATACAAACCAAATCAAAGATCTGTATCAGTTCTGCTTTCTGGCTTTTTGTGCATTGTATCTTCTTTGATGGAAAGGACTGAGATCTTTGGTGACGTGTTGTGGGTGGAGTCAGGGAGAGGTTAAAAGTGAATAATAGATAAGGACAGTGATGCTATTTGTTCATAGGCATTGACTTGTTTACTTGCACTAAAATGATTATTCAGACACATGGTACAACGGTGTCCAGAGTTCATGCAAACAAACGCTAATCCAGGGAAGGTGGTGAACATGGAGACACAACCAAATGCGTAACGAGGTCGTACATGCGATTAGCGCTACCAGATGAAATACTATGCCACCAGACGCTTCAGCATTGACAAATTTATATAATAGAATGCCAGAAATCACGGTCTGGAACAGCTACATGGAAGTGGTGTTTACAGCTGATTGGACAGGATGACTGGGAGTGCACAGCAGAACTTCCAGGAAGAGTGGTGTGAGACTGGATATCATACTCCACTCAGGTTGATTAAAACACTGAGTTTGTTTGAATTCGCTGTACCATTGATATAACAGCAGGATGGAAGACGTTCACATTTACAAGACTAGAAGTATGCCAGTCTAACCAGCAGCAGGAGGGAATCTAGCTTCCGAGCAAAAGTCCTCGTCATATAAGTTGGAAGGGGTGGGGGTGGGGGGGTGGGGAGGGGACGTCAAATAGAGACACACCACAGTCCATAATACTGTGGTGTTCTCATCACCAAGGGTTCAAAAAAGAATCCAACAGCACCCCCCAAAGCAGACAGCGAGCTACCTACTTGTTTATTGTTTATTAAGTTCTCCCTATCGATTCTTCCTACAGTGACGTTGTTCAATTACATGTTGTATGTTGTTTGTTGTTCTAAATTTTACGTAATTTTACGTGCGCAGTTCTCACGTGTATGGTAAAACGGTGAGGTTCAACTCTTTTCGAGAATATGGCGTAAACATCCTGCAGCTAATAATCATTTTAAGTCGTCATTGTCTGCACGACGAGCTGTCACATGTTCCGTTTTCTCATTCATCTTTTGACACAAGCATATTACCATATTGCTGTATCTCTTATGTCATTACAAATCATTAGACGCCGTATAATAATTCTAATCTTCAACTATAATTGTAATTCGATATCACCATTGGTGGCAAGAAATATTTCTAGATATAGTCGTGCATGACATTACGCGAAACATTTTCAAAAAGACATTTTGTCTGCTATTTGTTGCTAACAGTAAGAAAACATGGCGGCTAAGGAACCTCTGCCACGTCAAGAAGCTACGGAGTAGTGAACACATTTACCAAAAAATCACGTGTAAACGTAATGATTTAGGTTTTATCAGAAAGGTAGATTAATTGAACAGTGTAAGCTTAGTCAGGCTGTGGATTAATGGCCTATTTTTTCCGCACATAATTGTGTCAAAAGTTGTCTTGATTCTGTGGATGACGAGAGTGAAAGTAGTTTTGTGAGACTCGGGAGTTAACAACAACCATGCAAGCAGCGATGACTTCCAACACCATGCTCACTCGTCCTTCACATATCATCGCATTATGCTCAATTGCTAATTTCATAAACTCTGCTGACAGAGTTATCATGCCGATTGCGATTGTGCCAATGTCTGATCATTTCAAATGGGACCTCCATGGCCAAGGATGGGTTTTGTCTTCCTTTGCAGTTGGCTACATGAGCAGTCAGGTAAACATGAGCATGTTGGATAGCACATAAATAAATGTCAACTGAATCAAATGCACATAAGTTTCATCATTATATTTTGTAGTTGTCTTGGTCATTGCCATTTAATGATTAATCCAACCGTCACAGAAAGTTTGGAAAAGAAGTATGAAGACCAAGGTTATGAAGTGTGTGATTTTTAAATGTATGTCACGACAGTTATTTCTACTTTCACTTTTATTAGGTAGATCTGTTTAACTTGTGACATGATATAGTTTTAAACTAACAGTTGTGCTTCGACAGCATGACCTTTTGCACATCTTTTTAGACCAAAATGCAGATGCAGTGTTTACATTACTGTTAACATTCTTCACACTTTCTTTTTTCAAGGTTGTCTTTAAAATTTCATTCTTGTGATGATCTTAACCAAGACTGCTTATACAGTACTTCACATCCATGATGTATTCACACACTGCACAGTTTTTTAAAATTTTATCTTGAGGAAACCTACAGAGGAGGTTCACATAGAAGAAAGCGTTTCAAATTATCAGGCGACAGCATTACATTAAGGCATACAAATGATCAGTTACTGACATGTATCATCAAATATGAATTGTTCTTTATTACTGGTATGTTTAACAGATTTCACACCCCTCCCCCCTCCCCTTTCCCCCTGCTTCTATCTTAGTTTTTTTCTCCCTTCCTTTTTTCATCTCCTCCCCCTTCTCCTCTCCTTCCCACCCATAATTAACTTTGAATTATTGATACAAAAATCCAGTACTGTGGTGTTCAGTGCTTATATGGCAGATATTAACAGGAAATATTGTTTTATGTCTGTTCGTATTTATTTACAAGGAATATCTGGGCGACGTGCCCTGATTTCAAGTAATGTTAAGAATTTTGGTTATTATAGTTTTATTAAGGTGTTACTGCATGTGGACTAGTCATATGCTGCACCTCATCTGCCAAGTTACAAGACCACACTGCACACACTTTACAGCTGATAGATAAGTGAATTAATGACTAAGATGTAAGGATTTAAGATGAGGGTCACATTGATATAATTTAGCAGATGTCTGACCTGCACATTTGCCCATTGCGCTGGTCAGATCTTGGATACCTACTGAACATTATCTGTTTGTATTATCATTGGATTTGTGTGTTTGTGTGAGTATGCATGTGTGTGTACATGTATGTGAGTGTGCATGAGGGTGGATGGATACGAGCCTATGTGTGTATGCCAGTGTATGTGGTTTGTGTGTGCATGTGTGTGTTGTGTATGTGTGTGTGTGTGTGTGTGTGTGTGTGTGTGTGTGTGTGATCTGCAGGCTTGTGTGCATGCTTCTGCTTGCAAGCAAGTGGACATGTGTACATACGTATATGTGTGTATGTATACATGCATGCCTGTGCATAAGGGCGTACACACATGTGCGTGTATGTGTAGGTGAGGGGTGTGTGTGTGTGTGTGTGCACACACCATGCTCATGCATACTGTGTGTGTGTGTATGTGTGTGTGTGTGTGTGCATGCACGCATGCGCTTGTGTGTGCATGTGTTTGTGTGCTTGTTTGTGTTTTTATGTGTGAACGGTGTGTGTGTGTGTGTATGAAACATAGGTTCTGAAGATGACATAGTTGTAGATTGATCGGTAATGATAATAAGAACAACAATCAAAATAGTTATGGTGATGATGATGATTGTGGTGAAAATCAAAATAATGATGATGAACATAATATTGACTGGGTGTAACTGCTCATGAAATTGATAGCAGTTGCAGTAGTAGTAGTAACAGGAATAAGAAGAAGAACAATAGCAATGGGGAAAAAAAAGTAAGTAAGAATAGAAAGCATGCATACATAAAAATATTAGTAAGTTAATTAACAGACCAGCAGACATTTCATAACTTCTTACGCCTGCTTCCTGCCACTACAGCACGTGTACACATGACACATGCAACCACACACACCATTATAATATACCACCATGTCCCCCACCCCAAATGAGCTCTTCTGCCTTCGGATTGCGCACAAGATAACCTCCTTATTCTCTCCATCCATCAACACCTGCACACTCACAGACATTAAATGCCCAGGGTTACCAAGTTGAGGGTCACTTGAATCTGTGATGTACCCCAGTATGTGTTTTCTTTCATGGCATATCACCAGTGTGTCATCTGATAAACATCGAATGATCGATAATTGAACAGATGAATCAACTACTAAACATGGAAATTGTTACCATGGACATGCACATGCACCCCCCCTTCCCTCCTCCTTCACAAACACACAGACATACACACACATACGCACACGCACACACACACACATACACACGTAACATATATATCAAAACAAACAATTGCAGTTAAACGTTTTCAACACATATATACGCACACACACATACACATACACACACTTGCACACACATGTAGATAGATGTGTGTGCACTCGTATGCTCTCTCTCTCTCTCACACACACACACACACACACACACACAACACACACACACACACACACACACACACACACACTTACCATGTGACACAATTATAACAACTCGCACGGAACATTTGCATGCATATGTAAACATACAAATATACACACATTCTATACACATTAATCCATTAACAAATATATGCACATTCAACATTCTGTAATACACGAGGACTTAAGTCTTACGCCTATGATTGATTGTTATAACCTGGTAACTATTATACACACTGAAGAAACGCAGCATAGACATATTCATTTTGTGCTATCTGAGTGTGTTGTAGACTATGTGATAATAGTAGTAACATGAAGAAGAAGAAGAAGGTTATTTTGTTACACATCTAGCCTCATGTTCTACTTCTAGGTTCATGTATACACAGATGTAACAACGGTCAACCCCTAATAACATTGTGATTTATCATGTTTATATTATCTGCAGTTGAAGTGAAGGTGCAGATGTATTTGATCAAGGTAGATAAGTGAAAATCCATTTTGCTCTGGAAGACTGGCTTCATAATCACTCTGTTGAATTGTTGCAGGTTGTTGGTGGCAGTGCAGCCAAACGTTACGGTGGGAAACGTGTGCTGACTGTGGCTGTGTTGCTGTGGTCACTGTCGACCATCATTGTGCCACTCTGTTCACATTCCATTCATGCTCTCATCTTTTCTCGCGTGCTTCTTGGATTGGGGGAGGGTGTTGGTGAGTGACTGTGATCAAATGGTTTTAAGATTCGTACACATTAACTGTTTTTTAAAAAGAAGGTGCTCTTCATGAATTGAGATTATTCTCATTTTTTTCTCTGTGTGTGTGTGTGTGCATGTGCATGTGCGTGCATGTGTGCTTGCATGCATGTGGTGTGCATGGGTGTGTGTGTGTGTGTGTGAAAAATATTGAAAAGATTGGTTGGTCATTAAATTAAGATTTTGTAAAGATTATAATATGGCGAACATTTTAAGGTGAGTTGTCCAGAAAACACTTTCTTACTTGCCTCGACTTCAGCATTCGTCCTGTAGCATTTTTCCCCCCATCCTTCATTCCAACGTTCTCATACATACCCATACCCAGGCTCTTTCTGCTGTAGTGCTAGCACCAGCAGTCCGCAGAAAATGCAGTCATGGGGCAACCCACTTGAAGACGCTGCACTGCTAATGACAGCTGGGTTACTTGGATGGTGTATAGTGGTGCCTGTTTGAACCCAAGCACACTCAGGACAACACATACTACACCTCATTCTGGCAACAATAATTGCTTAGGTGTGTAGCCAGAATGAGTGAGTGTTCTTCTCCTGAGAGCAGTTCAGTGTTCATGCAGTGATTTGCCCCTCCACGTGACTTTTTTTTATTCTATGAAACTGAAGAATTTGACAGTTACCATTCATGTTATGAACATAGTGAGGAAATTGAATCTTTGGTCACCATGAGAGCATGACATGAAGAGCAGTAGTTTAGGGGATATGTCACAGCTGATAGAATATCAAGAGGACGTTTAGGAAATTTACTGGGCAAAGTGTCAGGATGCTTAGTATTTAATCCCCCCCCCCCCCCCCCAAAAAAAAAATAAATAAATAAAAATCGGTTCTGAATTAGATGTTTGCTTTGACTCAGCTGATCGTATTTTGTATCTTTTTGAGACTAATCATCAGTTTTTTGTGATGCTTTTTGTTATTCATGAGGAAAAACCTTGAGACAACTGTTGTTCCAGTGTTATATGATAGTAATTTTAATAGATAAATTCCTACTTTGCATATAATTGATTTATTTTGTGTGTGCTTTTTTTCTTTATTTCTTTTTTCCTTTTTCTCTTTTTTTTTTTTCCTTTCTTCTTTTCTTACTTAGTTGTATGTGACTCTGGACGGCACTAAAAAATCAACCCAATAGAAAATCACATAGCTTGCTTTGGTGCACAAGGCAAACACTGTCAATAACACTTAAAGATTGCAAACTTCTCTTAAGGGCATTTTTTGAGTTTTTGTTGTCTCCACTATAAGCATCTGAAATATTCTAATGTGATATTCAGAATCATTCTTTACTTTCTTTACTTTTTATTTCAAAAAGAAATTAAAAAAAACAACAACCAATTTTTGAACCTCTCAGCTAAACAAAATTGACTCTTTTTCTGAACGATTTTGTCCTGGACATGTAATCACAAAGCTTGAATATTTTGAAGGAGTTGGATATGATCTTTGTATTCTTCAAAATCTGCTGGTTATTTTGACATAAAACATTTGTATGGAAAAATTCACTTAAAAGCAATTTTGCTTATGATGACAGTTGACCTTGGCCAGATTTCAAATTGCTGTGAATCGGTTAAATCAAAACTAATAAAGACATTAGACTGCAGAATTTTATAATGATTTTGTTGTTGTTGTTATTAATTTTATTAGTACTGTATGGATGCTAAATTGGCTTTGTTAAAAATATGTTATACCTTAAAAATGCTGTGCTTCAAATAACGTATGGAAATAATATCTTTGCTTACACAGGTTTGCCCACAATATTTCACATCTTTGCTCACTGTATACCTGGGGAAGAACGTTCAAGGGCATTTGGATATTTGGTGGCTTTTGGGTCCATTGGTCAGACTGTTGCTGCATTGGTAAGCATAGCATTTTGTTTGTCCATGTGTGTGTGTACGTGTGTGTGTGTGTGTGTGTGTGTGTGTGTGTGTGTGTGTGTGTGTGTAGTGTATGTGTGTGTGTGCGTGTGAGCATGTGTGTGTGTGTGTGTGTATGGAGTGTGTGTGTGTGAGACTGTGTGTGTGTGTGTGTGTGTGTGTGTGTGTGTGTGTGTGTGTGTGGCGTTTGGCATGGCGTGCATGAGCATCCGTGTCTAATGTAGAGATTGCAAACTTGAGCAAGCAGTCAGTCTCATTTGAGGTCTCGTTTCAGTTTTTCAGTATTTTTTGTGTGTTGCAGGTATGTCCACATTTACCTTGGCAGTGGATGTTTTACCTGTTTGGAGTGGGAGGATTACTGTGGTTACTTGCCTGGCTCTCACTCTACACTGAAAAGCGTAGTACACTGGATCTGGAAGAGGAATTTGTTGAACCGCCCAAAGTTAGTGATGAGAATTGTATTATTTGTGTTGTTTTCTTGTAGTCATTTTTCAATAGAAAATTTGATTCTCTGTTAGGGTGATGATCTTTTTTTTTCCTTTTCTAGCCTATTTGGAATATTATGATCTGTATTACTTTGGGTTAGCAATTTTTTTTTTTAAATAAATTTTTTATCTGCTTTTTAATGAAAAAATAATGACCCTTTTGTATTACTAAAATGGTGCATCTGCTTGACTTAACACAGAATTGTTTTATGTTTTTGGGATGAAATGATGATAGCTTCTGAACCAAAAGGCTACAAACGAAGTTAGCATCTCTATTCCTTGTTGTGTAGATTGTGTTAGTTGTCGATTAACAACAACAAAATTATTTTGAATTGGTATTGTTTTGGTATCATTGTGTACCGAATTTGAATAAGAATGTTATTCTTTTTGGATACATGTGCCTTTTGAGAAGATGGGGAAAAAGGGAATGGATGTGTTTGGAAAAGCAATAATCGTTTATTTGTGAATTTTTATTCATGAGAAGGACTATGCTGGTTAGAACACCCTTAACAAACCAAAACATAACAAGTCAAGGTGCAATTAACTCACATTTTGAGGAATAATACAGGACAGATAAATAGCCAAATAGCTTTTTGACTATTATGTTTTCTCCACGTGTTACAAAGAACAGGTATTGGAAAAAAGGTTTTGACTGTGGTCTGGGAAATATTCCTATGTACATTAAAAAAAAATCTGTTGTTGATAGTGATACTCGTAATGATAAATTCAGATGGACATAACCAGTGTTCCTGTTACTGACTGAGATCTGGGGAATATTTTTTTTGAAATATCTGTTGTTGACAGTGATACACATAACGATAAATTCAGATGGACATAATCAGTTTTCCTGTTTTAAATGGAATATGACTTTGTGGTGAGCAGTGGAGGGGTTCATTCATTCCGCAGGTCAACAACACCAACGTGAGGTGGAGCGAGTTTGTGTCCCACTGGGCGCTGTGGTCTGTGTACATTGCCCACTTCTGCATGAACTGGTCCAACTACATCATCATGCAGTGGCTCCCCACCTACCTTACCCGCAGCCTGGGAGCCAGCCCAGGTTCCATGATGTTCACTGCTGTGCCTTACATCATGAACTCTTTAGTCGGTGTTGGTGAGTTATGTGCGTTGGCGTTGATTGATGGGATGGGGGTGTGCAGGACGTGTTTTGTTAACAGCTCCTGTGGCCTGCTTATGATGAGACTGTGAGAGAGTGAGTAAATGTGGGCGTATGGGTGTATGGAGAGGTCTGGAGGATTTGTGTAAAATTATTACTGGAGAGGTCTGGAGGATTTGTGTAAAATTATTACTAATCAGAAATAAGGCGGTTCATTACGTTTGTTTTTGATGGACTTTTGTGATTACAGGAATTAAGAACCCCTATCTGCTTGCAAAAGAGCAACAACAACAAATGCAACAAAAACAACAAAAACAGAAAGCAAGTCCAAATAATAAAACCAATCAACAATCAAAGAAATAGGGAACGCACACACACAGACAGACACACACACACACTCTCACATACACGCGCACACACACACACACACACATACGCACACGCACATGCATATGCATATGCATGCACGCACACACATACACAAGAATGCACACACACACTCATGCATACATGGACGGATGCACATGCATGCATAAGCACATACACATACACACAGACATGCACACATTCACAGTCTGACACACATACACATACTCACACGTACTCACGTACACACACACACACACACACACACACACACACACACACACACACACACACACACACACACACACACACAAAACACACACACACACACACACGCTCACTGAAACTCAAACTCAGTGTAAAAATTTCTTTTTTATTTATTGAATATCCATTTACATTTTATGTCCAGCGGCTGGTCATTTTGCGGACTCGCTGATTGCTCAGAAATGGACAGTGCTATCAGTGCGGCGACTGATGACCTGCGTTGGCCTCCTTGGGCCAGGGTTGTTCATCCTCTTCTTCAGTGCTGTCAACAGTTTGCCTTTGGCTGTTTTGTGAGTCTGTGTTTATATTGATGCAAGTGTTTGCATGTGAGCACACACCTGAATGCACATGTACGTGTGTGTGTGTGTGTGTGTGTGTGTGTGTGTGTGTATGTGTGTGTGTGTGTGTGTGTGTGTGTGTGTGTGTGTGTGTGTGTGTGTATGTGAGTGTGTGTGTGTGTGTGTGTGTGTGTGTGTGTATGTGTATGTGTGTGTATATATATATATATATGTGTGTGTGTGTGTGTGTGTGTGTGTGTGTGTGTGTGTTTGACTTGTACTTTCACTGTAATAACCCATCACTACCCGAATAGAAAAAGGAAAGCCAACCAACCTCCATCCAAACCGAAATCACACATGCTTTCCCTTTCAGCCTGCCAGCCCAGCTGCCGTCATTGATTGTACAGTGAAGTCCACACTTTATATTTTTTAGGGGTCTGGAGAAATTTGGTTATGTTAACCAACCATCATGCCTGACTAATAATGCTGTAGGAAGTGTGTGAGAACTGGAACAATTAACAAGTGAACGTTAGAAAGCCTGCACAGCGAAATGAGCACAACAACTTTCTGAAAGAGATCAATCACAAGAGATGAAACACGCCTGCCATCATGGTTGATGTTCTGGATAAAGTTGCTGCATTTCAAGTTAACATTCTGAAAATAGGAAGCAAACCGTAGCTGTGAACTGACTTCACTTTTATTTGTGTGTTAAGGAGGTGTATAAAATGAAATATTGCTTGTTAGGGAATTGAAAATTTTGCTCAGGGTTATCTTGGGATTGTGTTGAAATTGAGTTAAGCATGCAGTTTTAACATGTTAATAGCAGAATGTCAGTCAAGGCTGCCAAATGTGACAGAGTAAACTGATTAATTGTGTTATATAGACTGGTGTAAACTGGGCTCCACTGGACATGACTGCAGTAATGTGTAAATACACTCAACAGTGCACACTAGTGCAAACTTCTGTGTTGATATGAAAATGTTGAGCAGGAAAACTAGAAGTGGAAGGCCTGGTTCGATCATTGCTGTGGATGATTTGGAAGGTCGCACTTAATTACTGTTGTTATGGAAGCTTTGTGTTCATTGATTCAGAGTTAATTTCAGCAGTTTGGATGCATCTTATGTAAAGGGTTGTAATTACCATACAAATTTTGAAATGCTACATCTTAAAGTTAAACTTTTTTGTTAATATTATTACATGTATGAGTGTGTGTAGATACATTTTTAATGTACATTATATGTACATTTTAAAATATTCATTTATGTATTTTTAAAGAGTGATAAGATAATGCAAATAGATTAGTTTCTGACAGATTTTACTCTTGAAGAGAAGTTTATGCTTAGTGTAAACATTGATTATCATTTGAAAAGGTTATCAGCAAGGCAAGTATATACTGATTCATTGATTCTCTCTGTACCTACTAACATTTCAGATCAGGAATGTTCAGTTTACAAACGTTCCAGACAAAGAGTTTTGATCTGGTGTTGAGAAAGTTTTGAATTTTTGGACTGGCACCTCAATGTTCATATGATGTTTACAACTAATATTAGCACCATTCACCAATCTTCTGTGAAATGGAACCAAACAATGCAGATCTTTCTGCTCTCGTCTGTGTGTGCATGAACTATTCCCCATCCAAATGGTTGTGATTGACTTGTACCCAGAATGTTGTTTAACCATTGATTCCTTGCAGTCACAAAGCAGTCATATAAAGCAGCAATGGCATGTATTAACTAGTTATGAAAATTCCATTGCGCTGCTATGAATGGCTTTTATATGATATTTTTAAGTATTTTTTTAATACTAGTTCATAAAAAGAATATGAAAAAGCCCGTCTGTATGGAAAAGCAAGGGAGAAAACTTGCAGTACCAAGACAGTTAACAAGATCAGGTGTTCTAATAGTGTATTAAACAGGATCTCATCAATGTGTGTCCTTGTGTGAGTGTGTGTGTGTGTATGTGTGTGTGTGTGTGTGTACTAAAATGATTTTTTTTCCCTATATACGGTTGGGAATCAAGTCACTTTGTTTGTGATTTTTTCTTTGCCGGTTTCTTTGCAGTTTTGTGTCTTTATCCTTGGGACTGAGTGCCTGCAATTCTTCTGGTCACCTCAGCAACCACGCTGAGATTGCGCCCAGTTATGCTGGAATCACCTTTGCCATATCCAATACTCTTGTGAGGGGGTTTCCTTTTTTGATGTTATTCATGTACTTCTATATTTGTGTGTGTGTGTGTGTAGTGTGAGTGAGTGTCTCTCTCTCTCTCTCTCTATCTATATATTTTGTGTGGGTGTGTGTGAACAATTGTGCATGTGTGAGCGTGTGTGTCTTTCTGTGTGAGCGTGCATTGTCTTGTTTTTTGTACATGCATCTGATCTCCCATCTCTGGCACATCTCAGCTTAGGTGGTAAAAATTTGAGAGTTCTTTATACATAGAGATGTGATGTGACAGCATTTGACAAATTTGCTCTTCATTTTTTGGTGACCTGTTTCTGAACTTTTTCATAGATGTGCTGATATAATCCAGTGGATACATGCAGTTACTCTTATTACCAAATGAAAGACAAATCCACATATCTGTAAGACACTGCTGATAAATTGGCCTTCAGGTATATGACGAATCACTTTTGTACCAAGAAGTATATGATGAATCTGTTTTGTACTTATTGTGCAGATAGCATTGACCTCGCATGTGTATTTTCAATATGAAAGACACACTTTGAATTCATCTTTTTCATCCCTGATGTTTCACCTTACTTTATGTTTGTGAATGAGAAATGTTACACAGTAAATAATAGCTTGATTCCAGCAATTTCAAGGGTTGAAATGCTTTTTGCCATTTTGCATATTAGAGACGCACTGCTGGCAGAAAAATGGGGTGCAGACAAAAAAATGCATTCTGTTAAAAAACAACAACCCTTGATCCATAAAAACAGATATTCTGAAAAAAAATTGTTAAAAAAAAAGGTGTTTGCGACTTCTTCCTCTGCACTGCAAACATTGCTATAGTTCAGTGGAGTAATTGGTCAACCTGGGTCTTCAAATTTTGCAAGTCGTCTTATTGTTTTAGACCATAAGCAAGTTGTCTTGGGTGTAGGCAAAGTGATAACCTAGTTTTAAAAAATAATTTCTGGAAAAACTAAATGGGGTCATCATTGACAACAGCACTTTGGTCGTCCATGCGGCTGTTGGCAAGGTATGATTCTCGGCAGTTGTTATTCTGTTCTGGAGGTTAAAGCCTTATTCATATGGCACCTTGCTAAATGGCCAGGCCAGTGCATAGTTTTGCCAGCGTTGAAGAATCGGATCGTAATCCAAAATTGTGCACAGAACGAAAGACCACCCAGTAGCTCTAGTGTTGCATGGAATAGTGGAAATGAAGTTTGCAGTCGGTTGTTGCCAGCAGAGCCGCTGAATTTGTTTGCAAGCAAAGCAGTGCCATCTTGTCCAGAACTGACCCTGTTTGCTCAGACTGGATACCTCTGCATGTCAAAAACTTTGCTAAGAGATTAGAAAAAATCAGTTAGTGCAGGAGGAAATCAGCGATCAGTGAAAAGGCAGCCATCTCAAAACGCATCATAGACCATCTTGAAAAATGCGTACACCATTATGAAAATACAATATTTACACAGAATTCTGCAGTGGTTTGGACTCATGAATTCCAAGGAAGAAATTGTTGTCATTACTTGGTTAGTGAACTAAAGCATAGCTCTGCTGAGATGTAAGCCGTAAGACAATAAGGATTTGATAGTGACATGGATACCTATATTGTACTCACAGGTATTTGACTCTGCAGATATTTACTGATATCGCTGGTGTCCCCCACAGGGTCAGTTTCTCACTGCCACACACACACACACACACACACACACACACACACCACACCACACCACACCACACCACACCACACCACCCACCCACCCCCCACCCCACCACACCACACCACACCCACACCACACCACACCACACCACACCACTCCACTCCACTCCACACCACACCACACCACACCACACCACACCACACCACACCACACCACACACACACCACACCACACCACACCACACCACACCACACCACACCACACCACACCACTCCACATGCACGCACGCACGCACGCACGCACGCATGCACGAACGCACGCGCACGCACACACACACACACACACACACACACACACACACACACACACACACACACACACACACACACAAATGCTCAATGAAAACCGCTGTACCGCTTTCCTCCACTCAGTCGATGTGTAGCTGGACACATTTCAGCCTCCTTCACATCGGTGATCACTCTATGTCTTTTAAACTTATATCACTTTGTGTGATGGAATTTATGAATGAATCTGCATCAGTAAAACCTTGCACCCTTTTGGCTAGAAGCAGAAGGGAAGTGTTACATATGTTCAGGGTAGATAATCCAAATAGATCATGATTCTTATCTGTCAATACTCTGCTCTAATATTTAGACAGGTTGGAGGAGAATTTGTTTGGGGACTTGACAGTCAGAACATAGATATCTAGCTTCTGCAGATGCAGCATCCGTGCTTTAGCACTTCGTACAGTTCCAGACACTCTGTTAAAAGAAAAGTATACAGAGAACCATGCTCTCAGAGAAAGGTCCCATTCTCCTCTTCATTCACATCTTCTCCCATCCACATCTCAGCCTTCCTCCATTCTCCATTCACTCTCCCTCCACCCCCACTCCCACCTCATCCTCCTTTCTCATATGGTTTGTGGAATACGTTATTTTGGACTCATCCTCTGCCTGTCCTCTCTTCCCAAGAAAGCCCAGCTACCTCGCCTCTGTCCCCTCCTGTTTCCACCCTCCCCTCCATACTACCCCTGTCTTCGTAAATCCAGAAGATGGATTTGGCAGATAAGAGCAGCTCATAGAAAGGTCATTTTGTCCCCCTCAATCCCCCACTCCCTCCCTTTCAACTCCTTGCCACACTCCAGTCTCCATCCCCTCCATTCATTGTTAGTTTTTTTTAGTTTTTTTTTTCTGGGCTGTTTGGGGCAAACCCTAACCGCTAACCCTCCCTCCCAGCTGTCCTCTGATGCATAATTTTTTTTTGGCATTGGATGCATTTTTGGGGGTAGACATTTTGAATGTTACTTGATGGAGGTTTCCAGGCTGCCAGTTCAAAAATTGTCTTAATTAGTGTTGATTGACTCATTATTGTATGCAATATCTTTATATTGTTTTCTGTACATGTATATTTAAGCATTGTCACAATTGTTGTCAATGTTATATTGTTGATTTGCCACTGGGATTGAATCTGTTTGATATTTCTGTGTGCACAGGCGACAATTCCAGGTATTACATGCGGACCACTGACAGCAGAGCTGGTGACGCAGTCTGATGGGCGGTGGTTACCCGTCTTCGTCATCGCTGCAGGGGTCAACTTTGTGGGGGCAGTCATCTACCAGAGTCAGAGTGCAGCCAGTCAGGTCTTGTGACCTGAGCTTGGCCCTCTCCTCCCTTCCTCTCCCTCTCGTCCTCTCTTTTATTAGTATGTGTATGGAAGACAGCTGGGGTCATCCCACACAACCCCTCCTCATTTTCCATTCTAGATTTATTTTCTGTGTTAAGTATCGGTTTGTTTGAAAGGCAGAATGAATGACTTATTTACTCTGGAATTCTTCTCCCAGTCACCCCCTCCTCCCACTTCCATGCCCATTTCATCTATTTTGTGTCACAGACAGCTCAGAAGTGGCTGGAATAGAGACACTGAGGTTGAGTTAAAGAGGAAGGGAAGCAACCGGACAGAGGCAGATGGAGAACTCCAAAGTGGAGAGTTGTAGTTGATGGCCAATGCATCTTTAGGGGTAAAGAGCCCAAGGTAGTAAGACTGTTGCTGTGACGTTAAGTGTGTCCTTTCTCTACCTTCCGTCTCTGTCCCCGTCCCCTTGAAAAATGGTCTGTGTGGAAGAATAAATGGTGACGAGGATTGGACTGACACGAAACTCATTGGTCGGTGGAGCTTTGAGATTTGGGAATTTTTGTTGTTGTTTGTATTGATTTATTTTTCCAGTTTGTAACTATGAAATGCCTTGCTTTCTTTCTTTGTTTATTTGCATTTGTTTGATCTGTTTCCATTTTTTTCTTTGAGTCCGTTTTTTTTCCCCTTCGTTTTT
>CM031600.1:60799351-60814351 GCA_018398815.1 Conus ventricosus | reverse complement strand
TTGGTAACACAAACCTTTTTGAAAGTGGTTATTCACATGTAAATCAGAGTGACTCTTTTTCACAGTAACATTTTAAGTATGACGTTTGTGGTTTTAAAGTTAAAGTCAGATGGTTCGTTTCTCCTCGTTTTTTCTCCTATCCCCCCCCCCCCCTTTTTTTTTTTTTTACTGTAGCAACCAATTTCACTGTTGGAGGTTTCCTATAATGCTCATGATTTACAAATACAAACAAAAGAACCTATCCTTTTTTTAAATGAAATTTCTTACAACATATTCTGAAGACGAGGTAATATGACACCAATACCGCTTTTTTTGTGTCCAGTAATTGAAACAGTTTGGAGAAAGGATGTAACTTCATTTTTTGAGTAAGATGTCAGATGGTTAGAGCATTTGGCTGTGGAGCTAACTGTTATGAGTGCAAACCATTCGTGGGTTCTGATTTTTTTTTAATCCGGCTTGAAAACTCTCACTGTCACCCAGCAGTAAGTGGGTACCCGGTTCATTCCAGGGAAGATTAAAGATGGTGGAAGAAGAGGGATGGGCCCCGGCCTTCTGTCATGCTGCGCCCTTGACACGGTGAACCTTTGACAGTTCATTGCCCCAACAACCTATAGGATATGGGAAGTTACTTTGTTCTTCAGAAGAATAATGGTAATTTCTAAAGATCCTTTTCTTTTGGAGTGTTGATCCTTGGTCTGAGAGTCGTTGGTTCTGGTCAGAACTAGATTTATAGACATGGAATAATCTCTCGTATCTTCCTTCCTATTAGTGGATCCAGAAGTTCCTTTATCTGAGGAAAATGATGATTTAAGATGACTGTACAGATAAAATCAGTTTGTGCAAAAATACTAGTACACGCACACTTCCTATTTTCAAGCTTTAATTTCATCTTAAGTATGTTTTAAAAGTGAGTCTGTAATAACCTGGTTTGTGTGTGTGTCTGTGTGTGTGTGTATTTTATTGTATATAGATTCAAAAGATCTTCCTGACCATCCTAGACATGACGTTGTCGCTGAAGGATAGGGACAGATAAGATAAGATAAGATAATGTTGCTTATAGCCCAGCCGACCGAAAAGGGCCACATCAGGGCTGTCACCACATTAAAGGATAGGGACAGTGAATCTTCAACAGACAGACATTTTCAGCAATGTTTTAAATGTCACAAAATTGACTTTGTCCTAAAACTGTGATCAGTTACAATTATTGCTTTAAAGACAGGTAAAGATGATTTGCTGAGTAACTATTGCAGCAAATGCTGAATTTTATCATGTAAAGATCAAATGATTGTTTGCAGAAAAGCAGATTTAGGTAAGTAATCAAATATAAAAGCCATGACAGATCAGTTGTGTTATGATGGATGAAGTTGCATGAATGCTGTTTGAAACATTGTTATTTGTTGCTACCAAAAATATAACCAAAATTATGACAATGAGTCATAGATTTGTCTCTGTGGCTGAAATGGTATTGGAATGAGAATTATGGAAAAATGAAAAAGATGTGCGAAACTATAAGTATTACATGCGATGGCGAAGTTGGTGATATGGCTGAATTGATAGTGAATGAGTTTCTGTCTGGCACTGATACTTTTAAAAGCTTTTCCCCCTTTGTTTTTAATCCTCAAAGATTTGAAACTATGGAGTGTCATTGCGAAATTGTGTCACTTTCCTGCTTCATCTAAGATTAGTCAAAGCTTTGATTTACATCTGCTTCAACAATTTTTCTGGACACATACTGACTGAAGGATAGTCCTGAAAGCACACTTTGTGGCTTTTGATGTAACAAAACTGAATTGAAAGCCACGTGAGGTACAATCAGCCATAGAATATTCAATTATTCCAAGGTCTTTTTATGCTTGTATCTACTAATTTGAACATTTGTTTTAGAGTTCAGTTTGTCTTTCTAGTCAGCTGCATTCAGAGTGGATTTGAACATCTGTTACTGTTGGGTGAATGAAAGAACATTTCAGTTTCACGTCTTCACCACAGCAGGCGAAAATTTGTTTAAAAAATAGACTTAGAAAAAAAAAAAAACAACTAAAAGACTACGCTTCATGTTTAGATGACAAACAAAAAGTGTTGTACTCTGAACTGTAAAGTCAATGCCAAATAACTGTGGGCTTTACTGACTGGCACACTTTGGAGCTAAAAGAAATGTAATAAAGCTGTTTGCTGTATATCTAAAAAAGAAAAGAAAACTTCTTGAACAGAAAGAATCGGTGTGGTATAAAAGGAATATTTAGCAAAGGAGTCTAAAAGAAGAAGAAAACAAAAAGCAAGAGCATGAATTTAGGAACGAAAGAAAAGAAAATACTTTTTTTTTGTGCTGATGAATGAAAGAAACACATGCAGACAAAAAAGGCAGAAAAGGTGCCTGTATCTGGAGTAACTCCTTCCTTCCTTCTTCATCCCTACACCCTCTCAACAACAACAACAACAACAACAACAGAAAAAGACACATCAGGATGTCACCAAAACCACTGCCCTGTCTACATTTTGCATTTCTGCCTCCCTTTCCAGAATACCTTTTGTGTGATCCAATCATAAGCAAGCATTACCACAGGTTGCCTCCACTTGTGTCCATAAATGAAGTAAGGTTATCTTTTTTTTTCGTTTTCCTGTTATTGTTGTTGGGAAGCAGATATATGTATATTTCATTTATCTTTAGTTTTTTCCACCTGTACTTGTTGAGTGAAGCAGAGACATCTTCATAGCTTAAGTTTGTTTTTTATGTTTTCTATCATCTTAAAAAAAATGTTTTAACTATAATTGCTGGCATGTGAGAATAAAGATTTATTTTTAAGCCATAATTTTTCCCCTTGTAAAAGCTGAAACACTTGATACCCTGTAAGAGTCTGCTGAGTCTGTTAAAGAAAAATCATTCAGTGAAATGTGTAGATTTATTTTAGAATGTCATGTGATACTATTGTGAATTTCATATGCATACACTTACCACGTTGTTTTCTGTTTGAAAAAAAATAAATTCTCCGGTCACTGTGGTGCCTAATTCAAATAAGAGATGGATATTGAAAACGACAGTTGCATTTGCACAGAGCCAGCCAGTCGTGACATTCAGAATTGAGAAGAATACATACGTGATAGAAAATTAGCTGTTACTCTTTGTTGATCAGTAAACAGCTTTAAAACATGTTAAGACCTAGAACAGTAGACTGATGGTCAGTAGCAGTGCCACTTTGTTATCTTTTTAAGTATTTATGCATGATTGTTCAGAAGTTTGACTGACTGTCATTGAAGATTGATAGTGATAATGTTTATTTCTCTAATTGTGCTCTTCAGTTGCTTCATGACTTATTTCTAAGTATATGCGGCAATATTATTTTCCAGCTATGCGGTGTCATCTTAAAATTTTTTTAGTAGGAATGTTGTGATGAGTTTGAGCCCCTCGGAAAATTTGAAATGCTGGTGCTGATGAATATTTATATATACAACTGGAAGTTACAGTTTAATGAATGTACGTTTTGAACAAATGTAAAAAGTCTAATATGACAAAAAAGACTGTTTAATGTGTGCATTAAATGCTATTTATTATGGTGAAAAATTCACATGTGTCAGACATATAAAGGGAACAGATGATTAATCTTGTCTTGTTTCCTTTTCTTTTGTTCTTTTGTGACTTACTGTGTTGAATGTTTATATTTGATCGGTATCTCCTCACTTCCTTTACGTATCACTTTTTTGGTCTAAAAACACAACGTGCTCTATCATGTAACATGCACATGTGCATGCATACGTATACAAGCGCACTCAGCATGAAATGACAGCCTGAATTACTAACCACACGATTTTGTTTGAATTATTTCAAAGCTCTTTATGTTATAATTAGAGAAATGGATAAACCACTGTTTTGGTGCTGTCTTTTATGAAAGAGGTGGCAGCACTTTCAGACACAGCTTCATGTTTGCAATGTACATAGAAAGCGAAAGAGAGAGGTAGAGGTGGGGAAAGCAGGGGATGGAAGATGGAGTTAATCAAGCAAATATTAGAAATAAGAATCATAATTAGAAAAAGAAAAAAAAAAGCGAATATTACAAAAGATGAGATTTAATGATGTAGCCCCATGTTGTGAATGTGATGAGTGAAACGGCAGAAAACAGATATGTGTATGAATTGTTAAAGAAAAAAAAACCCCCTTGTACTCTATTTCTATGGGTGTAGCAACCTCCCCACCTCAAACCCCCAATTCTGTTACCACGTTATCAGAAAGATGTACTGTTCAACAAGAAAAAGTGTCTGCTATTGGCCTTGAATGGAATAAATGATCTCAGGGGCTTTTTTTTCTTTCAAATTTCCAGTGATCAACAAGTATAGTTTATTGATAAAAACAAAATTGTCCAGATGGGAAAAAATAGTTGGGTTTGATTTTGTAGCATTCAGCATGGGAATCTTTGGAATTTGAAGTGTGATCTCCAGCTTTTGAAATTCAAATAATTTTACATCAAAGTTTATTTGCTCGTTTTTTTTTTTCCCCACTTTATTTTAATTGAAAAGGAAATATTCTCTGGCAAAAAAAAAAAAAAAAGGGGGGGGGGGGGGGGGGAGGGGGAAGGGGGGTGTTTTTTGATGTTTGACCCTTTGTGTTATTTTTCTCATGCAGCCAAAAGGTGTGTTACAAAACAAAACAAAAAGTCCACCAGTGTCATCTATAAAACAATTTGTAAAACGTGAAATTTTTTTTTTTAGTAGTCATCTTTTATTGACTGATGCCCATTTCATACCATCTTTTTTAAAAACTGCATTTGTCACTGACGTTGGTGGGTGTTTGCAAGAGGATGGGGATCATTATGTATAGTGCATCGGGGAAGGATTTTTACATAAGTGTATATTGGTTATGTCTATGCATTTTTATGTATGTCAGCTAGGGAGGGTGGGGGAAGGTGATGTGGTGCGGGAGGGGATGGGGACATGGTTGGACACGGAGCAAAGAAGCTTGCTCACTGATGTATTTTATGTCCGAGTGCACATATGCCCATATGTACATTCTTGTAAAGCACTTTGGGGTGTTAAAATGCACAACAGTAATATGTATTATCATTAGTTCACTTTGGGGTGTTGAAATACACAATAGTAATACATATTATCATTAGTTTCGGCAAAAAAACCCAGGCCTATTTCATATGGGGTTCTCAAGCGAATCATGCAAACCTCTGCTGCAGGACATTCTTGATTGCAGTGCATAGTACTAGGGGTTATTGACTTATCAATTTTCTTTCACTTTATAGGCAAAAAAAAAAAGTAAAAAAAAGAAGTTAGATGTGCATGATTGAGATGCTGGACTGTTGGCTGGATTCCTATTTGAATGTGTGGGCTGGTTAGTGTGATATACTGTGTGGTTGTCCACAATCACCACAACTAGGTGACCTTCTGCCTTATGGTTGTAGTACTGGCCAGTATGTGTACCAGTAGGGTGATTGCCAGCTAAAGATTTGTGAAATATGGTTGGTTAACCTAATGCTTACAAGTGGGTGGGTATGTGTGAAATAGTTGAGTGAAAGTAGATTAATCCATAGAAATAGTCAAAACACAATTTAAAAACAATTTGTGAAAAACATCCTTCAGAGTAGTTCGAGGGCAATGCAGTTCATGAGGGATGATCTGAGAGGGATTAATAGTAGCTTTGGTTTAAAAGGTACACTTCTCCTTTTTTTTTTTTCTTGCTTGGTTTAATGTACAAAGTTCATTGCATGTAAGTTTTAACACAATTTTGTTGTGTGTAATGTGGCACGAAAGCGCATATCAAGTGAGATTTTGTCTTTGACAAAATGACAATGGTTGCTGTAGACATAATGTAATTACTCTCTTTTAGTTTGTGATGCATAGTTATTGAAGAGAAGTAGAGAGAGAGAAAGAGGGAGAGAGAGAGAGAGAGAGAGAGAGAGAGAGAGAGAGAGAGAGAGAGAGAGAGAATGTAAGATAATACCTCATATGAGAAGAAAGAGGAAAAGAATGTGACATAAAGAGAGAAAGAGAATGGCTTGCCTCCTTTTTGTTTTGTTTGATTTTGATGATTGATTTTTTTTTTTCAAAAACTTTGTTTATAGTTGGTCAGTTGCTTTGCTTCAAGTTTATCCTTATTTGTGTGAATGTGTGTGTGTGTGTGTGTGTGTGTGTGTGTGTGTGTGTGTGTGTGTGTGTGTGTGTGTGTGTGTGTGAATTTTATTTTAATACACTCAAGTTTAGTTGTATTCAGTCATCAAATATTTTATTGTATTTCACAGTATTTTAATACAGAAAAGGTGCTGCTTTTATAAGCTGTTCCACCTGCATCAAGAAATGACATGTGCAGAAGATGTGTACATGATATACTACTTGTGTCAGTTGCTTTTAATTAAGAGTCATGAACAAGACAGAAACAAAAGGATGTTTGAAAATGAAGTGTGCCTTTTTATTGTCATCAAATTGGGGTGTGCTGGCTATTGTGGATTTGCATGACACGTGTGTGTGTGTGTGTGTGTGTGTGTGTGTGTGTGGTGTGTGTGTGTGTGTGTGTGTGTGAGAGAGAGAGAGAGAGAGAGAGAGAGGAGAGAGAGAGAGAGAGAGAGAGAGAGGGAGGATGCTTGTTGGTGGGCTTGCATTGCTTAGGTATACATTTTTAATCTTCCACATTTTGCATCATACTGTATTGATTTTTTGTTGTTGACAATGATTAAAAAAAGTCAGTGTTGAACTAGTTCCAGCCAGCTTCTAATTTCATTTTTGAACCCTTCCTTTTTTAAGGCGCCCAAACGAAGGGAATTATGAAAAGAACTTTTAATCACTGTATGTTTTTGGATCTTAGTTATTTTATTCGTTCTTTTATTTTCATTTACTAAACTTTAAAATCAGATTCTGACCAAGGTGTGGTTACACTTGGGAGCACCCTATACACACACAGTCCAATGAGCTTTGCACGCAGCTGTGTCGGCCATCTTGAGCACATGCCCTGTAGTCATGCTCAGCGTCTGTGTATAGCCGAAACATTTGTCAGCCTATGACCCTATGCACACATCAGCTCAGCACACAGACCATCGCATGTTACGGCTCAATAGGTTCAAGTCTGTTCATGTTTATATGGCCTAGTTTGTCAGGCATACAACTGCCATAAGCATGTTGGTATGCAGTAATGTAGGATGTCGTGAGTGTATTTGTTTGTTTATTTATTCTTTTTTTTAATCTAAGACATCTTATATTTGAAAGCTCATTGTTTATGGATGAAATAGACTTTTCTTGGGAAAAAAAATTAGGAGTGTGCCCTATTCCAAAGTGCCTCGAAAACAAAAATAATAGTACATAAGTTTTACCTAGAGAGAGAGAGAGAGAGAGAGAGAGAGAGAGAGAGTGTGTGTGTGTGTGTGTGTGTGTGTGTGTGTGTGTGTGTGTGTGTGTTCCTTTTTTTCTCTTCCTCTCTGACCACCATCACCCCTTCCCCCTCCACGTAAGAGGAAAATTTTTGTTCAGTTCACTCAGTGTGACTAGCTGAATAATGATGCAGAGTTAGTAGCTGCTTAGATCTTGTTCAACAATGGCTGACAGGAAATATATCTTCTTTTTTATGGTCTGCTGATTTCTTAGTCTTTAATTTCCTTCCAAAAATGAAATTTTTTTTTTTGGTTGTGTGTGTGAAATTGTATTTCCCTGTGCAGCACCATTCACTTGTAGTTTTCGTTTCAGTCATAATTTTCAGTTTTTGTTTACTGATATAAGTGGCTTTCTTTCTGCTCATGCAAAAAGAGAGCGCTTGCTGGCTCAGGTTTTAACATGAGTTTAATGTATGAGTTACAAAGGGCGGGATATCTTTTTTCTTATGAGGGTCTTGCCACTTCCAACATGAGTGGAAAGATGTGGAGTATTATTAGGGAGCAAACCCCAAGGCCAAAACATCCTTTCTGATTGTAGTATGTTTCTTTTCCACCTGTGTGTGTGTGTGTGTGTGTGTGGTGTGTGTGTGTGTGTGGTGTGCACATGTGTGTGTGCGTGTGCGCGCACACATGTGCATGTGTTGTGTGTGTGTGTGTGTGTGTGTGTGTGTGGTGTGTGTGTGTGTGCGCACTTGCTTGAGCATTCATGTGTGTGGATATGAGTTTGTATGTATGTGTTGTGTGATACCATGTGGATGCATGTGAATGTTTGAATCTCACATGACTTTTGTTGTCATGTTTTATGAAATTATGATTTGCCTTGATTTTTTTAAAATTTTTGTTCGAAAGATATGTGTGAAAGAATGATGGTTGACATATGAATTAGAAATTATTTTAATTTGTATCTGTGTTGTTTATTCATAACTGTTGAGATTGTACGGCAGGTATTATTGTATGACAGATATTTTGTGGTGAAATAAATGGCTGCATGAGCGGGAAGAACTCATGAAAAAAGTGGATCTGTGTGCAAGTGTGTATGTGCGTGTGTGTGTGTGTGTGTGTGTCCGTGTGCATGTGTGTGTTTGTGTGTGTGTATGTGCTCGCGAGCGCGTGTATGTGTGTGTGTGTATGTGTATATGTGTGTGTGTGTGTAAAAGAACTTGGCGATGATTGGCTCAAAACAACTTACTAACCAAACATGAGAGAATGCAAAAAGGAAAAAAAGGGAAAAAAGGACCAAAAAAAAAAAAAAAAAAAGGCAAAAAAAAAATTCAAGTCATAGGAAATGCAGAGTACAAGTTTTGGAGAGATCATTTGCAGATTAGACTTGATCAGATTTGTGCATCTTGCACTTGCTGTGGAAAGCTGTAATATGAAATCATAGAACTAGTGCTGGACATGACTCCTTGGCATCTAACAAGAAGGAAATCGGACCATGAATCATAAAAAACCTAATCAATTTTATTGGTTTACATAGCATTTTCTAAAAGGCATGAACATATGCACGTACACACGCAAGAATGCACGCAAATGCGCGCCCATTCATGCTTACACTCATACGCCCGCCCTCTCTCTCCATGTCTCTGTGCAAGTTATTACCAAACACCTAACAGTGACGATGTCTTGCGTCAGCAACGGAATATGCTGTCTGTTCATCTAGTATGTGCGGAGTGAGGAAGACAAACACAGAACTCGCAAGGTGGTATAGATTATCCGAGGGGGCAGGGATGTAAGAGGTGACTGGAGAAAAGTAACGGAAGCAAGCGAGGTCTTGTTGAAGGGTCGGTGTTTCGATCGTTTACTACACCAGTTACTATATCTCTCGTGTGCCAATCACAGCACATTACAACAACTTGCGGCCATTTTGTCTTGCATACAGGTACACCCTCCCCCCCCCCCCCCCCCCCCCCCCCCACCACCATGAAGAACATGAGGAAATTAGAATGGAAACCCTTAGAAGAGCCTTTATTAAACTTAATAGGCCTACCATCTTCAAAGGCAGAGCTAAACTGATTGATATCCCAATGGAACAACTAGTATTTAATAAAAGTAGCACCAGGAGTGGCGGTCAATCTTATGCCATACCTGCATCAAATATTGACAGCCATTTACATTCGTTTTATCCTAGTTCTGTAAGGCTGTGGAACTCACTGCCGGGTGCCATCAAGATTGCCACAAATGCAGTCTCTTTTTAAAATCAAATTGATTAGACAATCTTGAGATCTGCATATTGATTGACTTTTCTATTTTAATTTCCCCATATATTTTATGGTTTCTAGGCCTTAACCTGGCCATTGCTTTTAACCTTTTAAATATCATGTGCGACCCCTTGTTGCTAAATTTTGCTCCAGGGGCCAACAGGCTGAGTCGCATTCTCTTATTTTTAACATGTGTGCTGGTGACCTACTCATTTTTGAATGCACCAGCTTTTAAGGAAGAAGTAGAAGAAGACCCAAAAACACTCCAGCGAATCCTCGTCTAGCTCTGTTCGCCACTAGCGTATGCTACGAAACGCTAACACTCGCCAGCAAGCGAAAATTCTTGCCACCTCGTATCTATAAAACGGGTCACACGAGTTCTTTAATAGCACATTAACAGTGTTATGCATTCTCGATTGTTTGTTTGATTTTCTTTTTAAATACAAGTCCCACAGTACTGTTTCGAATTCTTTGCTGTCGGTTTAGATGTCTTGCTGGCAGGTGATAGAAAACAGAGTTGCAGTAATATGACCTAGATGCTACTGAGGCAGTGATGATGCGCCTCAACACGCCATGATGAAACTGAAAATATTTAATGGTAGAGCGGTATTGCATTGAGAGTTTCATCCAGTCTTATGCCAGGTTATTTTCAGATGTTATAAACAGAATGTCGGTTTGGTACCACCCAATATCTGCAGACTCAGTGGCAACCAGTCTAATGCAATACGGAGTGCCAACAGGCATCAGTTCTGTATCTATCAGGGTTCGACATTAGTTTGTTACTGTTCATCCAGAGCAAAACATTACTGATACACAAAGTTGAGTTCTATATATTTGTTGGGACAAAACGAACATTTTCTGGTGAAGCACTCTTACATAGCTCAGTGTCAACCACATGTTTATGCAAATCGCATTTGTGAGCGGAAATTACGACGAACGTCGACAGTAGATGCATGTACAGGTTAAAACACACACACACACACACACACACAATCCTAGTAATGATCTTTCGGGGCACACCACTTACAATGAGGCTTGGGGCTAATTCAGCATGGTCTACAATGACTGATCGTTTCCGATCACTGAGGTGTGACGAGAACCATTGCAAGACTGCAGTACAAGCTGCATGGACACACACTTGACACTGTGTCATCAGTCAAGTATCTCGGCGTCACCATTGAGAAGAACATCAGCTGGGATTCTCACGTTGATGCCATCACTTTGAGAGCAAGCAGGATGTTCGTAGGAACTTGAAAGCTGCCCCCACAGAGCTGAGAGAGAGGGCTTACCTGACATTTGTCAGGCCCCTTTTGGAATATGCCAGCTTTGTGTGGGACCCCCATACACAGAGGAATGTGGACAGAATAGAAGCAATACAGAGAAGGGCGGCTCGCTTCGTATTGAACCGCTACCACAACACCTCAAGTGTAAATAACATGCTTTCTCGACTAGGATGGCCCTCCCTTCAGCGACGCCGGCAGATTAGGAATAAGGAAAGATAGTTCCAGTCTTTTACAGAAGTGGCGTCACAAGGCAGTGTCTGAACTGTGAGGAAAACTGTGCCAAAACACAGAAAGTGTGTGTGTGTCGTGTGTGTGTGTGTGTGTGTCGTGCGCGCGCGCGCGCGTGTGTGTGTTACATAACTCATTGATGGATAGCATTCAAATATACACAAGAAAAAAGTTAAGCACCCCCTTATATTTTCACTGTCAGAATTAACAAACAATGTATGAACCCCACAATTTTCAGTTATGTGGTCATGAGAATGAGTAAGTGTCATTATGTCAACATAGTCTTGTGTGATCCGTCATACGACATGTTCAAGATTGCGTGGTCAATGTTAGCAATCAGTCTTGAATATTAGTTACAGAATGGTCAGAGTGTGCAATGCAAACGTGCATTAGGTTTTTGATGTTCCGGATTTTTAAAATATTAGGGTTCTTGGTAAGCCTATCATCCAGATTAACTACAATGTATGACCCACAGTTGGCATGAGTCCATCTAATGGAAACAGGCATACTCTTTGTATAAGACAATTGGTTAAAGCTGAAAGAATCGGAGGATAGCAGAGGCCAAACGATGACAAATTATTGGCATGCATTCCACTGGAATGTCCTTCAAAGCAATCGGCGTCATTGGGCTTCCACTCACTGTCATCAGCCGGCTGGTGAGGAAACACCAGCAAACCAGACCATGTGCAGGACCGCCCACGATCTGGCCGACCACATGCAACGTCACAGCGCGAAGACAGGGCTCTACTTCGCATGATACGCCATTCGCCATTCGCCATAAGCACCAGCTTGAAACGACAGTAGATGCCTAACAGACAACTTTCCACAAGAACAGTGCAGAACCGCTTAAAAGCCCACGGATATAAGGCGAGGAGGGTTATCAAGCGCCCTCTGTTGACTGACCACCACAAAGACGGCGTTTGGACTGGTGTCTCGCTCGGCGGGGGTGGAACCTGAGGAACTGGAGAAAGATACACTGGTCGGACGAAAGCCGATTCCTGCTGCACGTCACTGATGGAAGATCAAGGGTTTGGAGACGCCCAAATACAGCCTATGCGCCCAGGAACATACAGGCAACTGTTCCTCACGGTGGCGGTTCCATAACGGTCTGGGGGTGCCTCTCACACGACTGCAAGCTGGATTTGATTACCATTCGAGGAACCCTCACAGGCGGACGGTACATCCGAGATGTCCTTGAGCCGGTCGTTGTGCCCCATTTTGACAACCACCCACTTGCCACCAGACCAGTGTACATGGATGACAACGCCAGGCCTCATCGTGCTCAAGCAGTAACAGGCTTTCTCCAGCAAGAAGCAGTGCAGACCCTGCCATGGCCTGCCATGAGCCCAGACCTCAATCCACTGGAGCACATCTGGGACATGATTGGCCGTCGTTTGCAGACCTTGGACCCTCCTCCACAAAATCTGCATGAACTGGAAGCTGCACTGCATCAGGAGTGGCAGCAGCTGACGATGCAACAGATCCGGCGACTGACTGGAGGGATGCGACGCAGGTTTGAGGCGGTCATCCAGGCTCAGGGCGGATTCACGCGCTACTGAACATTTTCATTTTTCTTTGGTTTATGGAGATTCATGGCAATGTTTTCAAATGAAATTGCCACTTTGATTAAGCACTATGATTTTGTAATGACCATACTTTTCATGGGTATTTTTTCATGGGAAAATGTCATTGATCTTTCTTTAGCAATACCACATTCTGTTTATGATTTTGTATATCATTTGTTGTGTTTTCATGTTGTCAATATCTTTATTTAATAAAAACAAAAGAAAAAAAAAAGTTCCACATTAAACAGTTTAGTACAAAAAAGAATTTCAGTTTCTCCAAACTAAAAAAACATTGGGGGGGGGGGGGGGGGTGCTTAACTTTTTTCTTTGTGTATACATTGTTTTGTGAATGAAGTGGGGTGGAATTTATTTAACTGCTTTTGATAGGTGACGTGTAGCCCAATAAGCTGGACTGTCTCACTTTTGCACCTGAAAGTCGAGCTCAGAACTCAAGTGCTGAAAGGTTATTATTATTATTATTCATCATCATTACTGTTTTATTATTGGTATCATTGTCATCAGTAAACTTATTATGTTATTATCATCCTGTGTCTATGAACCAGCCATCAGACTTAATCCAAACTTTTCTTTCTGCATCATGTTTCAACCCTGCTCTGTGGAATTATTCACACACTGTTCATTCAGGCTCCGCCATACACATGCACACTCACAAATCTGTTCCGTCTCACCCCCACCACCACAGTCAGTTGGGACTTACCAAGGCCAGCTTCGTAACGCGAGCCCCTGAATCATTTAGAATAGAAGACCTATATGACACACGAGCTATTTAAAAACAAGCAAAAAAAAAAAAACAACAATAGAAAAACAAGATGCGAAGCATATAAACGTACTCCCAGTTTTCCAAACCGCTTATAAATCGGCCAAGTGCTTTGTGAGATAAGAAATAAAGGCAAAATAACGGTTTTAACGGTTATTTAACCGATATACACTTTTGAAACTGGTATTTTAGTCCTCACTGGGCTAAAGCCTGTGTACATACCAAATTTCATCCAAATCGGACAATATGTCAAGAATAACGGTTTTAACTTTCAGATTTTGAAAACACTGCATGGAAGTGTCATTTGTGTGTGGATGACCTTTCTGTATACAAAATTTCATTAAAACCCACCTATATATAAGAAATAACGGCAGAATAACGGTTTTTAACGCTTGTTTAATCCATTTTCAGCATCACATCACTTACATATGGACAGAGGCTCCGATTTGTCACAAGATCATCCAAACCGCTTATAAATTGGCCAAGTACTTTCTGAGATATTCCATAAAGAAGAAAAACCGTTACAGGCCGTTACAGCCGTTAGTAACAGCTATAACGGGGCAAACTAAAACATCAGGCATCATCCATGACCCATAATGAACATACCTGCTAATTTTCAGAAAGGTCGGCCAAGTACTTTCTGAGATATTCCATAAAGAAGAAAAACCGTTACAGACCGTTACAGCCGTTAGTAACGGTTATAACGGTAAACTAAAATGTCGGGCATTATTCGTGACCTTAATGAACATACCTACAAATTTTCAGAAAGATCGGCCAAGCACTTTCTGAGATATTCCATAAAGAAGAAAAACCGTTACAGGCCGTTACAGCCGTTAGTAACGGCTATAACGAGGTAAACTAAAACATCGGGCATCATCCGTGACCCATACTGAACGTAACTGCTCATTTTTACAAAGATCGGCCAAGTACTTTCTGAGATATTCCGTAAAGAAGAAAAACCGTTACAGGCCGTTACAGCCGTTAGTAACCGCTATAGCGGTAAACTAAAACATCGGGCATCATCCGTGGCCCATAATGAACATGCCTACAAATTTTCAGAAAGATCGGCCCAGTAGTTTTGTCTGGAGCGAGTGGAACACATTTTGACCATGGACAGACAGACAGACAGACAGACAGACACACACACACACACACACACACACACACACACACACACACACATACACACACACAGACAGTATTTCTTCGTTCCCATTCTAAAGTACTCCCTGTTCTATAAGAACTGGGAGTACAAAAACCAACAACCAACACCCCCCCCCCCCCCCCCCACTCCCCCCTTCCGAAACCACTCACGCCCACAAAACTTTATTTTCAATTAGGCCTAGGTCGATGAATCAGGGAGTACGTGGTTTGCATTAAAATCGTCAATTTGCTCGCCAATTAGATTCAGGTCCATGCAGTTAACTATCGTGAGATTGGACAAAACAGATCTGGCCTGTCATTGGTCGAAACATTTTTTGTTGAATCTAAATCAATGCATGACGGGACATTTAAAATCACAGTGATGGATCGCGTAAGCATTAATTTGTCACTAATTACTTTATTGTTGTTTGAAATAACTTTTTGTGGAAGCGA
>CM031600.1:60789351-60794351 GCA_018398815.1 Conus ventricosus | reverse complement strand
CAGTGTGACAGACTTTTACTAGTACAAACTTGGTTTGATTTTCTTCTGTGTGAACACTGCTGAGAACGAAACCAACACTTCCGGTAAAACCGACTTCGATCTTTTTGCTAAATAACTCCACCTCCGAGGCATATACCAAGCTATCTGCCAGCCTATAAGGGCTGAGGAGTAAATTATACAAACCATACCACAGTTTAGAAATATAACTGTTTAATAGTGTTACACGTCAAGTTCTAGTTTTCGATTGAGCACTTCCGGTGCTATTAAATGTAAACAAACATGGCTTCCTGATAACGTCAGCCTGCGAATCAAAGACTTTCCTGCAAAGAACAGGTATGCACATGCCGTAGTCTACCTCCAAGCTCCAAATCAAGTGAGTACAACCTTGCTGATTTATGTGTTCTACCACCCACATTGATTGTCATGTCTAAACATCCAACGCCATGACCAGCTTCTCTTTCACCATTCAACTGCTGGTGATTTTTGCGCTGGGCCACAAGTACTTTCACGTAGACTCAAGGTTCCCATACACCTGTCAGGACACTAGCAACATCAGATTTATGCTGAAGACACTCTTCCGCACAGTGGACACAGGAGTGGGTATTTTCACCCACACCCTCACGAACAGTTACCTGAAAAGAGCGAAATTTTATTGTAGGAGACTAGTACTTTTGTACTTAGCAACACTTCTCCTTCTCACCTCTTACCAGCCAGAGCCAAACCCCGGACCACCCACCTCATCAGATAACTCGAACGACATCCATTACCCCTGCGGAACATGTGATGTCACAGTGACATGGGAAGACAGAGGGGTGGAGTGCGAGACATGCGGCTACTGGTTCCATGCGCGGTGTCAGAGCATCGACAGTGCCAGCTATGAGAGGCTGAATGATGACGATGAACACTGGCACTGTGCTATTTGCGGCAACCCCAATAGCCGGACAGTCTTCGACCTTCACGGGGTAGATTGGCCAACAAAATACCCAACAGACTTGTCTGGAGTCTCCACCTGCACCACTCCATCAGAAGCAGACTTCCACCCACGGCATGCATCGACGCCAACCAGAGCCAGCCAGCAGAACAAGTGGAAGGGCAGACCACTGCGCCTCCTCAACGTAAACTTTAGATCTGCGGTTGGGAGAAGGGCAGAGATTGGGTGCTTGGTTGAAAGCACAAAGCCGGACATAATCTTCGGAACAGAGACATGGCTCGCCCCCTCCATCCAAGACAAATCCTGCCGGACTTTTATCAGGTCTACAGAAAGGACAGACACAGGGAGGGAGGAGGAGTACTTCTGGCTATCCGCTCAGACTTGAAGAGCTTCGCTGTCCCAGAACTGGCAACTGATTGCAAAATGGTGTGGGCAGGCCTTAAACTACTTGGCAGGAAGACCCTATACCTCTGCGCCTACTACCGACCAGATGTCTCGGACGCAGTAAGCTTGACTGAACTTCGAAGATCACTGGAAAGAGCAACAGAGATTTCCAATGCACACCTTATGATTGGAGGAGATTTCAACTTTCCAGGATGGGACTGGCCACACTCCACCCTGAAACCAAAGGCACCGTACCCTAGTCTGCATAACGATTTCATGGAACTCACCAGGGACTGCGGACTGGAGCAGATAGTCATGGAGCCAACAAGACAGGATAATATCCTCGACCTCATCTTAACCAACACACCTCACCTAGTGCCAAGAGTTGAGATCATCCCTGGACTAGCTGACCATGACATTGTCTATTGTGAATACACCATAGCGGCCCAGAAAGAGAAACAGCCACCCCGCAGGATTCCTCTGTACCGCAAAGCCAACTGGGACGGAATGAAGAAAGCAATGACAGAGCTCCATGCAACACTGGAGAGGGAAAAGGGCAGCCTTTCTACAGAGGATCTATGGAAAAGATTCAAAGAAGCCTCAGTACCGCCATGGAGACCTTCATACCGCACAAGCAGGCCCGCCCCAAGCAGAGCAAGCCATGGGTTACCCCGGAGATAAAGAGTCTCATCAACAGGAGGTCCCGAGTCTACAAGAAAATGAAGAAGACAGGGGCAGAAGAACTGAAAGCTGAGTCTCAAGCGCACATGTTTAAAAAAAAGAAAATGAGACTCAAAGACAGAACTGTAAAAATGAGTCTCAACAACTCCGCAGAACAATCCAGAGGAAACTGAGGCGAGCATATTGGCAATATGTCAATGACGCACTGACTCCAAGCAGCCCAGACGAACCACCTACAACAAAACGCTTCTGGACTTACATCAAGAGTCAGAGATCTGCGAAAATCGGAGTCTCCCCCCTGAAGGTCAATGGTCAGTTGGTGTCGGACCCCAAGGCGCAAGCAGAAATCCTGAACAACCACTTCCATTCAGTCTTCAGTGAGGGTCGAGACTACACCCAGCAAGAGTTCAGTGAGAAGTGCGGCATGGACAAGGGAGACTACACGGAGCTCAGCAAACTCTGCATCACGGAGGAAGGCGTCAGGAAGCTGCTGGTGAAACTTAATCCCAACAAAGCATGCGGTCCAGATGGCATCACCCCACGAGTGCTGAAAGAATTGGCTGATGAAGTGGCTCCGGTCTTGACCTTGATTTTTCAGACTTCCATCGACAAAGGCACCATCCATCAGATTGGCGAACGGCAAACGTGACACCTGTTTTCAAGAAGGGGGAACATTACGATCCTGCAAACTACAGACCAGTATCGCTGACCAGCATCCATGCAAGATCTTGGAGCACATTGTAGTCACCGCCCTCATGAACCACCTCGAGGAGAATACGATACTGACCCCCCGACAGCACGGATTTCGTCGAAAAAGATCCTGCGAGACCCAGCTGCTGGAATTTGCCGAAGAACTGTCTGACAATATGGAGAAGGGAGGGCAGACTGACATCGTAGTGCTGGACTTTGCCAAGGCCTTTGACAAAGTAAACCACAGCCTCCTGACCCATAAACTCCATCACTATGGCGTCAGGGGGAAAGTCAATAACTGGATCAAGGGTTTCCTTCGAGACAGGCATCAAGCAGTAGTGGTCCAAGGGGCGAGGTCGGACTGCGTCACAGTAAGGTCAGGGGTTCCGCAGGGGTCAGTACTTGGACCCAGTTTGTTCCTAGTATACATCAATGACCTACCGGACCAACTCACTTCGATGACGCGCCTGTTCGCTGAGGACACTGCTGTATACCGGCTGATAACATCAGGCCTGGACCAAGAACAGCTACAACAAGACCTCCTCAAACTCGAACAGTGGGAGAAGAGCTGGGACATGGCCTTTCACCCAGGGAAATGTACCACCCTCCCAGTGACCAGGAAGAAAAAAACCCTTGCCAAACAGCTATCACCTACACGGCCAGAATTTAGCCACAGTCAACTCGGCGAAATATCTTGGCGTTACCATCAGTCACGATCTCAGCTAGGATGAGCATATCAGTAACATCTGTTCGAAGGCCAACAAGACCCTCGGCTTCCTTCGCCGCAACCTTCGAATCAGTGCCATCCAGCTGAAAGAAACGGCGTACAAGTCCTTCGTGAGGCCCATACTGGAGTACGCCTGCACAGTGTGGGATCCAAACACAAAACAAAATGTCAGCAGGATTGAGGCAGTACAGAGCAGAGCAGCCCGGTTTGTTCTCAGAAGATACCACAACACTTCAAGTGTAAAATCTATGATAGACAAACTGGGCTGGGGTCCACTCCAGAAACGCAGGAAGACCTCCCGCCTCACCATGTTGTACAAAATCTTGCATGAGGAGGTCTGTGTGGACGCTGCCAAACTGATACCTGCACCACCAAGACTAAGAAGAGGACACTCACAGCAACTGACCCAGATCTATTGCCGCACCCAATACCGACAACAGGCATTCTTTCCCAATACTATCAGGGACTGGAAACAGGGACTGGCAGTAGTATCAGCCAAAACCCTCGACACATTCGTGTCAAGGGTCAGATCAAATTAGAGTAGGAACCAGAGTAGGGATAGGTGGTTGTTTTTTTATTATTTTTTTTAAATTTTTTATTTTTATTTTTTTTAGTGGGCTTGGCTGCACCTTATGAGTAGCCAGGGCTGGCTTACCCCCAGGGGGGACAGGGTGACCGTGGTAGCCTGCCAGCAGATCCACGCATAGCTATTTTAGCTTTATTCAAATTACTGTTGTGTAGTGAGAGTGGAAATGCTTTTTTTTTTTTTTTTTTTTTTTTTTTTGCGTCAACCCCAAAGCGGCAGAGTAATCAACCTGATGATTGTGGCCGCTCAACGGATGATGATGATGAAGGGAAGTAGCTCGTATTGCTTTAAACATTCAATGTGGATAAGAGTTATGCACCTTAGACTGTTGGAATAAGCCGTGCACAGCTGGACGCGATCGGTTTTGTCATTACGGTTCATTTTGTTTTCTCCTTTATTTCCCCCTGCCGTTTTCTTTCAGTGTGTGTGCGTGCGCGCCTGCATGCATATGTATATAACTAGTGAAACAAAACCCCACATTTGTTCTTTTTTGTCGTGTCAGTAGCTTTTCTCGTAGATCCAGGTGTGTCTTTTGTATTCATTGTCGGAAGTATTTTAGGTTAAGATATGATATACATTCTACATATTCAATTTAGAAAAAAAGAGAAATGTTTTATACTCTCTCTTTCTCACACACACACACACACACACACACACACCACTCGTGCGTCACCATGTTACACCATACTCTTTTTCTATGTCTGCACACACACACACACTTTATAAAATGTCGGAAAATGTCAATGGTAACTTTGTTAAAATGTATTTGAAACGCCGATCGTCCTATTTGTATGTTTTATGCTCGCGCGTGGGTGTGTGCATGCGCGGGCGCACGTGTGTGTGTGTGTGTGTGTGTGTGTGTGTGTGTGTGTGTGTGTGTGTGTGTGTTTGCATGGGTGCACGCGCTCAAGAGTAAGTCATTGAATGCCTGTGCAGATCAAAGAGGGAGAGCGCTTGTTGAACACAACGGTTCTGGAGGACCACAATCTGCAGCTGATGAC
>CM031600.1:60774351-60784351 GCA_018398815.1 Conus ventricosus | reverse complement strand
ATTAAAAAAACAAAAGAAAGAAAAAAAAGTTCGAAAACACACAAGTACAACTACAAGAACTTAAAAGAAAAGTCGCAAGGTATGTTTATAGACCTACTCTATGACAAAGGAAGCCTCTAGATTTGTCCCTCCGTTACGCTAAACGTCAGCTTCAACTTGTGCGCCTTTAATTATGATAGGGGAAAAAAATGCTGCTGTGGTGAAGTGTTCAATGATGTTTTGAAAAGTCCTGACATGGTCATATCTTTAACGGAATCTATTGCACGTCTAAATAAGACATTTCTACCTCTGTCAAGGCAGGCGATGTGTCCATCCACGTTTACTGGTCTGTTAGGCTATCTTTGGCATAAAAGCAAAGCCACAGATTTTACTGCGTCTTCTTGTCTTCTTCTTGTTTCTTCTTCTTCTTCTTCTTCTTCTTCTTCTCTCTTCTTCTCTCTCTCTCTCTCTCTCTCTCTCTCTCTCTCTCTCTCTCTCTCTCTCTCTCTCTCTCTCTCTCTCTCTCTTTCTCTGTCTCTCTTCCCTCTCAGTCTGTCTGCCTGCCAGTCTGTCTGTCTGTGTGTGTCTGCCTGCCTGCCTGCCTGCCAGCCTGTCTGTCTCCCCTCTCCTTCCTCTCTGTCTGCCTGCCTGCCTATCTGTCTCTTTTTCTCTCTCTTTGTGTGTGTGTGTGTGTGTGTGTGTGTGTGTGTGTTAGTGTTTAACTGCAGTGGGTTAGGGATCTACTTTCATGAACTTGAAAACGATTAAAGCGCAACAAATACACTCGTGATGATCTCAGCACACCATACCTTATCTCCCTGACCCTTCCCTTTTCACCGTAAACATATAACAGATTCACATGTGCACGTGCACACAAACGCAGTCGCAAGTTGATGGCAGAGACGACATCAATACAAAAAAAAAAAAAGAAAAAAAAAAAGAAGAAAGCAAAAGAACATCGATATGTCAGCACAGGTGGAGGTGCTCCCATCGGGCAAGTTCTACGAGATCAACGAGAAGGCGCCTGTTCCTACAATGGTCAAGAGACGGGTGGTGTTTGAACCAGAGGGAAAGCATCTTATTCTGCAGTGTAGGTAGGTTGGTTAAGTCTGGTCAGTTGTGTGGCGCTAACCTCTCTCTGTCTCTCTCCCCACCCCCACCCCCTTTGTGTGTGTGTGTGTGTGTGTGTGTGTGTGTGTGTGTGTGTGTGTGTGTGTCGTGGTGTGTGCGTGTGTGCGTGTGTGTGCGTGGTGTGTGTTGTGTATGTATGTGTGTGTCTCTCTGTCCCTCTCTCTGTCTCTGTCTGCATCTCTTTGCCTTCCCTATCTCTTTCTCATCCTCCTTCCCCTATCCACATTCTAGTGCTCCATACTTTCAAGCTAAAAGGGGAATTAAGAGAGAGAGAGAGAGAGAGAGAGAGAGAGAGCAGGTTTATGTAACGCACGGTACATTCAGCGCGCGTAACTGTTTTTTTCTTTGTGACGCCCAGACGTTTTCTTGTGTGAATTCTTCCCCGCTCACCTGGCCGGGGACGCCCCCACCCTTCCCCCGTCCTCCCCAACTTCTGTCATATTACCATGGGTGCGTGGGATGCTAAACCTGAACATAACTATATTGTGTGAACTTCAGTGACGTGAGACGGGCTGGGTGGGGGGGGGGGGGGGGGGGGGGGGGGGGGGGGAGGCGATGGACGTTAAACCTGAACGTAACTGTACTGTGTGAACTTCAGTGACGTGGAGAGGGGCTCTGGGGTGCGGTGGATGCGGGGCAAGAGGTGGGTGGACCGCTGTCCATCAAGCGACAGACGGCGGGACGGGTGTGGGTGGACAGCGCCAACCGCTTGCACATCACCATGCTGCTGCTCTCCGATACTGCCGTGTACAAGTGAGTGCGTACGCCTCCATCTCTGAAGGCAGTTCTGTCCATATTTGTTTGGTTTTCGTCTGTTCCTCTGCTGTTATCTTTATGTTTACACGTCTTTCCTCTCGCGTGGTATTAGACGAGTCTGTTCCCGTGCACAAGCGAGGGTATGCTTCCACTTCTGATGCTGTTCTGACAGCAGATTCATTTATATTCGTCTGCTTTCGTCCGTCGTTCTGCCGAGTATACGTGAATGCTGGTGCGTCATCTCTTCTGGTGCTGGTGTGAATGCAGATTCACTCGTCTTTGTTTACGTTTTAGGTTGTTTGTTTGCTCGCTTTCTTTGTTGAATAATGCCCAAGACGACAAGACATTAGCCCGCCATGCACATGTGATGCTTCCACCTTATGTTTCGAAGAATGGAAACTCTGTCTGTTCCCCATATAAAAAAGATTTTGTCGTAGTGTTTTTCAAGTTTCCGTTCTTGTCTTCTACATATTACGCTCAAGCATCCAACTGTTTCCAATCTAAGATATGTTACTGTGTGTGTTGAGTTTGATGAAGAGTGGACGAATAGGCCGGGGATTTTTTTTTCTCTCTCTTTTGGAGAATTCTCTGTAGGTTTTTCTTCTTTGTGTGGAAGGAGGCATAAACAGCATTGTTTTTATAGTAATCAGTACGACGACAATAAAAGGTGTGCTGTGGCATGACGTGTGGACAGCCTTCTTCAGCCGTACAGATGAGTCGGCGACTTGAGTAGTAATGTACCAATACGAGATTCATGAACAACCAGAAAAATACTGATAGGCCCGTACACGTTAATGTGTTTATTTTCTAGTTCTTGTTGTAGCGAAAGTCAGAAACAAATAGGGATCAATTTGACATACACAATACCGATATCACTTCAGTCATCAGCTTTTTTTCTGCATTCGTAGTTGTTGTTTTTTAACATGTTTTCAGTTTTAATGAAGAGACCGTGAGGTGTTATAGGAGATATTCCCATGCATGCATCCACACTCTGCACACACACACACACACACACACACACACACACACACACACACACACACACACACACACATACACACACACACACACACACACACTCACTCACTCACACGTGCATGCACACACACATAGAGACACAGACACACACACACAGACCCAAACACGCGCACACGCACGCACGCACGCGCACGCACGCACGCACACACACACACACACACACACACACACACACACACACACACACACACACACATCATTCTTTCCCATGGTGACAGCTGCTGGGAGCGGCAGCGACATGTGGTGGCGATCAAGGTCATGGTGGTGGACGGATTCAACGAGGAGATGAAAAACTACATCACCTACGCCGGATTCGGCATCACCATCCTGGCCTCCCTCTCGCTTGCTGCTGCATCGTTGGCGGTCCGGGTCGCAAGACGACGGCAAAGTAAACGAGTGCTTGATGTAGGACGACGGACGGAGAGACAGTTGCGCACGGACGGACTGGCTCAACATGACCCGTCGGTATATAAACGCGGCGAAAGCGACGACAAACAGTCCATACGCCCACATAAATTTCAAGGAACCTTACGGATTGGAGAAATGATGACTAGGAGATTTGTGCTTTGATGCGTATACTTTACGTGTTGACCGATACCTGTCGTGGCACTGACGAAAATTACCTTCAGCCGTCTGTGGAATTGGGTAGGGAGAGGGATGGGGATGGGAGGTAGGCGAGAGGGGACTGCCTGGGTGAACAGCACTCTGTTAGTATTTTTAAAAATAACCTTTCAAAGGCTTATCTTTTCATGAAATAGCACACTATAAACATGTTCTTATAAGAAAATCGTGTACATCGTGTATATTATAATCAAACATGTACTGTGTATGAATATACCAACATCCTGTACATCCGATTTAGAATAATCTCAGTTTAATACAATGCAGTGGATCTTACTGGTTCCCGAACTTGTGCTGGCTAGCGTGGATTCCATGGTCATCTTGGCCGTAAACAACATAAGCATACTTAATAGTCGGACGGTAAGTTGACTAGATAGTCGGACAGTACGTTGGCTTTGGCTTTCGATCATACGTTGGCTGCGCCGTGGGTTTTATTCTCTTTGATTGAAACTGGCGTAAAATGTTCATCGCAGCGATTACAAAAGTTGTCAGAACCAGCGAACAGATGACATAGTCTTCTGATGAACAGGCTGTGAGATAGGTTGTTTGTGACGTCCTGGTGATATGTCTACAAGGATGGGATAACTGTGATCAGACTATGCATATGGTAATGAGAGTAAACTGCGTGACAACTGAACGAAACCTGTTTAGATTCGCTTTACGAGAACGCCAAGAAAAAAGAGTTTCAGTGATGGAGCTCATGGTGAATTGTGTGTGCATTGCAGGATGGCGTGCGGATGTGTTTGTGAGTGCGTGCGAGCAACTATAACTGCAGGCGTGTACGTGTTCTCGCAGATGATTGAATACGTGCACTTTCTGTGAATACTTGTTGTAGTGTATACGGGTGCGTGCGCGAGTGCGTGTATGTGTGTGCGTGCATTTTTGTGTTGGTAGTTGAGTCTAAGCTTGCGTGACCGCATAGGGGCCTATTCGTTCAGCAGTTCGCCAGTTTTTGACCTAGAAGCCTCATTATTGCTGTAGGTACTTACCCAACAAACTATCCTTTAAATCAGTGTGAGCATCACTGAAAGGTGTGTAGGTCATGGTCGTCTAACACAGTTGCACACCTAACTGAATTGTTGGCGCGCAGAGTAACAAAGGGAAGTAACTGTGCTGGTGAGAGATCGAATTGCTTCCCTGTAACTGGTGTACAAGTGCCAAACTACTCTGCGATTCAAAACGTGTAAGAATAGTTAACATGTTTTGCAGTTTTTAATGACATGAAATAGAAAATAAATTTAAAGAAAAAAGGAAAAAAAGGGATAAAAATGAAAGTAAAAAAGAAAGAGGCGTTTGTAGGATGACGTGTTAAAAGTAAACAGTTCCGATTAAAGAAAATAAAGGTTATTTTCTTTATCTTTCTTGGATGCGGTGCGGAAGTGGCTGGGTTGGATAGGTGACTAAAGATTAACTTTATGAATTCATTCAACAAAACAATCACATGTCCGGCTGATTAGATCAAGGACAGCATGGTTTAGTCATAATGTTTTCAGTCTTTACTGATTTGAACTGTCGATCAATAAAATAAAATAAAAAGTATTCGAAGAAGTTCCGCCTGATACGTTACAAGGTACGAGTCCTGGAAATGCTTCAATGAATGTAGAAAAAAAAAAGAGGGGAGGGGGAACCGACCCCCCACCACCATTCCACCCTCTTAAAAAGAAACAAAAATGATTTTCTTCTACATTTGATGTGCAGATGAAGAAAATCATGTGGTTCGTCATTAAAAAGAAAGAAACAGGAAAGATGTTCCAATAACCTTATACAACTGAAAAGGTCTTTCCTTTCCCTTCAAACTACCCCACCCCTCCCCACCCAACCAATCCGAATGGAGCGACTGAGAGTTCAGAGACTGTCATCTTAATCAACTGCTTTTTAGAACTGGGTTTCTTAAATTGATAATCTGATTTGAGGCAGTGTGCAAAGGGAATCAGGTTTACGACTTAGTCCTTGTTTGCTGTTCAAGCTGGGTGTCTTCTACACCTTTTGGTGACCCGACCTAGTGCCCCAGACCTTTTGTCGTGTGCGTAATACGCCAGCCGGAGACGAAATACGATCCGGCAAGTAGACTGCGCGTCAGGCGAACTGCTAACCGGTCGCCACATATTGTAGCTTATACTAGCAAAATGCATGGGTGGTAATGGAACTCCCTTTTATTGTTTAATCTTTCGCACCGATCTGCTTCCCAAGTCACGCGTAATCTCTTTTTGAAGCAAAAATCGAGCAGAGGATGTGGAAACAACGAGGAAAACAATGGAAAGAGGCGGGGTGGAGTGGGGTGGGGGGGGGGGGGGGGGGTGGGGGTGGACCCTACCAACATGAAGAGGTCGGGAGAGTGAAGAGAGAAGGGGTGGGGGTGGGGGGGGGAGGCGTGGGAGAGGGGTGGAGTGGGGGGTGGGGAGTGGGGGGGGGGGGGGTAATAAAAGTCGGAGCATGAAAAATGGACATATGCAAGCAGCAAAGGCAAGGAGTCCACGGTTTTGGTGGAGCGCAAATAACAGTGCATCGCGTTTCAGGGTGTAGTCAGAGGTCTTGTTCTGCATTGGCGTGCTCGTGTTGGCAAGGCGAACGATGCGCATGCTTTGGAAGGTATCCATTCCCGAATAAACGAATACACACAGATGTATGAGCGGGTGCATACTGGAGAGAGGAGAGGGAGGAGGGAGAGAGAGAGAGAGAGAGAGAGAGAGAGAGAGAGAAGAGAGAGAACATAACGTGAAGGATACAAACATATAGATGGTGTTACAGTTTATGGACATAAAATGCACAGAACATCTACGATGATCCCGCTGAAGAACGCATGAAAATGTAAGGACACATGGGATAGAGAACCGTCATGCCTCGGTTACAAATCTGATTCTTGTAGTAGTAGTAGTAGTGGTACTTTCAGTGTACGTATTTTCACAAAATTATGAGATATTAGGGGAGAGAGAGAGAGAGAGAGAGAGAGAGAGAGACAGAGAGAGAGAGGGAGAAGAGAGAGGAACGAGCGAGAGCGTGCTTATATGCGTACGTGCGAGCGTGTAAGTATGTGTGTGTGTGCAGGCGTGGGTATGTACATCTAATCACAGAATGACCGCGAATATCACATTAAAATAAACACCTGACCAGACTGTTTATCAAACAAGAGGTAACTTTAAAAGCAAGATTAGTATCAGAAAGTTACCTGTCACTGACGCCTGATAAACATGTTAAGTATGTTCCGAGAGGCACACATTTAAACAAAACATAACCTCTTGATGTGTTGTGTTTTGCCACATACATATTTTGTTGAAGCATTACATTTAGTCTTAAGATCATCTAGTTTTAGTCGATAAAACGTGGAAACGAAACATCTGTATTGATATATATCACAAATTTGCAGGTGTTGGATGCTTTTGACGTAGTCAGTACTAAAAAGTTGACAATGTTGTGTTTCAACATGAAAACTAAGGTTGCTCTATTATTTCTAAAACAGTCCAAAGCCATTTGTCTAAACATTAATTTTGATGACTCTACTGTAAAGTGAAGGGTATGGTAAATTATGCACACATTTTAATTCTAGCACATTTTTTCGCACATCTGTCAGCGAGTTCATTACGTAAGATTCCATAGTATGAAGGAATCTAAAAGAAAGTTAAGTCAGTTGCTTTACATATCAAGATAAATCATTCCAAGATACATCATTAATTTAGAGAATAAGACGTTCTCTACTTCACTTGCATAGGCCGAAGCGCGTATTGATACGTTTTCGAAGACAAGGCGTCTAAAAAGTCTTTCACAAGAAGGCACACATCATTGGGGAAAAGAAGAAAGAACAACACTTTATGATAAACCAGTTTACATAGTGATCATTACACAAATTTATCAATAATCAATAAACAAGGGTGAAGATTTTCATTGACGCGATAGGTAACAAAACATCATCATTTGGATTAGATGCAACGTTTATCCCTTTTTTCATAACTTGATTAAAAAAAAAAATCTTTTGAAAGTCCTTATGACAAGAAACTTCTCTTGCAAAGAATGATGACCAATATACTGCTTTGCTTTTGCGGTAACTATGTTAGAGTGTGCTTTTTTTCTTATTACAATGTACTTCTTTTTCACTTTTTCTCTAATGTATTCTTTGTGTTGATTTCCTTTAAAGCTGCAGGTTCATGACAATCTTTAGTCCACCATACATTACCAGAATGTCGTGGGTTTTGTGTTTTATTACATTTTGGAATGGAACTATTTGCACCCGAAAGTATCCTTTTGTTTGATATTTAGCATTTAGTTAGCATTTAGTATCATATCCTCTCCACTTCAACAAATATTCTCTACATTTATACCCGCTGGCCATCTTGTTTTATTATCCTGATGGGTGAAGATAGGCCTGCTTCCCCCACTCGCGTTTAATTTATCCCCATCTGCAATATCATCGTAGGTGGCTGTGGACGTTAAACCTAAATATAACTAACCTTGAATCGTTGTTGAATCCGGATCAGCACAAAGGATCTGGACCAAAAATGACTTGCTAATGGGTTCGTCCTGGGGCCGCATTCCATTTTTCAAGCAACTTTTGTCAAAATTGGCTCTGAAGTTGTTACTTAATAAGCTTTGTAATAATCACACTGAACCCATGGATCCGCCATCTAATCCGGATCGACACCACAGATACACAACCAATTTGAATGGGCTAGTCTTTGAGCCACGTTCTTCCATCTTTTGACGAGGTTTGGATGAAACAAGTTTATAGCAGTGTTTGCGAAATCCGGTTAACAGTCAGACAAGTAACCAAACCAACATACGCTGATGAAGAAAATATACGCTCCTCGGAGGAGGCAGTCATATCTATCTCTGTGACCTTGCGCTTGGGAGAGATCACCTGGAAAGATAGCGGTTCACGTGGGTTTTGTCCATGGGATACTCGGAGAAGCGCGCTACCCTGTCGGTGTTTACTAGGAGATGGAGAGGAAGAAAAGATAATGGGAGGAAACAGAAAAAGAACTAGGAGGAAAATGAAAGTGGGAAGGAGGTGGTGGTGGTGTGTCTGTGTGAAGAGAAAGACCTGTTGACGAAAGGAGGAATGCAAGGAATGTCGGAACCACCCAACAGAACCCCACGTCGACTTTGTCACAAGTCCCCACGTGATTCCTTTCCTTCCAGCCGCCCTCCTCTCTCTCTCTCTCTCTTCTCTCTCTTCTGCAGACCTTGCTATCTCACAAGCACCGTTTTACCGTCCTGATGCCCCTGTCGACCACGCGGGTGTGTCTCTATAAACTTTTCTCGGCTCTGCCTTTTTTGCGCCTGATGGGGTCTGGGCTGGGGAGGGAGAGGCATTCCCATCCCCCCTCCCCCCCCCCCCCCCCCCCCCCCCCCCCCCCCCCCCCCCCCCCCCCCCACTATGTCTAGTCCTTCGACTAGAAGGTGTGAGCAGGCAGTGGATCGTCGAAGACGGACGGATGATAGGAGAGGGTGGAAGAGGTGGAGATGGAGCGACTGTAAGGGGATAAGACGTTGGGGATGAAAGGGGGCGAGGGTGGGGGGGGGGGGGGGGGGGGGGGAGGGTAGGAGGGGGGGGGGGGGGGGAAAGGAATCTCGTACCGAGTGACATACACTCTCAGGGTCCATTCCCATACCAGGAGCGAATGCCGGCGGAGACAAGAGAAAGGACGTATCAGCGGTCGTACATTACCTGGGGGCACCCGGAACCCACCTTGTCTGTTGAAAAGCCGTCTGTTCAAGAGGCATAGCAGGGGGGGCTTGGCTGGGAGGAATGTTTGGTGTGGGAGAACAGGTGTGAAAGAAGGCGATCGAAATGACAAATTTTGGTTGACTTGTTGTAAATGCACGTGCGAGCGTGAGCGCAGCCATGTACAGATGCGAGCCCGTATGGATTATTTATGATTATCTTAATTGTTTCATTTATTGATTGGTTAGCGACGGCATAATTCGTTGTCGCGAAAAGCCCTAGAGGTTAGAAACAAAGCCATCCTTGGACCTACCTTACCTAGAGTCCTCCATCTGCGGAATGGTATGTTCTTGTTATATTGCTTTGCTTTTCTTCTCCTGTTTTTTGTCCTTCTTCCCTCCCGTCCTTCCTTCAACCGACCCCCCCCCTCTCTCTCTCTCTCTCTCTCCCCCCCCCCCTCTCTTCCGCCCTCCACCTTATGCACCCTCATTAGTTGTTTCCTGAATAAATCTTGTTTCTTGTTGCCGGCCATTTTGTAAAGAATGCGAATGAAATTAGATAAGCTCATAATTGGGGCCAGCCGACTGTGTGTGTGTGTGTGTGTGTGTGTGTGTGTGTGTGTGTGTGTGTGCGCGCGCGGCGCGTGCGTGCGTGCGTGCGAGGTGCATTGCGCGTATTTGTTTGTGTGTATGTGTGTGAGAACGAGAGAGAGAGAGAAATGAGCACAGAAATGATTTGAACTGAATACACATTCAGACGCGCGCGTTTAGGCACACATGCACGCACGCACATACACACACCCCCGCGCGCGCTCGCGCG
>CM031600.1:60759351-60769351 GCA_018398815.1 Conus ventricosus | reverse complement strand
TTTTTTTAAGCCTGTGTATGTTTGTAGCATGTGTTTGGGCGTGTAGTCTGTGCGGTCGTTCATCGATCTGCATGTGTGGACGTTTGTGCGCGTGCGCCTTTCTACGGAGAAAAGCGCAGAGGGAAGATAATCATATGACTAGTCATCCTGTCGATTAACATGATGATATCGATCTTCTTGACCATAAAGTGACCTCCAAATTTTGACTCCGTAATGAGTAACGGAAAATTTAGATTAACGCGGACATCGTTATTCGAAGCAGACCAGTCGCTGATGGTGAGACTGCGCGCATGTTCTTGAATCCTCTTTCTTCATTATCGAACTGCCGGTAAGACACTATCGTACCAGTCAGTGATCCAGTGATTGATTTTGAGGTAGAGACTCCGTAAACAAGGTGTCGGTCTATAGGAATTCATTAGCGCAGTTCACGTAATTATGTAAATCACGGCTTGAATGATTTGCTGCGTAACCGTGTGTGTGCCGGAGTGGTTGGCTTTATAATGTTAATAATTTGTCATGGCGACATGTTGTCGCTGCTGGGACAGATTTGCATATAGGCGCGTGTTATCGGTGCGGGTTAATGCTCTTTTTCTTCTTTTTTTTTTATTCACTAGAAGGGGAAGGGAGGATACATCAGATTGTCTGTTGTCTCTCACTGTGTGTGTGTGTGTGTGTGTGTGTGTGTGTGTGTGTGTATGTGTGTGTGTGTGTGTGTGTGTGTGTGTGGTGTGTGTATGTGTGTGTGTGTGTGTGTGTGTGTGTGTGTGTTGTGAATAAGTGTCACGGACAAAAAAATGAAACAACCTAACTTGGGGGAAACAACCTAACTTGGGGGAGTCGCCAGTCAATTTGTTCGGACCTAAGTCCAAACTCAAACATTCTAGGCGTCAGAAAGACGGGCCCATAGGTCGGGTCCGGCCAATTAAGCTTAGTGGAGAGGTTTCGCCGAGACGGTCCGACCCCCCCAGTCTGACTAAGCAGCTTTGACCGACGCCTCGATGTCTAGCGAGACGAGTCGCAGAGCCGAGCTCAAGCTCATCTAGCCACTTTGTGGAACCAACGTCATTGTTACTCGGACGTCGTGGTGCCTACCCAGACTCAGCTGGCCAATTTAGATTGACCAGTGTCCACCACTTAAGCCACACCGCGCCAGTGAAGTAGGGAAGGGGGGAAGGTAGTGTGTGGTGGGGGTGAAATCTAGCTAATCAATTAAATGACCAATTGACCCACAGAGAGTAAGGCGTGTAGACGGGACTGTCATGATTTGAACATCCAATGGAATTAGAGGGAGGACAACCTCGGGTGTCAGGGTAAAATACTGACCAATGGTACTCGCCCGTTTTTGGACAGATCGGAACGAATAAAGGAATGCGTGAGGGAGAAAACGGCAGAACGAGGGGAAGAACGAACAGAGAGAGAGAGGGGAGAGAGAGGGGAAGCTCGGGAGAGTAGGCTCTCGCCTACAGGAAGGCAGGGAGATGAGAACGAACAGAGACAGAGAGATGAGGAGGTTTTAGGTGTAGTCTCTGCACGAGGGAAAAGGCAGAGAGATGAAGAGAGGAGAGAACGAGGGGAAGAACGAATAGAGAGAGAGAGGGAGAGGAGGTTCTGAGTGGAGCTCTGCAGGAGAGAAGGGCAGAGAGGAGAGAGAGAGGAGGAGAGAAGAGAACCAAGTTGAGAGATTAGCATGAGATAGTCTGCAGAGGAAGGACTGAGGAGAGATGTGGAGAGAGAGAAAGAGTTGCTAATTTATGAAGAAGAAAAGAAAGAAAAGAAAAAAAGAAAAGAAAAGCAACCATGTCCATTTGATAAGAGCAGACTAGAAGAGAGAGAGAGAGAGAGAGAGTGCAATGCGTTAATGCAGGAAGAAAGAAGGAGAACAGATCGATGTTGATAGTCACTGTTCTACCTAACGGGGGTTCGACCTCATACTGGCAGCGTCACTTCCCCAAGCAGAACCACAGACCAACGCCAACAGTCTCACCTGACCAGGCGCCATCAGACCAACACCAGTGCCGGCAGTTGTGTCGTGTTGTGAAAGTGACAGTGAAAAGAAAAAGAAAAGAAAAGAAAGACAGTGATTCGTGAATAGTTAAGATCACCTGGCCAGGTAAAGTAGAAATCTATTTATACCCGGGTTAGTTAATGATGTTTTAGATAAATGATTTTGTGAAGTTCGGAAAGAGAGAATGTTTTATTTGTTTGTTTCTATATGCATTGATGTTCTTTCTATGATCATGTATAGTAAAGTTATAGACTTTACTAGTGGTTTGATGTGACGAATGCATGATATATGAATGAGATTGTAAGCAAGCTGTGAGTGTGTTTGGGCTGTGCGCTAGTCTTCCTCCACGGGACATACACGAGGTTGACAATTTATTGGCGAGCTTGCCAGGATATTCTGGCCATTTATTAAAATTGTTCAACTTCTCAGAGAGGAAGCTGGGTGGGATTCAAGTATTGTAATCCTAAGACAAGGGGTTGTCTTACTGTATGTTCCCAAGATAGTTAAATACTAGGCTTGGCATTGCTTCCAGATAGTTAATACTAGGCTTGGCATTTCAGCCCCAGAGTACTCATTTCGCACAGATTTCCTATAATTCGCTCTCATAGTTGGGTCAGGCGCTGGGCGTCTTATAAAAACTAATTACGTTGCCCCAAGCTAATATTATCATTCATGGGATTGTGCTATTACGTCACTCGTGTCGGAAACCACCAGTTTGGCTGTCGTAGTAATAAATCTTGTTCAAAAAAAAAGAGATATAATGGCGGAAGAAAAGAACACCCTATTGAACAACAATTAGAGTTGAGCGGTACGAAGAAGGAGTTCGCTGAATTGAAAGAGCTAGTTATGAAAGAACAGATTTTGTCAGGTTGCGGCCCTGAGTTAACCATACATTTGAAAGAGAGACAGCCAGAGACAGCAGGAGAGTTGTTGAAGTTCGCAGAGGTGTATAGAGAGGCACGTTTGGGCACTAAGGTGCAGGAGAAAACAGGTGCTAGGCACAGGTGAGAAGAGTGCAAGGAGACTAGGGGAGTTTCCTGCAAAGTCTGCAAACCCAGTGGTGGGGCAGAAGGAAGGGCAAAGGGAAATTAGGTGTTTCATTTGTCACAAGAAGGGACATGTGGCGAGGGATTGTCGCATGAGGTTCCCGAAAGGCAGCAGCCTTGCAGAGGTGGATAAGGGTCGTCAAGGGAAACGACCTGCAGTGGAACCAAAAGGGATTCAGTTCTGAAGAGGGTGGAGTGCAGCTATGGCTAGCACTGGACAGCAGTCGTGTCAGGGATGGAGGGCACTAGGCTGAGTGGTTCGTTACAGGAAGAAGGGTGGATTGGCCAGCAGAGGGTGAAGTGTTACGAGACACTGGTTGTTCATGCGGGGTAGTACGAACAACGCTGGTCGATAAAGGGGATTTGACAGGGCAAATCCAGACCTGTACTCTAATCGATGGCACTGTGAGGGAGTTTCCAGTTGCTAAGATAGAAGTACGTACCCCTTACTTCTCAGGCGAGTTGTCTGCGTTGGTGATGGAGAAACCCCTTCACGATTTGATCATTGGAAATATTCCAGGTGCAAAGGATCCAGGGGATCTGAGTTGTTGACTGCTACAGGGGCAGCAGTTCAAACACGGAGCAAGAAGGAGGAAAAGGTTGTTAAACGTTAGTTGTTCCAGGAAGGAAGTCGGGCATAGATGTGTCGCCTGATGAGTTTAGGGCAGCGCAGGACAAGACCCTTCGCTCGTGAAGTCTTGGGAGTTGGCAAGAGGTGGAGAGAAACAGGAGGTTGAGGGAGGTGAGACAGAATTTCTTGTGAAAGGCGGGCTGTTGTACCGAGTGTTCACCAAGGGGAAGACAGGTAAGGTGACCACTCAGTTATGAGGTACCAGCAGGTTATCGTGACACTGTCATGTCAGTGGGTCACGAGTCGCTCATGGCGGGTCATCTCGGCACCAGCAAAACAGCGAACCGAGTCTTTGATGACTTTCATTGGCCAGGAGCAATGGCAGACATAAAGCGGTTCTGCATGTCATGTGATGTGTGTCAAAGGTCAGCCACAAGAGGGGTGAAGAGGAAGGCGCCTCTTAAAATCCCTTTAAATTTACACACCCTTCAGGAGAGTGGCTGTTGATCTGATTGGCCCAATCGCGCCCCGTTCCAAAGGTGGGCACAGGTATGAGACATGTAAGGTTGCAAAGGAAAGTTTGCAGGAGGCTAGGGTCGTTCAGAAGGGGGCAATATGACAGGAAGGTGAGGAAGCAATCCCTCAAGGCGGGAGATCAAGTCCTGGTACTGCTTCCCACGGGTCACAACAAGCCGCTGAGGCATTGGAAAGGACCATTCACCATCACTGAAAAGGTCGGTCGGGATTACCGAATTGATGTGAATGGGAAACTAAAACTTTTCCATGCGAATTTTCTCCGCAAATATATTCAGCGTGAGACTCAGCACATAGGCGCAGCAGCAGTCATTGATGAGGTGAAGGAGACCCAGCAGAAGAAGGGGAGATTTTGTTGCCTGAGTTTCCAGAAGAGTCATACAGGGATGTGTCACTGTATGAAGGGCTAGACCGTAGGAGTTCCTAGGTTTTGTTGTCGGAGGCGACACAAAGCAGCCAGAAAGGGGAAAGGTGGAGAAGATGATGAATTCAGAGAGACCAAAGACCAAAACAGAAGTCAGGAGTCTGCTAGGTTTTATTGGGTTCTATAGGGAGTTTGTCCCAAACTTTGCTGCAATCACGAGTCCTCTCAGTGATTTGGTCAAGGCAGGGAAACCGGCAGTGGTCGAGTGGTCAGACGCTGCAGAGCAAGCACTGCAGACGGTGTTGGAGAGACTAGGTTCCCGTCCCATCTTGAAGCTACCAGATATGTCCAAACCATTTTTGTTGCGGACAGATGCATCAGGTGGTGGGTAGGTGCAGTATTGTTGCAGGAGCATGAAGGAGTCGAGTTTCTGTGAGATATGCTAGCAGGAAGTTGACAAAGTGTGAAGAAGGGTACGCAACGGTGGAGAAGGAGTGTTTAGCTGTGTGTGGGCCGTGCAGAGTTCCCAAATACTTGTATGGGAAAGAGTTCGTGATAGAGACAGATCACCAACCACTCAAATTCTGCAGGAGGCACAGCTGAAAAACAGCAGAGTTCTGCGTTGGGCAATGGCACTGCAGCCTACAGGTACCGAGTGCAGTACATTCCGGTCGACAGAATGTCGGAGCTGACTATTTAAGCCGTGTAGTCTAGCAAGCCAGAGGAAGTCAGTCATATCCGGGGTGCATTGTTGATAATATGTGTTGATTCCAGTTATGTTGATTGGATATGGGTTCATTCCCAGTTGGCATGGTTCATATTTTTTTTTGTGTGTGTGAGACTTGTTCATATTTTCTTTGTGAGACTTGTTCACGTGGATGTAGTTATGCTTGGAGCATACAGTCGCTTGTGTAGTGATGCATTATTTGCAATAAGCGAGGATGGAGATTCCTCAGCGAAGTGTCATGGATCGTGATCATATTATATTGTGCTTTTCATAAGAATTGTGAAAGAAGATGTGGCAAATCCGCAGGTAGGGGAATTGCATAAGTGCGCACAGAGGTCGTTATAGAATGAGTTGAAATAACGCAAGAGCGCACGTCAATGTAAAACTCATTGGAGTGGTATTCACTAATTGTATATTTTATAACTTATAAACCGTGGTTGTAAAGTATTTTCCACACTTTGCGCGTGTAGCTGTGTGTCAGCAAATTCGGTTGTTGTCCTTTTTGTTACCGTTGTTTTGAGACAATGCGGAGCTGGTCTTTTGCAGGGGAAATTGTCACGGACAAAACATGAAACAACCTAACTTGGGGGAAACAACCTAACTTGGGGGAGTCGCCAGTCAATTTGTTCGGACCTAAGTCCAAACTCAAACATTCTAGGCGTCAGAAAGACGGGCCCATAGGTCGGGTCGGCCAATTAAGCTTAGTGGAGAGGTTTCGCCGAGACGGTCCGACCCACCCAGTCTGACTAAGCAGCTTTGACCGACGCCTCGATGTCTAGCGAGACGAGTCGCAGAGCCGAGCTCAGCTCATCTAGCCACTTTGTGGAACCAACGTCATTGTTACTCGGACGTCGTGGTGCTACCCGACTCAGCTGGCCAATTTAGATTGACCAGTGTCCACCACTTAAGCCACACGCGCCAGTGAAGTAGGGAAGGGGGGGAAGGTAGTGTGTGGTGGGGGTGAAATCTAGCTAATCAATTAAATGACCAATTGACCACCACAGAGAGTAAGGCGTGTAGACGGGACTGTCATGATTTGAACATCCATGGAATTAGAGGGAGACAACTCGGGTGTCAGGGGTAAAAATACTGACCAATGGTACTCGCCCGTTTTTGGACAGATCGGAACGAATAAAGGAATGCGTGAGGGAAGAGAACGGCAGAACGAGGGGAAAGAACGAACAGAGAGAGGAGGGAGAGAGAGGGGAAGCTCGGGAGAGTAGGCTCTCGCCTACAGGAAGGCAGGGAGATGAGAACGAACAGAGACAGAGAGATGAGGAGGTTTTGGTTGTAGTCTCTGCACGAGGGAAAGGCAGAGAGATGAAGAGAGGAGAGAACGAGGGGAAGAAGAATAGAGAGGAGAGGGGAGAGGAGGTTCTGAGTGGAGCTCTGCAGGAGAGAAGGGCAGAGAGAGAGAGAGAGGAGGAGAGAAGAGAACCAAGTTGAGAGATTAGCATGAGATAGTCTGCAGAGGAAGGATGAGGAGAGATGTGGAGGGAGAGAAAGAGTTGCTAATTTATGAAGAAGAAAAGAAAGAAAAGAAAAAAAGAAAAGAAAAGCAACCATGTCCATTTGATAAGAGCAGACTAGAGAGAGAGAGAGAGAGAGAGAGTGCAATGCGTTAATGCAGGAAGAAAGAAAGGAGAACAGATCGATGTTGATAGTCACTGTTTACCCTAACGGGGGTTCGACCTCATACCTGGCAGCGTCACTTCGCCAAGCAGAACCACAGACAACGCCAACAGTCTCACCTGACCAGGCGCCATCAGACCAACACAGTGCCGGCAGTTGTGTCGTGTTGTGAAAGTGACAGTGAAAGAAAAGAAAAGAAAGAAAGACAGTGATTCGTGATAGTTAAGATCACCTGGCCAGGTAAAGTAGAAATCTATTTATACCCGGGTTAGTTAATGATGTTTTAGATAAATGATTTTGTGAAGTTCAGGAAGAGAGAATGTTTTATTTTGTTTGATTCTATATGCATTGTGTTCTTTCTATGATCATGTATAGTAAAGTTATAGACTTTACTAGTGGTTTGATGTGACGATATGCATGATATATGAAGAGATTGTAAGCAAGCTGTGAGTGTGTTTGGGCTGTGCGCTAGTCCTTCCTCCCACTGACATTACACCGAGGTTGACAATAAGTGTACTGTATATAGAAAAGATCAGGACTGGATTGAGTTAGAGAGAAACGGGGGGGGTACGTAATTACGAGAGAGAGAGAGAGTGAGAGAGAGAGAGAGATAGAGGAGAGAGTGAGTGAGGAGAGAGATGAGAGAGAGAGAGAGAGAGGAGAGAGAGGAGAGAGGAGAGAGAGAAGCTGACAGACAGATTGCGGCTGTGCTGAATATAATGGTCCTCCTCTTCGGCTTCTTTGATTCTGTGAAAGGGAATCACTGTGACGCCACTTGAAGTAGAGCTCGCAAGGTTCTCTCAGTTGTGCTGATTGTGAGGAAAGGTTTGGGTCTTTGCAAACGTTTTTTCCTGTCCAGTCTGCAATTATGTCAGTCTCTGTTGTTGCTGTCTTCTGCTCCATCCAGACTGCAATGATGTCAGTTTTTGTTGTTGTTGTTGTTGTCTCTGCTCCGTCCCCTTCCCCCAACACTTCCCTGGAGAATTGTTTTCGTACTGGCGTTGGATTTTGTGACATGGCCATGGCGTAGTTTTCTTTTCTTAACAGATGCTAGTAGATCCTCATATGGTCCTATGTGCTGCGTGATGTCTGACGGCAAGATGGTGTTTAGCATCTTGCGGCAACGCCCCATTTCCGTGGCTTAGATTCTTCTTTCCAGATCCGCTGTGAAAGTCCGTGCCGTGCGTGCATACAGGAAGATGTATGCAGTGCATGCAAGAGCTTAAGTTCGTGTTTCACAGAGATATTATTGTTCTTCCATACTAGTGTTGAGAGGGCAGCAAGTCCTCTCCTGGATGCGTAATGATTGTGAATGCTAATTAACTACTCATCTCTGAATGACTTTTGGTACTGTTTCACAAGCTACTTTTGCTGCACCCATTTTTTAATCGCGCATTTTATCCGCTTGATGATTCATTTTGTGCTTTTACGTTCGTTCTTGCACGCTTGTCATCCAGCTGATACACATCAGAAGCACACCGATCTTTGTACCCGATCTTCTCGCGGCTACCCCGTTCACCCTTTTCACACGACTCGATGACGTATTTACAGCCCGTCAACTTGCATGGAGTGGCATTTCTAGAGGTTTACGGGGGGTTATTTTTCATATTTGTTGTATAAATATCACACTCGAGGACCTCAAGCGGGGGTAGTTATGGCTCTTGGTGCACGAGAGGGAGAGAGAGTTGGTCGCTGGCACTTGGCGTGCGACTGGGCTGACACGAATGTTGGCCTGCTTGTTTAATTTCAGACTCGAAAGTAAGACGTTTTACCCTCGTGCCTAAAGAAACATATGTATCATGTACACTTTCATTGAGAGTTTCACCCAGAAAACGAAAATAATGCGGTTATTCTTTAATGTATGCCATGGTTTGATTTTTAATGTTTTCTCCCAAGGTGGGTAGTATTATATCCCCTCTCTACCTCAAAGCTGCTGCTTTTTTTTCTTTTTTTTTTGTATTGCTTCTTTTTTGTTTTTTGCTTTTTGTTATAATCAGAGAAGTTCTTGTCACCAGCTCTTTCTCTTTGTTTCAGTCAAATTTTCTGCACTATTGTCAATTTTTTTTTGTCTCTTAGGGTTACACCATTGATAAGATAAGTTATTTGCATTGTTAATGCCTTGTTTAGACTGGATCCTTTCTTCGTTCCTTTTAATTTCTGTGGATAGTCGTTTAATCAGTGGCTGTGGCAGAAATAAAGCCTGATTGGGAGAGTCGAAGCCAAACTCATTTATACTCTAATAATTTTTATCTGTCTTAGTGTGCGTGCGAAAGATCAACCCTAACAGTAATAGAATAAAAAGAAAAGCTCTAGACGGTAGAAACAAGATGTTGTCACGAGGTGTAGGTAGTGCCTTCAAAGATAGCACTACCAATGACGCCAAGAGTCAATGATCGTTGCATAGACAAGACTATATGCAGTTTCTCACCTCCGTTAAGTGAAGAAAACTGACCTTTTTTTCATTTTCTTCTTCTTCTTCTTCTTCTCTCTCTCTCTCTCTCTCTCTCTCTCTCTCTCTCTCTCCTTTTCTCTCTCTCTCTCTCTCTCTCTCTCTCTCTCTCTCTCTCTCTCTCTTTTGCACACTACAAAACGGAGTAGACTGTCCAAGGCAGTTGTTCAGGTACTGTGAAGGGAAAGAGAAGATAACGGCGGCAGACAGTAATCAAGAATGGTAACGGCGGATAGGGCCGGGGAAGGGGGAGATGGGGGTGGGGAGTGGGGGATGCCGAGGTCCAGGTGTTGTAAAGCAAAGCAGTTACTGTTAGCAAAGGAGGGGGGATCGACTTGAAAACATCAGTTTTATAAGGTGAATCGGTCTTTGTGGTAGGCTGCGGTATATATAACTCTAATGATTATATATGCATTGTTTGGGCTTTAGTGGGACAAGTAATAAGATCCTGGGACTATGTTTCACTGGAATGCAGTTCATTCAGGTCCTATGAATTTGTGCAGTGAAGTGAATGTGAATTCAGTTCACACGGCGAACTGAAGTCGTTTTTATGTAGCCAGTAAAAGCTGCAGTTAAAAAATAATAGCAGTAGACTGCAGTTGGTGGATGTGGTCGCTGGTCAGTTGGTAGATGTTAACGATAGGACAGATTTTCGGAAAATATTAGCGGTAG
>CM031600.1:60739351-60754351 GCA_018398815.1 Conus ventricosus | reverse complement strand
AACTAATGATCAAGTTTCACTGAACTCTTCCGTAGGTTTTATCATCAGAACTCTCTCTCTCTCTCTCTCTCTCTCTCTCTCTCTCTCTCTCTCTCTCTCTCTTCTCTCTTCTCTCTCTCTTCTCTCTCTCTCTCTCTCTCTCTCTCTCTCTCTCTCTCTCTCTCTCTCTCTCCTCTCTCCCTCTTCTCTTGTCTCTGTCTCTGGCAGTACAATATCTTCTACCCCCCGTCACTGTACACGAAAGCATCTGATGTTTGCACATTTGTACAAAGAGTTTAACACTAGTACAGGCAAGGATGACGTACTGGACATGCCCTTTTCCTGACTGTGCATGTATGAATTTTTCTTTAAAAAAAAAAAAGGGGGGGGGGGGGAGAGACTTTTAAGTTAAAGAACCAGCTGCACGGCCAGGGGGGATACCCATAAACATTCAACTTATCAAAAGTTATGAAAAGTGTTCTCTTTTGTCTCGATGCTGTGACGAGAGTTATGGCCCAGTGGTCAAAGAGCTGAACACTCAGACCGAGGGATCACAGTTCAAATAAAGACTGTCTGGTGGATGAAGCGCTTAACTGGAGCATTTGATCTCCCGGGTTAAACAAACCTTTTTCATGCCCGATCCCCGTCGTGAAAATTATTATTACTGCTATTATCTATTGTCATCATCATCATCATCGTCATCGTCATCATCATCATCGTCGTCGTCGTTGTCATCATCATCATCGTCATCATCATCATAATTATCACCACCATCATCATCATCTTCATAATCCTTATCATCATCATCATCATCATCATCATCATCATCATCATCATCGTCGTCGTCGTCGTCGTCGTTGTTAACATTATCATTATTGTTATTGTTGTTGTTACTACTACTACTATCATTACTATTATTGTTATTCTCATCATCATCATCATCATCATCGTTGTCGTCGTCGTCGTTGTTAACATTATCATTATTATTGTTGTTATTACTATTATGAATTTTATTAGTAGTGATAGTAGTATCCCATAACAGTAGGTCGTAGCTGCAGCATGACAGAGGGTCGGACAGTCAAGAATCCCCACAGCCCTTGGTCCTCAGGTGGCCCCAGAATGCAACATGATTTAGTTGCACATGCACGCTGGAACCGTATTTTTATAGCCTACTTTGTCTTCACCTGTTATGGGGCGACCTTGTCTGTGTATGTATGCATGCAGGAGTATCTGCTTATGTTTATCATGTGTTTGTGTTTGCCTCTCTAAGTGAGCGTTCTTGTGCGTGCGTGCGCGCACGCGCTTGTGTGTGTGTGTGTGTGTGTGTGTGTGTGTGTGTGTGTGTGTGTGTGTGTGTGTTGTGTGTGCATGCGCCTGCGTGCGTGCATACGTGCGTGCGTGCGTGTGTGTGTGTGTGTGTGTGTGTGTGTGTGTGTGTGTGTGTGTGTGTGTGTGTGTGTGTGTGCTCGCGCTTTGCTAACTGTTTACTACATTGACTGACTCTCAGTTCTTAAAATTCGTGGGAAATCCAAAGGCATGTGAATTCACCATGTCCGCCACAGGCCTTGAAACCGTTAACACTACTAGCAGAAAGCATTTTTATACGGCATTTCAGGGGGCAGTGGTGGAAGCAGTGTCAGAATCGCTAAATCTCTAACAATCATTCACAGAAATTGATACTGATAGGGCTGGAGGTTCATGCGTTTGCAAAGCGAAAATCTCTTTTCGTTTACTGAATCATTCGCATTCTGACTCTCTTTCGCTGTGGCTTCGTCAGCACGCGCCCCAAGCTATCATGCTGTGCTTGCGCTTGCGCGCGCGCGCCCCCGAGTGCCTTTCTGTCGAGTTCTCAGCTGGTTTGGTAATGAATGATGTTGTTTGGGCCAGACACATTTGGTGGCCTTGATCGGGCACAAGATAATCCCATGTAGGCCATAGAAGTCCCATCTTTCTCTCTCTCCCCCCTACCGCCCCCCCCCCCTCCCCCCCACTTGTGTGTTCTCCACCAACACCGCTATTTTGTGAGGCGTTTTTGATGCCTTATCTCATACCTCATTACCACATCAACTCCGATTCCAGATGAATAAATGTCACGCAACGTGACAGTCAGTGTGTGTGTGTGTGTGTGTGTGTGTGTGTGTGTGTTGTGTGTGTTTCTTTTTTTTCTTCTTCTTTCCTTCCCCCCCCCCCCTCCCCCCAATGGCTGGCTTTGCGAAAAGTGGTTACTTGCTGCTTCGGTGGTACTCCGTAGTTTGCTACTTTGCTGCAAAGCCAGATGTGTGTGTGTGTGTGTGTGTGTGTGTGTGTGTGTGTGTGTGTGTGTGTGTGTGTGTGTGGCGTGCGTGTGCGTGCGTGCGCGCGTGCATATGCATGCGTGCGTGCGTGTGTGCATGCGTACGTGTGTGTGTGTGTGTGTGTGTGTGTGTGTGTGTGTGTGTGTGTGTGTGTGTGTGGTGTGTGTGAGAGAGAGAGAGAGAGAGAGAGAGAGAGAGAGAGAAGAGAGTGTGTGTGTGTGTGTGTGTGTGTGTGTGTGTGTGTGTGTGTGTTGAATCTCTTCAAAGTCACAGCTCTAATCCCTGGGATGAAAGTGTGGGGGGTAGAAGGAGTGTGTGTGTGGAAGGGGGTTGGAGAAGGGGTTGGGGTGGGTGTTGAGAGGGTGGTAGTGAGAAGAAGAGGAGGACGTAGATGGAGAAATCAAGCAACAATGTAAGTGGTCGTTTCTTCTAAAAAATTGTGTGTGCGCGCGCGCAAATGTGTGTGTGTGTGTGTGTGTGTGTGTGTGTGTGTGTGTGTGTGGTGTGTGTTACTGTACACGCGCGCGCGCATGTGTATCCCAGAGTGAGAGAAAGTGGATTCGCGTGCGTGCGTCCTACCCATGCATTAGTTCGCGTTCTTTTGCTTGCACTGTTTTCTTTATGAGGAGAATGAGAGTGACGTTGGTGAGGTACATTTCAATTCTGTTTACATGTTTTGTGGCCCTGAAAATGAGTTTTTGGTTTTGCATGGATTTTAAGATCGCACATACGGTGTTATTATGACTTTTACAAGGCTTCAACGTTTCAGGTTCATGATTTTGTTTTGCTGACGCAGAATATGCTATGGAGAGAGAGAGAGAGAGAGAGATAGAGAGAGAGAAGAGAGAGAGAGAGAGAGAGAGAGAGAGAGAGAGAGAAGAGAGGAGAGAGAGAGAGAGAGAGCAGGCATCATAAAACAAACAAACAGTATGAACAAATTGTTTCCAAAAACCTCGTAAACCACCAGCGTAGGGACATGTTGTTTATAGGCCCGCCCGACCAGATCGAGGCTAGATAACTACAGAATGGAAAACAAAATAAAGCAATAAAGCAGGAAAGAATTTTCCGCTCTCACGTCGGTGGATTTGTACGACTGACTATAGTACTTAGCCACCCTTTCCTGTGAATGCGCGAGTGGAACAACGGGATGTGGAAATGATACATCTCGTAACACAGGGATCTGTAACATCCGTACCGGTTCTTTTATTTCTCGTTGGGTTATGGGAACAGAGAAAATGTCGCCGTTGCACTGCGGTGTTTGAAGAGATTGGCTTGGCCAGACAAGGATAGGGCACATATAGCAAGGCAGGGCAGAACAAGTATAGGGAAAGGGCAGAGCAGGGTAAAAGCAGCACAAGGTACGGCATGGTTATTCTTATACAGGCACTTGGTTCAGCGAAAGAAAAAAGAAATAGCGATAGATTCAAACGTAACTTCAATGACAAAAAATGGCGTTAAAAGCAAAATCAAACCAAAACATGACTCTGCACAAGAAAAAGTCTAATGAAGAGGACAAACAAACAAAACAAAACAAAAAAAAAAGAAAAAAAAAGAAAGAAAGAAGAAGAGAAACAAAACAGGTTCATTTTTTCCTTTACGAAAGCCCTCGCAAACTCCAGTCTTTCTTGTCGTGCTCAAGCCATGCTATGTCTTCACCATGGCTCTTCACTATGCCCCATCTGTTCGAAACTGATGTTTCTTCCAGTCTTTAAACAGGGGAAGGGGAAAGGGGGTGGGGGGTGGGGTAGAAAGAGGAGAAGAGGGGCGGGGGAGGGAGGCATCAACGACTGGAAGAAAGAAGATGCAAAGTGACACAGTCAAGCCAGCTAGTGGGTCTCACCAAAGAACTTCGTCCCACCACACATCTTTCAACCTGGTTCCAGACCTTTCTGTCTTCCCTTTCAGCTGACAGGGACCCGTTACTGCGAGGACCCGTTACCGTAAACATGTCATAGGGCCGTCCTCTCAGGTCCTCACCATACCACACACACGTCAAGAATCGGGTTTATCCTAACGGTTGTCACGTGCGCTCTTATCAACAGCCACCCTCGGCAGAGGCCTGTTTGTTCAGCGGAAGGTGTTCTGGTCAGCCCTGGTCGTGTCCATCTTCACCTGCCGCCATAACGGGCCTGTTCTTCCTCGGCCGGGCGCTGCGCCGTTCGCGACGTCGTAAACTATTCCCGTGTCTGTGCCTTGTTCCCCATCACCCATCAGTCTGTTCTTGTCTGGGAACGTTTGTCCCGCTGGTAGCGTGCTGTGAGGCGCAGCACTTGCTTCGTTGTGTTAGGCTTTCGTGCGTCTAGGCTTGCCGAGTAAAGGATCATTAGGCAGTATGTAAACTGCTTATAAATGTCATTTTATACTGGAAGCAGAGAACGTATGTTAAATAAATGCCTCTTACGTGAAAATTACACGCCATCTCGTACGTTGTAAGTGCATGGTATAAAGCCGGACTGTTTCCACACAATGGTATATAATCATAAAAGTTAGGCACCGAAGACTATGCGCTTCTTGGTAAGATCGCAAGAGTATGGTTCCAGTAGATAGAATGGAGGGAAAGAAAACGAACACAGGAATACAGAGGCATGACCACCTCGTTCGAAAGAAAACCAAACTAGCTTAGATAGATTTCTATGTCAAGAGCTATCGAATAAATACTAATGAACATTGCTTTCTTTTTTGTTCGCCCCCCCCCTCCCCCCCCCTTTTCAGTCTGTCTTTCTTTTTGTCGAGAGATAGAGTTTTGATTTTTGCGCGTGGTGCAGAGAATTCAGATTTTCGCAGGTGGCACCCAGACCACTGAAATCCAGATTTTCCAATGTGGAACACGCGAAAGCCCATAAACATGTTAAGAGGCAGAAGGGGGATGAGCGGTGTGGATACAGGAGGGTCTAAGTCTTTACTTGCTCTGCGTTGAAGTCAGATTCTCTTATTTGGGTTGGGATAACGAAATTTTCGTTGGAGACAGCTCTAACTCTTCTGTGTGAGGTATGGCAGGAGAATGCACACACATGCGCACACACCTGTCTCTGTCTCTGTCTCTGTCTGTCTCTCTCTCTCTCTCTCTCTCTCTCTCTCTCTCTCTCTCTCTCTCTCTCTCTCTCTCTCTCTCTCTGTGTGTCTCTGTCCCCCTCTCTCTCTCTGTGTCTTTCTCGAATTTGGGACGATGAAGGAATTCAAAATTTACAACTGATAAGGAGACAGGAGGTTCTTCACGTAGATTACTTACTGAATCAAGCGCAGGGTTTTCTTTGCGGAAAAAAGGCCAGACTTACCGTTGTCGGTCATGAATGGGTGAATCGACATTGTCACTATATGGGGCACGTTAGAGAAAAGAGTCTGCCATGTGGAACATGGGATCTGATGCTGTTGAATGCAGGCACAAGAACCCTGCTTTTTATGAATGAATTGCACGGAGTTAAAAAAAAAAGCTCAGATTCGACGTTTGGTGTGCGACAGTGATAACGCTCGAACTGTTACAAATACGCTAAGTTTGCCGATTACTAGGACAAACATGTTCAGTTTCCAAAAAAATGCTTCCGATGCCCCACCATGGAACCACTACTGTTCAGACTTAATGACAAACTGTAACACAATAACAGTTCGAATGCGGCGTGCTTTGTGATCATATGCACTCACCAATACCGTGACCAATTTAGCACAAGTTCAATTTAAACCCTACGATCTTATACACGCTGCCATACCAATTAAGCGCAAGTTCCGTCCAATCGGTAGGGGGTCCATCCATGGTCACTCCCAACACTGACCGGCCCCGTCTTATCTGGCCAGACCATCGCGCGGCAAAGGACCAGAGGGGAGAGGCAGACAAGATGGCGGCTGTCGGCGGCCTGTTCTGGCGCCTGTGTAACCTTTGGCCAATCAGATTTACGAGTCCCCACAGGGAGTACATCACGACCTGCCTCCAGCAGCCCAGCTCGCCGTCTGGTGGTCAAAGCAGACTTGATGATCAAAGTGACGAGTGAATGGTGTTGGTTGGGGACTGCCCGACCAGGTCCAGTTCCCGAATCCGACGGGAGAGGTGGTTCCCAGCTTCCCTCATGGTCAGAGAGTTGCTCTTGGCTCAGAATGGTGGTCTGGGTGTCAGTCTTTCGGCTGCGATGATAATCAGGGGACTTGGAGTTATGGGCTCCATGGCGAGAAAAGAGTTGACCATTGCTAGGATTTTGTTCATGTGAAAAGTCTGCTTCACACACACACACCACGCACACACACACACACACTCACACACACACACACACACACACACCACACACACACACACACACACACACACACACACACACATCGCAAACACACGCATTACGTGTGGTTTTTTAATTTAATCAACATTTTCATCTGAAATTTATCTGAAATCGTGGAGAGTAGCTCGAATTCTATGCGGGCAAATACTCTGTGACGTTCCAGTGAAGCTTAGGCTCTCTTTGCCGTATCCCCGCCACAAGGAGGAAGACTGCCCCTGTCTACAACTTAAAAGTGAATCATTCACAATGAGGAAAAGATCGATTACATGCTTTTTGGTTTTTGCTTTGATCTTTGTTCCTAGTGCATTATCGCAAATTGATGAGTCTGACTGGGGTAATCTTGCCCCCCCCCCCCCCCCTTCACCTCCACCTCCTCCTTTCCTGTACTTCCTCTTTACATCTACACAGGAAATTACAATGAATAATATAAAAGAAAGTGAGGACAATCAAAACAGAAAAAAGAAGAAGACAAGGGAGAAGGATGAGAGAAGGTGACGATGAAAGAGCGAACGAACGAACAAGCATCTTTGTATTAATGTGGGAAAGGCGACATGAATAAAGTAAAATACTTTCTAAGAGTGGAACAGCACCCAAAAATCCGGTCCCCAGTACAGGCCACACGCCTCAATTAGGATTTTGTACTAAATCACTATATAATCCATGTAAGCGTTTTGAGGGTGAACCAAAAATTGATGGTAAACTTATAATGGATAAAATAAACAACCCACACCAGTCAATTTACGTGTTTGGGTTTGTGTGTGTGTGTGTGTGTGTGTGTGTGTGTGTGTGTGTGTGTGTGTTGTGTGTGTGTGTCACGGTCAAAAATAGAACAAACCAAGTCGTGGTCCAGGTTGTTTGGACATAAGCTCTAACTCAAATATTCTGGCCCCCCCGTAGAGGGGCCCATGGTTGGGACCCCACCAAAATTAAGCATGGGGGGAAAAAGGCCCCACAAGAGGGTGGGCCGGGCCCGACGGACTAAGCACCCCTTTGACCGACCCCCTCGATGTCAAGCGAAACGAGTCGTAGCGCCGGGCTCAGGCCCATCTACCCCTTTTTGTGGAACCACGCCATTGTTGGCGGGTCGTCGCGGGGTTAAAGCAAAAGGGGGAGGGGAGAAGGTAGTGGTGGGGGGGGGCCAAAAATCTGGGCTAATAAATTTAAAATTTCCCCTTTGACCACCAAAAAGAGAGTGGGGCGGGGTAGGCGTGACTTCTTGTTTTGAATACCCCAATGGAATTAAAAGGGAGAAAAAACTTCGGGGAAATCAGGGGGAAAAAAAATACCTGCCCCAAGGGTATTTGGCCCCTTTGGGACACGGGGGGGGGGGCATAAAATTTAATGCTTGAGTGAAGAAAAGGGGAAACAACAGAGAAAACAGAGAGAGAGAGGGGTTCGGGGGTAGACTCTGCAGGAGAAAGGCAGAGAGAGAAAAGGATTTGAATTTGACATTGCCCCAGATATAGCGCAAAGGAGGACTAAAGAAAAATGTGGAAAGAGAAGTTGCTAACTAATAAAGAGAAAAAAAAAGAAAAGAAAAGGAAAAAAAAGCAACCATGCCCTTTTTAATTAAGAGCAGACTAGAGAAGAGAGAAGAAAAGTGCAATCCCTTTAAAATGCAGGAAAAAAGAAAGGAGAACGGGGATCATTTTGATAGTCACTGATCCATCTAAACCCGGGGGGGTTCGACCTCATATTTGGGGCCAGCGCCATTTTCTTCGCGGGCCCAAAACTGACCAACGCCCAGCGGCTGCCCTGACCAGGCCACCCGTCCAGCCAAAACCGTTTGCCAGCAGTCTAACTTAAACCGGGTGCCGGGCATTTTGGGGGTCGTTTTTGTGAAAGTGCCGGGAAAAAAAGAAAAAAAAAGGAAAAGAAAAAAAACGGGAAAATTTCGTGAATAGTTAAGATCACCTGGCCAGGAAAGTAGAAACCTTTTTAAACCCGGTTATTTAATGATGTTTTAGATAAATTTTTTGGGGTTAAGTTCAGGAAAGAGAGAATGTTTTTTTTTGTTTGTTTCCCCATTTTCATTGAATTTTTTCTTTCAAATGATCATGGTAGTAAAGTTTATAGACTTTCCCTAGTGGTATTGATGTACAAAATGCAGGATATAGGGAATGAAATTGTAAGCAAGCTTGAGTGTGTTTGGGCTGTGCGCAAGTCCCCCCCCAAACGACATCCCCCCGTTTTTGACAATTTTTTGGCGAGCCTGCCAGGATATTCTGGCCCCAAAAAATTTTTAATTTTTTCAACTTTAAAGAGAGGAAGCTGGGGGGGGGATTAAAAGAAATTGTAAACCAAAAAAAGGGGGTTTTTGTCTTTAATTTTTTTCCCAAGATATTTTAAACACTAGCTTGGCTTGCTTCCAAGATAGTTAAAACTAGGTTTGGGCATTTCACCCCCCAAGTAACTTTTTTTTCGACAAATCCCTTTAAAATTTTCGCCCATTTTGGGGTCAGGCGCTAGGCGTCTTAAAAAAAAACAAATTACTTTTTGCCCCCAAGCTAATATTAACATTCATGGGATTTCCCTATTCCGTCCCCGGTCGGTAACCACCGGGTTTTGGCTGCCCGTAGAAAAAAAATTTTGGTTCAAAAAAAAAAAAAAAAGAGATATAATGGGGGAAGAAAAGAACACCCCTTTTAAAAACAATTTGTGACGTCCCCTCGAGGTTTTGGGGTTCCCAAAAGGGAATGATTTGCGAGAAATTCTTTTGAAAACCAGCAAAAGTTTGGAAAGGGAGGGAAACGCGGGGGGGAAAGACCCCGGGTTTTTCCGTAGAGATAGCTTTAAGCAAGCGGGAAAAGGGGACTAAAGTTTAGCGCAACGCAGAAACAGAGAGAAAAAGGAAAGCGCGGGAAAAAAGAAAATGAAGCGGGAAAACAAAAAAATTTTAAGGATTCGGGCTAATGAAAAACGGGCTGGGGAAAACGCGGGAAAAAAAAGAAAGAAAAGCGGGAAAAGGGAAAGTTTAAAAGGTTCAATTAAAATTAGAGAAATTGAGAATCCAGAGGGAAAACCCCCGAGGATGGATTCAGTTTCCAGTGACTCTGTGCGAAACAATGCCCCCCACCCAAGTTCCCCAAAATTCTGGGAAAGGGACCAAAAAAAAATTCTTTTATTGACCATACATAAAGCCCCTTTTCAAAATTTTTTTGCAAACCAGTCGGGGGTTTTCCTCCAGAAGAGGGGGCAGTCATTTTGGGCAGCGCTATTGAGGGGGAAGGCATTCCCAATTTTCATGCGTTAACCACCCGAAAAACAGTCGATTTGGTGCTGAAGGAGTTTTTAAATAAAGGGGTTTTTGACCTCACAGGGGAAAGGTTTTTCCAGAAAGAAATTTCGTTCGGGGCTAGATTGCAAGCGGGGGAAACAAACACTCATTTTGGTGCACGCTAATCACATTTTGATAAAGGGTTTGAGTTGAGGGGGAACAAAAGAAGGAGTTCGCTAAATTTGAAAGAGCTAGTTTATAAAAAAACCCAGTTTTTGGGTCAGGTTGCGGCCCTGATTAACCATAAAAATTTGAAAAGAGACAGCCGAGCCCACCCGGGGGGGTTGTTAAGTTCGCAGAGGTGTATGGGAGAGGCACGTTTTGGGCACGGGTGCAGGAGAAACAGGTTTTTGGGCCCACGGGGGTGAGAAGAGTGCAAGGAGACTGGGAGTTTTTCTGCAAAGTCTGCCCAAACCCCGTGGTGGGGCAGAAGGAAGGGCAAAGGGAAAATTAGGTGTTTCAAATTGGGCACAAAAAGGGGACATGTGGCGAGGGAAATGTCGCATGAGGTTCCCCGAAGGGGAGCCGCCTTTTTCAAGAAAGGGGGATAAGGGTTCCCCTCAAGGGAAAAAGACCTGCATGGGCCAAAAAGGGGTTAGTCTTTAAGGGGTGGAGTGCAGCCAAAGGGTACACTGGGGCAAACAAACCCGTGTCAGGGATGGAGGGCACTAGGGAGAATGGTTTGTTTTCCCCCTGGAAGAAGGGGAAAGGGCCCCCAAGGGTGCAAGTGTTACGAGACACTGGTTTTTCATGCGGTGGGGGGGGAAACAAAAGCGGTCCCCCAAAGGGGGTTTGACAGGGAAATCCAGACCTTAAATCTAATCGGGTGGGACTGTGAGGGAGGTTTTTCCCTTTTTCAAAGATAAAATACGAACCCCCTTTCTTCTCAGGGGAGTTGTCTGCTTTGGGGAAGGAGAAACCCCTTCATTTAAAAAGATCATTGGGAAAAATTCCAGGGGGGAAAGGGGTCCAGGGGGTCCTGGTTTGGGTTTACTGCTACAGGGGCACGATTTTAAAAAAACGGAGCAAAAAAGGGAAAAGGGTTTATAAACCCTTTGCGGTTCCCCGCAAGGAAGCAGGGGATTTAAAGGTGTCGCCTATGGGGTTTAGGGCAACGCCGGAACAAGAAACCCCTTTGCCCCGGGGAAATCTTTTGGGGGTTTTGGGAAGAGGTGGAGGGAAACAGGGGGGTAAGGGGGTGGACAGAATTTCTTTTGAAAGGGGGGCTGTTTTTACCGAGTGTTTACCAAGGGGGAAAACAGGGAAAATGACCACTCAGTTTTGAGGGCCAGCAGGTTTTTTCTGACAAAATGTCATGTCAATTTGGTCACGATCGCTCATGGGGGTCATCTCGGCACCAGCAAAAAAACCGGGGTGACCGGGAAACTTTGATGACTTTTTAATTTTGGGCCCGGACAATGGCCAGACATAAAAAGTTTCTGCCTGTCCAAAGTGAAAGTGTGTCAAAGATAGCCACAAGGGGGGGTTTAAAAGGAGGGGACCTTCTTTAAAAAATCCCCCTTTTTTGACACACCCTTCAGGGGGGGGCTTGGGGGTTTATCTATTGGGCCCCAATTTGCGCCCCGTTCCCCAAAAGGGGGGGCACAGGGATGTGTTTTACGCCGTGGACAAAAGCGACCAATACCCCGAAGCAGTTGCATTGAAAAGGGGAGAAACGCAAAGGTCCCCTGAAAGGGGCTTTAGACATCTTTTTTTTCGCGTGGGGTGCCAGCAAAAAATTCTCAGTGACAGGGGGGCACAGTTTTAAACCCCAGGCCCTGATGAAGGAGGTCAACAGGCTGCTAGGGATCACACAGCTTCTCACTACCCCATACCACCCCCAATGCAATGGCTTGGTGAGAGATTCAATGGTGTGCTGAAGGGCATCTTAAAGAAGCTCTGTGAGGAAAGGCCAGCAGATTGGGACCGCTACATTCCAGCGGCACTGTTCGCCTACAGGGAAGCCCCTCAGGAAAGCACAGGCTTTTCGCCATTTGAGCTGCTGTATGGGCGACAGTCCGGGGACCAGTGTGCATTCTCAAAGAGCTGTGGTCCGGAGAACAGGAGTCCGAAGAAGTCAAAACCACATTATCAGTATGTGGTGGACTTACGCAATAGGCTAGAGGAGACATGTAAGGTCGCAAGGGAGAGTTTGCAGAGGCTAGGTCGTCCAGAAGAAGCAATATGACAGGAAGGTGAGGAAGCAATTCCTCAAGGTGGGAGATCAAGTCCTGTTACTGCTTCCCACGGATCACAACAAGCTGCTGATGCATTGGAAGGACCATTCACCATCATTGAAAAGGTAGATCAGGACTACCGAATCGATGTGAATGGAAATCAAAACTTTTCCATGCGAAATTTGCTCCGCAAATATATTCAGCGTGAGACTCAGCACATAGGCGCAGCAGCAATCATTGATGAGGAAAGAGACCCAGCTGAAGAAGGGAGATTTTGTTGCCTGAGTTTCCAGGAAGAGTCTACAGGGATGTGTCACTGTATGAAGGGCTAGACAGTAGGAGTTCCTAGGTTTTGTTGATCGGAGGCGACACAAAGCAGCCAGAAAGGGAAAGGTGGAGAAGATGATGAATTCAGAGAGACCAAAGACCAAAACAGAAGTCAGGAGTCTGCTAGGTTTTATTGGTTCTAAGGGAGTTTGTTCCAAATTTCGCAGCAATCACGAGTCCTCTCAGTGATTTGGTCAAGGCAGGGAAACCGGCAGTGGTCGAGTGGTCAGACGCTGCAGCAAGCACTGCAGACGTGTTGGAAAGACTAGGTTCCCGTCCCATCTTGAAGCTACCAATATGTCCAAACCATTTTTGTTGCGGACAGATGCATCAGGGTGGGATAGGTGCAGTATTGTTGCAGGAGCATGAAGGGGTCGAGTTTCCTGTGAGGTATGCTAGGGGGAAGTTGAAAAAGTTTTAAAAAAGGGGTACCAAACGGGTGGAAAAGGGTGTTTTGGCTGTCGTGGGGGCCCGTCCCGAAGTTCCACAAATACTTTTATGGGAAAGAGTTTCGTATAGGGGACAGATCACCAACCACTCAAATTCCTGCGGGGAGGCACACCTAAAAAACGCGGGGTTCTGCTTTTGGCAATGGCACTGCGGGCCCTACAGGTACCCGAGTGAAAGTACATTCCGGGTCGACAAAATTTGGGGAGCTGCCTATTTAAGTCGCTTTTCCCCCCCCAAGCAAGCTGCAACTCAGGGGAAGCAGCAAAACCCCCGGGTCCCTTTTTTTGATGATATGTGTTGGGGAATTACATTTAAATGTTGTTTGGGATATGGGTTACCCCCATTTGGGGCAAATTGGGTTTCCCAATTTTTTTTGGGGAGCCTTGTTCTTTTTTTTTTCTTTGTGAGACTTTTTCCCTGGGGAAAGTATTTATGCTTGGGGCATACAGTCCTTTTAAGAAAATGCATTTTTTAAAAATAAGTGAGGATGGAAAATTTCCCAGTGAAGAGTCATGAATCGGATCATATTTTTGTGCTTTTCATAAGAATTGTGAAGAGAAAAAAGTGGCAAAACCCCGGCGGGTAGGAAATCGCATAAGGCGCAAAAGGGGTCTTTAAAAAAATGAATTGAAATAACGCAAGACCCGCCCCGCCCCAATGAAAAATTTTGGGAGGGGGTATTAAAAAAAAAGAAAAATTTTTTAAAATTTTTTAATAAAACCTTTTGGGTTGTAAATTTTTTTTTTTAAACTTTCCAGGGTGTGGGCTGTGTGTCAGCAAATTCTTGTTGTTTTTTTTTTTGTACCGTGGTTTTGAACGATGCGGTGCTAGCCCTTTTAAAAAGGGGGAAATTGTCAGGGTAAAAAAATGGGAACAACCAAGTCGTGGCCCAAGGTTTGTTTTTTACATAACTCTAAAATCAAATAATTTTGGGGGGCCACGTAGACGGGGGCCCCTTGGGTTTGGATCCAGCCAAATTTAAACAAAAGGGGAGAGGCCCACAGAGACGGCTTCCCCCCGGGGCCCGACGGGCAAAGGGAGCTTTTTACCCCACGCCCGATGTCTAAACGAGAGAGTCCCTAGCAAACCCGGCTCACTCAACTAGCCAAATTTTTGGGAAACCAGCGCCATTGTTAGGGGGGGGACGTCGCAGGTTAAAGCAGGAAAGGGAAGGAAAGGTATTTTGTGGTGGGGCGGAAAAAACTACTAATCAATTAAAAGACCAAAAAGAACCCCCCACAGAGAATGAGGGGGTGTAGGCGTACTGTCATTATTTTTAATATCCAATGGAATTTTGAAAGGGATAACTTTGGGGATCAGGCGGAAAAATACTGACCCCAAAGGTACTGGGCCCCGACACGGAGTGAGGGCTAAAGTAAAAAGCGGGGTAGAGAGAGGGGAAACGAACAGAGGGGACAGGGGGGGAAGGGGAGAGGGTTCGGGTGGACCCCTGCCGGAAAAAGGCCGGAAAATGAGAGGAGTGAAGTTTGAGTTAGCACCAGAAAAGCTGCAAAGGGAAAGGGCTAAAAAAAGAAGGGGGAAAGAGAGGTTGCAAAAAAAATGAAGAGAAAAAGAAAGAAAAGAAAAAAGGGAAAAAAAAAGCAAAAACCAAATTTCCCTTTTTTAGAGCAGACAAAGGGAAGAGAGGAGTGCAAAAGCGTTTTTAAAAAAGGAAAAAAGAAAGGAGAACCCGAACGATGTTGATAGGCCCCTGTTCCCTCTGAAAACCCGGGGGGTTTGAACCCCCTACTTTGGGCCCGCGCCCCCTTTCCCTCCAGTTCCCCCCTGACCAAAGGCCCCGCGGGCCGACCTGAACCCCCGCCAGCAGTTTCCCCCTGACCCAGGCCCGCAGTTTTTAACTTGAACCGGTGCCAGCAATTTTTGGGCCCGGGTTTTGGGGAAAATGACAGTGAAAAAAAAAAAAAAAAGGGGAAAAAAAAAAGAAAAGTGATTTCCCTGAAAAAGTTTTTTAAACAAACCCGGCCCGTAAGTAGAAACCCCTAATTTTTAAACCCCGGGGTTTGGTTTAAAAAATGTTTTAGATAAATGATTTTGTGAATTCCCGGAAAGAAAATGGGTTTTTTTTTGGTTTTATTCCATATGCATTTAAGTTTCGTTCTATATCATGGGGTTTTGTAAATTTTTAGACTTTACTGGGGTTTGATGTGACGAAAGCAAGATATATGAATGGGGAAAAATAACCAAAGGGTGTGAGTGGTTTGGGCTGTGTCTAG
>CM031600.1:60734351-60736851 GCA_018398815.1 Conus ventricosus | reverse complement strand
AAAGAGGAATCTTAAAACTATCTACAAATTTGTTTCAAGCGTGTTGCTGTCATCAGGATGGTTTTTGGTTTGCCCATCGCCGATGCTATATAGTTGTGGGCTCCCGTTTGCGGTTGTTTGCACGTGCGGATTGGCTGCACGTGTTTTTTGGGGGCTTTCAGGTTTTTGTTTTGGGTGTGTTCACTAACAACGATTTCCATTTATGCCTGCAGTTGTTTACTATTTCTGTTTGGTGTTTAAAGTTGCTAAGTGTGGTTTTCATAGTATTAACCATTTTTCAGTTAAACATAGATGCACCTTTTTGGAACATTGCTGTATGGTGATGATCTTTTTATGATTTTCCAGGATATATTGTTGCTTGTTTTTGCGTCTTTTATAGTTTCAGTATATTTGCTCAGTTCTGTTTGGTTTTTATATTTTCTTTTATTAAATGGACTGTTTGTGGTTTGCATATCTGGTTTTGAAGTGGTTTTCAGTGATCCCTATGTATGTTCTTTTTTTCATTTTTGATGTCACAGTAGCCTGGTATACATGTTGTTGTAGAAAGGGTCATTTATTGTTTAGGGGGCACTGCTCCTTTCTGGTGCAAATTGCAAGATTTCCTTTCTTCACCCTTCTTTGCGTGTTGATTTCATTTTGTTGATGCATCAATTAGGTTTTTGAGGGTGGGCCATAATGGAGTACGATTGTTTGGTACAGTGTTTTTGTTAAATAATTTGGACTGTTTGTGTTTCTTTTGAAATGAAGTTGTTAGGATTTTGAAGAATTCTTTCCCTTCTAACAACGGTTTCTAAACAAACACTAAAAAAACAAATAAAACAAGTACAAAATGACAAAAAAATATTTGTGAAGGCTGATAAAACTAGCAATTACTACAAAATGGAACCAAAAAAATACTCTCAACTCCTTGACAAAAAATCCAGAAAAACTACAAAAAAGCCGACAAAAATATACATGACAGTATCCGCACTAAAGAAAAAGAACTTGCAGAGTGCATAGACCTAAGTGACAGGATAGAAGCGACAGCAACAAAAGAAGCTTTCATAACACTCAAAGACCACAAGCCCAATTTTCATAACAATCCAACATGTAGACTAATAAACCCATCCAAATCTGAATAAAGAAAAATATAAAAACCAAACAGAACTGAGCAAATATATCTGGAAACTTAAAGACGCAAAAACAAGCTACAATATATCCTGGAAAATCATAAAAAGAGCATCACCATACAGCAATGTTTCAAAAAGGTGCAACCTATGTTTAACTGAAAAATGGTTAATACTATGCAAACCACACTTAGCAACTTTAAACACCAAAACAGAAATAGTAAACAACTGCAGGCATAAATGGAAATCGTTGTTAGTGAACACACCCAAAACAAAAACCTGAAAGCCCCAAAAAAACACGTGCAGCCAATCCGCACGTGCAAACAACCGCAAACGGGAGCCCACACGCTATATAACACGGCGGTGGGCAAACCAAAAACCATCCTGATGACAGCGCAACACGCTTGAAACAAATTTGTAGATATGTTTTAAGATTCCTCTTTTAACTTTTTTAAACTAATGTTGCTCCCCAAGGGTTAAGCACTTAAAAAAATTGTTTAGGCATTTTAAATACACTGATATATATATATATATGCAGCCAACCCGCACGTGCAAACAACCGCAAACGGGAGCCCACACGCTATGTAACCCCGGCGGTGGGCAAACCAAAAACCATCTGATGACAGCGCAACGCGCTCGAAACAAATTTGTAGATTCTATTTTTTAAAACCTATTTTAACAAAATGTTGCTCCCCAAGGGGTCGAGCACTATCAAAATCATTTTGGGTATTTTAACCACACTAATCTTAATCACTCCTCACGTTGAGCACTGTGACCTAAAAGATTTTAAAATGGAAGAAATCAAATTTTAGACAGTCAACAAAAGACATACCATTTTCCAGTCCACAATCCTATATAAAAAAAACTAATAGAACAAACTGAAAAGTTCATGCACAATATGAGATGGAGAGCTTTCTTTTTTCTGATCCAAATGTAAAAAATGAGGACAAAAACACCTACGACTTCAAATCATGCGATCACCACCAGCCATAGACGAAATGAAACCGTTTGAGGATAAAATGAAAGAATGATAGCCAAAATCCAATTCAAAAAATCTAACAACGATTTCCAAACAACATTAAAAAAACAAATAAAACAAATACAAAACGACAAAAAATATTTGTGAAGGCTGATAAAACCAGTAACTACTACAAAATGGAACCAAAAGAATACTCCCAACTTCTTGACAAAAATATTCAGAAAAACTACAAAAAAAGCCGATAAAAATACACATGACAATATCCGCACTAAAGAAAAAGAACTTGCACATCGCATGGACCCAAGTGACAGGGTTGAAGGGACAGCAACAAAAGAAGCGTTCATAACACTCAAGGACCACAAGCCTAACTTTCACAACAACCCAACATGTAGACTAAAAAACCCCATCTAAATCT
>CM031600.1:60726851-60729351 GCA_018398815.1 Conus ventricosus | reverse complement strand
GACCCAGAGAAGTACTGCCCTCAACTGCCAAACAAACCAGATGGGAGCAATCGTGCACCACTCTAATGCTAGGTTCACACGAGAGCAACTTTTACTGCCAACAAATAGACCCCAAAAGTTGCCAACTCGATGTGCAACAAATCAAAAATAGATTTTGGCCAAAGTTGCTTCGTCATATGTGAACGCAAGAGGCAACTATATGGCAACTCCGTGGCGGCACGTGCCGCTTTTTGTCGCACGCATGCACTTCGCTCCGCCCCTTTTTTGTTGCCTACCGGATATACTTGTGTTGCCAAGCTGTTCACACAAAAGCAACTTGAAGTTGTCATGCAAAAGTTGCCAACCCCACCAAAAGTTATATCTCCCGACGTTCAACTTTTGGCTGTGACAACTTCATAGGCAACTTTTATTGGGAAAATCCAATGGGGTCTAATTGGTTTATAATGAGTTGCTGTAGTGACAACTTTTGAAGCAACAATGTAGCAACACATAGGCAACTTGGAGTTGCCACCCATTGTTGCCTCATTGTTGCACTCGTGTGAACCAGCATTAGGAGCCTGCGCTGTGTTCACAAGGCTGCAGGCACGCATAGGCATTCCATTAAGACATCAAGGGATATAATTGCTCCCTGGAAGATGCCATTGTGTCATGGCCACCGGATTAGACACGACAGGACCTCCACGGGAAAATATATATATTTCAAATACGCGAGGGGAAGAAGATATTAGAACACCGACATGCTGCCATTGCCGATAAAGTTGGAAAATGGATCTTATGTGCTTCTCCCTCTGTCTCTCTCTCTCTCTGCCCGTTCGTCCGCCCGTCCGTCTGTGAGTGTGTGTGTGTGTGTGTGTGTGTGTGTGTGTGTGTGTGTGTGTGTGTATGTGTGTGTGTGTGCGCGCGCGCGCGCACGCACGCATGTGTGTGTGTGAGTGAGTGCGCCCCTCCTCCCATGTCATCTCAACAGATAACTAGTGAGACTTTCCACCAACGTCAGCGTTTACTTCTCCACTTTGTCTCTGTGCAGCGTCTATTTCTACCCCCTCAAACTGCGTCCCCGCCACGCCCACCATTCTCCTCACCCTTCTCCCCAACCTCCTCCCCTGCTTCCCCTCCCCGTATCCTCTGCTCCCCCGCCGCTACCAAGGACAAGTCCAATCAGGTTTCTTCCGAGTGGCCCTGTGACTGAAGTGCCTCTTTCTGTCAAGTGCGCTTCATAAGCGAGTAATCGTAGTAGTAGTTGTTATCTTTGTCCGCCCTACCTTTAATCCCTCTCTTTTCCTCTTTCTCCTCGTCACACCCTCTCTCTTCTCCACGTCTCTCTCTCTCTCTCTCTCTCTCTCTCTCCTCTCTCTTTGTGTATGCGCAATTCTCTCTCTCTTTATGTATGCGTATTATCTCTCTCTGTGTCTCACTCTCTTTGTGTATGCGTATTCTCATGTGAATTTAAAGACAGATTGATTGCGTGCAGGTGGCAGGAATGGGACGCTCATATAAAATATAGCGATAGATTTACCATGTCTCGGACATTTTGTGCGGTACACGATGTTAAACTTTATCTGCGAATGGATTTAGGCAAACTTTTGAAGTTTACTATGACCAAATTTAGACTGGGAATTTCAGACATAGCACAACACCGGTATCGTTACAGTAAATATACTGGAATGGATTTTACTTGTCCACTATGCAATAATGGTAAAGAAGACGAACTGCATTTTGTTTTATGCTGCTCTAAGTTATCTAGTCCAAGAGCGCAATATACACCAATTAAGTTTTCCAGGGATCCCTGTCAATTTCGGTTAAGTTTGCGTATGGCATCTCAGAATAAAAGCATAGTTAAGAAATTTCTCAATTCATTTGTTCAAGGCATTTCAGTTTCGATCAGCTATGACTTCGTGAGAGAGAAGTCCACCCAGTCTTTCTAGTGTTTTGTAAAATGCATATATTGTTGTTACGTTCTCCATACCCTCTTCATGAGGGGCAATGGCCTTTTTTGAATAAACCATCTGAGTTCTGAGTTATCTCTCTCTCTCTCTGTCTTTGTGTATGCGTATTCTCTTTCTCTCTCTCTGTCTCTGTGTGTATGCGTTCTCTCTCTCTCTCTCTTCTCTCTCTCTCTCTCTCTCTCTCTCTTCTCTCTCTCTCTCTCTCTCTCTGTGTCACATTTTGTTTGATTAGAGACAGCGTGAATCAGTCCTTGCGCAACTCAAACCGACCGCTTCTGGTTACGTAATGTCTGATTGCTTTCGTGGTTGTGCAAAAGGGTCGCTGGTACTGTGCGTACGTGTGCTGCGACCAAGACAAAATTGAAGAAGGAAAAAAAAAAAAGTGGATCGGACAAGTGAAAACGATGTGAGGAGAAGGGGTGAGGTTGGGGTGGAGGGAGGGCTGTGCTTGTTTGCTTGGGTTTTTTGTTTGTTTTTCTTTTTGTCTTATTTAGTGATCTCTGGCGACATAAACGACAAAAGTTGAGGTAAATTGGACCCCAAGTGGAAAAGAA
>CM031600.1:60722905-60726751 GCA_018398815.1 Conus ventricosus | reverse complement strand
CTACCCCCCACCCCCCCCCCCCCTCTACCAGTTGCCGTTTTGCGCGCACCGCTGTAATGCGCGCCCCGTTTTGCGCGCGTTTTCCACAACCGGAATTGCGCGTGTTTCACCGTCAATTGCACAGCCGTTATGCGCGCACTTAAACAACCGGAAAGCTGAAAGACTGAGTTAATCGCTGAACATCTGCTCAGTCGTCAGGAAATTTTGTACTATGCTGGCATGCATGCCGTTGTTTTGTTGTCAGTCTTTTTTCTTCTGTCACGACTGAGCAGATGTTCAGCAACTAATTCAGCAAAAGTACGGCATGTCAGAAGATTGTCCTTGCCTCGCCACACTACATCTTCAACTGCAATATGGATGACCAAGTAACCGTTACGACCACCAACAGAAACAAGCCTTCACTTATGATTAACGGCTACATGTACAGACTCGACAGAACATCCACTAAAGCGATGACATGGAGATTACAAGGAGAGACTGCAATGCAAGATGTAAAACTACCGTCGACAACATCACTCGAAAGCAGTACGTCCAACAAATGGCATGGAAAAACCTTCCGCTGCCATATGATTAGATGATGTAGACATACGTTGGGTCTGACCACACCGATTTTTATCATGCGCACCCCAATGTCTGTGAATGGATGGGCAAACTGACGTTCAGATGGTATGTTGTTTTTTTAAGAGTTGTTAGTTGCTATTATGCGCTGGCGAAGGCGAACGGAGGTTGGCTGAAAAAACTTTGTGTGTGTTGCTAGGTGAGACAGAGACGGAGAGAGAAAGACAGGAGAGAGGGAGAGACGGGGAGAGAGAGACACACAGAGAGAGATATATTAATATTATTGGAATTCTTATGCTCGTTGTAATGTATGATTGTGTGATTTTAGGATTGTGTAATACAATATGTATGCCAACGGCCGGTGCCAACCATACCTGTATGCGTGCGTGTGCTGTCTGATTTCAGAAATATATTAGTTTTTCCTTTCTTGATTATAATAAAAACCAAAACCTGTGCTTTTTTAAAAATTTAATAAAGTTGTATCCAGATTCCAGATATAAGGCATACGTGTGTGTGTGTGTGTGTGTGTGTGTGTGTGTGTGTGTGTGCGAGAAGTGCGCGCATTGCGGTTATAGAGATACGCGCATCACTGTTAATAAAGTGCGCGCATTATAGCGGCAACTTGACAACGCGCGCATTATAGCAACTACGAAAACGCGCGCAAAACGTATACCCCCCCCCCCCCCCCCCCCCCCCCCCCCCCCCCCCCCCCCCCCCCCCTCTCCCTCCCTTATCTTCCTCCTTCACGCCCTCTTTTCCGCTTTCGAGCTCTGCCTCTAAGCCTGTCACACATAGTCACGTGGCGGGCATCTGCTTGAGAGACTAAACCAAGCGTTGAGTGCTCGGAGACACACACACACACACACACACACACACACACTCACACGCACGCGTGCACACACGACGAAGGCACGCACACACACGCACGCACGCACGCGCGCTCACACACACACATGCACGTACGCACACGCGGATGTACGCACACGCGGTTTGTACGCACACACACGGGTGCGTGCGCGCGCACACACACACACACACACACACACACATACACAACACACACAACACACGCCACGCACGACACACACACACACACACACACACACACCACACACACACACACACACACACACACACACTAACAGAGCTATACTTTAGTCGTTAGATTTCATCCTAAATTTTCCAATAAATTCTAAAGCAGCAATCCACTCGATTAAGTCTGCATGTCCTTCAATTCGACTGGATATGGTATTAGAAATTCATCATTTCATTCATTTTTTTATCCATGAAAGGCATTACTGTTACGTTTTGTTGGATACCCTCTCGTTGTGGTATAGTACCCAACGAGCGCGTAGATCAACTTGCAAGAAAAGCAGCTCAAAATGTCAATAACGCAATACCACTTAAAATTCCATTAGATTTGAAAGAATGTTTTTTTCAATTATAAATTCAACGTCAAGAGAAAAAGTTATGAACTCAGACGTCCAAAATTATCACAACTGTGTAAAGTTTAGTGATGGGTACAAGGGGGAAAACGTACAAACAAGTCTCTTTTTCGTCTAGGGAGATTGAAAGCTTAATCCATAGATTTCGTTTGAACGCATTGAAAACAAAATATTGTCATACGTTAAACGTATGTGTGGGGAAACCTTAAGTATCAGTCATTTACTACTTCAATGCCCAAGAGCAAGAGAACTCTTTACAAATTCGGGTAGTGATGGTTACACTGATGGATCGACTTCCTTACCTTTACCATGTATTTTAAACAGTTCTTGTGTTCTTGAGTCAGTTTGCAAATGTTTGTTAAGTAGTTCAGTTGGCCTTTATCTTTAGATCTTATCTCTACTCAATTACATAATTTTGCTTTGATTAGATGGAAGAGGGATAAAGGGGGGGGGGGGGGGTATCATATTCTATCATTAGCGTATTAATACACTCAGTCACTTACATACTTCATTCACCCACATATAAAACTGTCTGAATCACTGTAGTGGAAGGACATTAAACAGACGATAACACTAACAGAGAGACAGACAGACAGAGAGTGTTTGTATTCATGTCTATGAGGGGGGGGGGGGGGGGGGGGCAGAGAGAAAGAGCCGGGGAAGGGGGGGGGGGCGTGGCAGGTGTATAAACTGTCAACGGGACGCCATGGTCAGATCAAAGGTAGTACGCCTACGGAGGGGCGTACTGTATTTGGTCAGATCAATACAACCAGGCGAGTCGTGCTGACGATTGCCATTCAGGAGACGAACGAACGTCGACTCCAGCCAAGCGTTAATTAACGAACGGCACTGCTCACAAGACAAGAAGTTGTTGTCTCCCTTACTGACTTACACTTTAACGTTCAGTTCTTCACCACCCTTACCAAACCTCCCCTTCCCTCACTCGCCCTTCCCCCCCCCCCCCCCCCCCCCCCCTCCCCCTCTCTTGTCTTTGGCCGTGTCATTTTCATCCTGACTGAAGTATTCGCCTGCACTCGTTTGCCCCCACCCCCACCCCCACCCCCACCCCTCCCACTACTACTACTCGTCGTTCCATATTCAGTGTCAACCAGCGGCAGATTGCATACACCACAAGAAGATCAAAAAAAAAAAGAAGAAAAAAAGAAAAAAGGTCAATACACATAGCCGTGAATTTGCTCGAGTTATTACAACAGAGATTAGTTCCCTAGCAGTAAGCACCGCTTTGACCTCCCGTGCCTATTGTTTATTGTTTACTTTTTCTTCTTTTTTTTTTGTTTTTTTTGCAACTTCCTTCTCCGTGGCATTTCTTCAGTCTGTTTCTGCCTGCCTCTCTCTCTCTCTCTCTCTCTCTCTCTCTCTCTCTCTCTCTCTCTCTCTCTCTCTCTCTCTCTCTCTCTCTTTGTCTCTCTCTCTCTCTCTCTCTCTCTCTCTGCACCCCCCCCTCTCTCTCTCTCTGCGCCTCTCTCTCTCTCTGCACCTCTCTCTCTCTCTCCTCTCTGTCTGTCTGCCTGCCTGTCTGTCTGTCTGTCTGTCTCTCCTCTGTCTGTCTGCCAGCCTGCCTGCCTCTCTCTCACTCTCTCTCTCTCTCTCTCTCTCTCTCTCTCTCTCTCTCTCTCTCTCTCTCTCCCTCTCTTACCGAAAAGATGACGGTCCACTCTACACTGTCGAAACAATTAGTTCTGTTCCATGGACAAAGTTCGATAGCTCCTTCCCATATATGCCGAGAGCAAGTTGTGTAATATTTCCACTTCAACTGCTCCTTCTCCGTCTCGTTCATCCTCATTCACCACCCCACCCCCCACCCCCACCACACCCACACCAA
>CM031600.1:60712905-60715405 GCA_018398815.1 Conus ventricosus | reverse complement strand
TTGTGGCCAAAGTATTGTGGTATTCGTTAGCACAACAAAAAAAGAAAGAAAAAAGATAAATGACGACAATGGCGAAAGCAAACATTGGCTCCTGTGACGTAGCTCATGGACTATTCATCCACCAGACAGGTACCTAGGTATTTACAAAACGTATCTAAGTTTTGTGGCCAAAGTACTGAAGGGGGCGGTGGGGGGGGGGGGGGGCAAAAAAAAAATTATGTCAATGGCGAAAGCAAGAAAAACAACAACAACAACAACAAAAACAACAAAAATACTAATATACATTTTCAGAAACTGCCACTTCGTATTCAGGCAAAAAAAAAATTATGTCAATGGCGAAAGCAAGAAAAACAAAAAAAACAAAAACAACAAAAATACTAATATACATTTTCAGAAACTGCCACTTCGTATTCAGGCAAAAAAAAATTATGTCAATGGCGAAAGCAAGAGAAACAACAAAAAAACAAAAACAACAAAAATACTAATATACATTTTCAGAAACTGCCACTTCGTATTCAGGCAAAAAAAAATTATGTCAATGGCGAAAGCAAGAAAAACAACAAACAAAAAACAAAAACAACAAAAATACTAATATACATTTTCAGAAACTGCCACTTCGTATTCAGGCCAAAAAAAATTATGTCAATGGCGAAAGCAGAAAAAAAAAAAAAAAAAAAACCCAAAATACTAATATACATTTTCAGAAACTGCCACTTCGTATTCAGGCTTGATTTACCGGTTGTTGTTGGGTTTTTTTTTCTATCCTGCTTCTTCCCATTGCCTGTATTTTTATAAATGACCTACCGATGCACATATCTCACAATGATGTCAGCTGTGATCTGTTCGCTGACGATAGTTCTCTTCACTGTAGTGATACAAACATCATGTCTGTACAAATATCGTTACAACAAAGTATCACTGATGTCTTAGAATGGTGCAACCAAAACCGAATGGTCCTTAATCCGCACAAAACAAAATGTATGGTCCTAGCATCGAGACAGAAACATCAACGACAGCATCTTATGTTGAGCCTAAAAATGAGTGAAACCTTGATCGAGCGGGTTACCGAACACCGTGTCTTAGGCGTGATCATTGATGAGAACTTTAAATGGCAATCACATATAAATCATGTTTGCAAACAGTTGGCTCGCAATTTGTTTTTACTCAATAAACTCAGTTATTATGTTGAACCACATATCCGGAAATTATTTTTTGAAGCCCATTGCCTTTCTCACATCAACTATGCGTCCACTGTCTGGAGTGGTGCCGGTGAAAATCACATAAAAAAGATCAACTCTATGCATAGACGGGGAATTAAGCTGATTCTTCCCGACAAGTCTCTATCAACCACGGGCAAATTCGCAAAACTAATGATGTTACCACTGCAGAGCCAATTGTCCTATAATAAGGCAGTACTAATGTTTAAAGTCCATGCAAACATGGCGCCAACATATCTTGCTGAGTTTATCCAAATGGCAACAACGCGATATGATTCAAATAATTACATTTTACCACGTGTCCGCATTGATTTGTTCAAATCTAGTTTTGCATTTTTTGGTCCATCTGTGTGGAACTCTCTTCCTCCGTCTGCCAAAACATGTCAGTCACTGCCGTCCTTCAAATCAGTAATACTTAAACATTTACTTGAACAATGAATCTAACCTTTTGATCATAGTCTCAAAGCCCTACTTTTACGCTTGCCTCTATACTAGCTAATGAAAATGTGTGTGTGTGTGTGTGTGTGTGTGTGTGTGTGTGTGTGTGTGTGTGTGTGTGTGTGTGTGTGTGTGTGTGTGTGGTGTGGATGTGGGTATGCGCATGCGAGCGTGTATGTGTGGGCGTGTGCATGCATGTGAGCGCGCGCGCGTACGTGTCTGTGTTTGTGTAATTTTGTAATGGATTTTTTTTAATATAATAATTATTATTCTTATTACTATTGTTATTGTTAATATTATAATGTTGCTATATTCTTCATTGTTTCTGTCATTATTAATATGTGCAGTCTGTTTAGTTGAATGTTGTAGAATAGCAAGGACAGATTGGAAGAATAGGCACTGCCTAAAATCTCTATCCTTGAGTAATAAAGTTTTTGAGTCTTGAGTCATGAGTCTTGCCTATCCAGAAACCAAATATGCTTACTTAGTCCACTGCTTTGACAACAAACTAGCAAATACATGACCAGCGTACTGCACTAGGAGGAAGTCAGGAAACATCGCCGTGGCAACAGGGAAACGAAACTCAAGATCTCCTCCAAACCGAAAGTTGGCCCTCTTCACTGAACTTCCGCTCGGGGTGAGAGAACCGGAAAGGCGACTCCAAAACCACGACTTCCGTTTTGAGGCTGACTCACTCTTTCAGATGTCGCTCGGTCACGAATAGCTCCAGGCATCCATAAGAGACAAGCTAATGGTGGGGAATGATTAGAATCATTTAGATTAGTTTCTCCGAATGCTTCCCAGTTTCCACATGTCTGATTTCTCTCCCTGTCGAGTGCGTGTGG
>CM031600.1:60687905-60697905 GCA_018398815.1 Conus ventricosus | reverse complement strand
ACCCTTTCGATGTAGCAATCAAGCCATACCTTTTATTTTTCATCGTTTTGATGTAGTAATCAAGCCATACATCTATTCTATCACCACTTCCATGTAGTAACAAGCCATTCTATCATTTTCACCATTTCGATGTAATCACCAAGCCACACACATCTATTTTCCACCTTGCGATGCATAATCAAGCCATACATTATTCTTCACAGTTCGGTGTATTCATCAAGCCGTACATCTATTCTTCACTATCGATGTAGTCATCAAGCCATCTTTTTTCTTCACGATTTATTTGATGTGATTTTCCACTATTTCGATGCAGTCATCAAGCCATACATCTATTTTTCACAGTTCGATGAGTAATAAGCCACATCTATTCTTTATCGTTGATGTAGTATAAAGCCATATCATTATTTTTCCCTCTCTCGATGTAGTAATAAAGCATACATCGATTCTTCACAAGTTCGACGTGTCATCAAGCATACACCTATTTTTCACTCGTTGGATGTAGGTAATCAAAGCCATGCATCTATTCTTCACCAAGGTGATGTGGAAATCAAGCCATACATCATTCTCACAGTTTGATGTAGTAATAAAGCCATACACTATTTTCCATCAGTTCGATGTAGTAATCAGCCATACATCTATTCACACCAGTTCGATGTAGTAATCAAGCCATACATCTATTCACCACCAGTTCGATGTAGTAATCAAGCCATACATCTATTCTCCACCAGTTCGATGTAGTAATCAAGCCATACATCTATTCACCACCAGTTCGATGTAGTAATAAGCCATACATCTACTTTTTTACATGCTCGATTTAGTAATGAAGCCATACATCTGACATATTTAATAGCTTTGAAAACAGAGAAACTCAACCTTACTTTTGTTGAAGAACGGAACGTTTTCTACTCATTGCTGAACAACAATGAAATCATCATGAGACCAGCACATGAAGGATCGGGCGTTGTCATCTTGAAGACTACGACGAAGGCCTGGAAAGGGTAATGAAAGAATCGGATGCGTGTACAGAGACTGCTGCACAACATCACCAAAAAAGCAGGAAAGACACTGGCAGACAACATGTACAGAAGGGAGTCATATCCAAAGGTACGAAAGAATACAGCTGGTGCCAAAATATCTACATACAGATGCATTAAAATATAATCCCGAGCCAGTATCCATAAAAAGGTGCATCGCACAGAACGATTGTCAATGGAGTCAGCACACCAGCAGAATTGCTGACATAACTGACTGGTATGTGAATCATCGCTTCTACATCAGAGGCACCACTGAAAATAAGACCCAAATCCCAGAAAATGCCGATCTCTTATGTGCTGATGGTCTGCAAACTCACCCAAGTATCCCCGGACGAGGGTCATGAAGTCTAGCAAGAGGGATGGAACCAAGTCACAGAGCTGATCCCTACACAGCTTGTCACAGAGACGATGTGAACTGGTTTAGATCACATCAGCTACATTTCAGGGACAACAATTCTTTCGCAAGTAACGCATAGTCCATGGTTTAACACTGGGAAGGAAATTTGACTTGCACCACATACGCAAATGAGATGAGACAGAAGCACCGAACATTATACAACTATAAGACAAACATCCACTGATGATGGCTTTGGAGTCTGCACAGACACAGAAGAAGAACCGCACACATTTTGCAGCCTATGCAAACAACCATTACACGGTACATCCACATGAACTGAGATGGAACCTAAAGCAGACTGAATGCCTGGGTACGCTTGTCATCCTTCGTGAAATCCACCTTATACCACCGTTGAACAAACCTACACAACGGTCAACCGACCCACAACTTGCCACCTATCACACGAAGAAGGTCTGATATACGGACCAGGAATTCGATAACATAGCATGTGAACAAGAAGTGACTACCAGCCACAACGAATGAAAATACAACTCAGAAGCAGTTATAGAGAAAAGAAAACTACTGATGAGGTGCAGCTCGAAAGTGGACAACCAAACCACAGATGATCTGCTAGTGGCAAAAAGTATTAGAAGAAAACAAACAGGACTCGGTTTATTCGTGACTTCTCGAAACCTTTACCACAACCATGGCAAATATGACAGCCCATACAAATTTGCTGCACAAATCACACGATGCCGAAGTTGTCATGAATACACTCTGGTTCAAACAGATAGAAACCTTGTGAACCCTACATGACTCCAAGACCCAACAGTGCGTAAAATCTCAGGTGAGTGTCTGCAACAGCACAACACGCGAACAGTAAAACAACGGACGCAGCAAGAAACGGCAGAAGAAACCCCATACCAGCCAGTCTTAAGAATGCAAACTGAATAAAACGCACAACGTCCTCGTCTGGCTGAATGTGTAACAAATGCTTGTATTAAAAAATGTTAGCGTTGGTGAAACGAAGAAAAAATAAAACAAGTATTCTGAACTCCGTCGAGATGTGACAAACAAACAGGAAAAAGGCAACAGTAAACAAAACAAAACTGATTCCCTGACTGCATTCTTGTTTTCACAAAATAACAACTTTCTTCGACGATGCTCTTTTCCTGCAGAAATAAAAGAACAAAATTCGACGTTTCGCAAACGTCGACGATTTTTGTTTTTGTTTTTTTTAATTTCTATAGATCAGACTCAAAGAAAGTTCTCACCAATAAACAGACACTTTGCACACCACAGTGAAGAACGAAAGTTCTCATCAATAAACAGACACTTTGCACACCACAGTGAAGAAAGAAAGTTCTCATCAATAAACAGACACTTTGCACACCACAGTGAAGAACGAAAGTTCTCATCAATAAACAGACACTTTGCACACCACAGTGAAGAACGAAAGTTCTCATCAATAAACAGACACTTTGCATACCACAGTGAAGAGGGCATTGCACAGTGCTGTTCTGCAAAACGTGTTTCACGAACACAAAGCGTACAGACTGATTGTAGAAAAAAAAAAAAAAAAAGGACCAGAAAAATTAACCACTTGGGTCCCAGAAGAAAGCAAGTCAAATGCCAAAGAAAAGAAATTCTCACTAACTAAAGAAAATATAGATCGTCATCACTAAACTCATTAAGATATAATTCTATCAGAACGTCATCACTAAACTCATTAAGATATAATTCTATCAGAACGTCCACAATCATTAAGAATAATTCTATCAACTCATCACAAACTCATTAAGATATAATTCTATCAGAACGGAAATGGGAAGAAATTATATAAAACAAAAGAAGTCGGAGTTTTTTCTTGTGAAAAAACAAGGGGTACCAACAATTCAACTAATAGAGGAATCAAGTGCCTGTGACAATCTCTTAGTCCTTTCTTTAGATATAATCATTGTTGTGTTCTCTAACAAACTTACAGGGGGGGGGGGGGGGGGGTATTTTTTGTTTGGCTGGTTGGTTGGTTTTGTTTTTCTTTTTTTTTCTTCTTCTTTTTTTGTGTGTGTCTTTTTGTTTTTGTTTGTTTGTGTATGTCTGTCTGTGTTTGTGTGTGTGTGTGTGTGTGTGTGTGTGTGTGTGTGTGTGTGTGTGTGTGTGTGCGTGCGTGCGTGCGTGCGTGCGTGCGTGCGTGCGTGCGTGCGTGCATGCGCGTGTGGTGTGTGTGTGTGTGTGTGTGTGTGTGTGTGTGTTGTGGTGTGTGTGTGGTTTTCTTCCTGGTCTGTATAAATGTTTGTCAACGAATCAAAACGGATTTTTGATACAGAATTTCGCCAGAGACATATCTCATAACTGCCGCGATTTTTTTTTTTTTTTTTTTTTTTTTTTTTTTGCTGTCCCAACCTCTGTGCCACCTCAGAGCCAGTGTACCCACGCCGCTCATTCCGACACCCCGTCTATAGCCACAGCCCGGTCGGCCCCGCCGCAGCCCCGGCACCGGCAATCCACAGGGAGCAGTCAATGTCAAGTCGTTAAGAGGCAACCCACCGGAGGAGACACTGCACTGCTGCCGAGTCACTTCGGTGGTGTTCAGTGGCGCCTGTTCTGATCTACTAAGCCCCCTACTGACGACAATAACTGCTTAGTCGCGGAGCCGGCGTGAGTGAGCTCTCCCTCCGGAGGGCGCCACCACGTCCGTCCACCGACAGACCCCATGGACTCGCCGATACCGGTGACCCCGACGGAACCAAACCAAAGCCACAGACGTGGAGAGGACATCGAAACTGAGGTCACCATGAGAGCAGGGCATGAAGGGCCACAGAATTTGAGACATTTTTTTAATGCTGATCAATGAGAATGAGGATGATTAAGATGATGCTACGGATTTCCATTTCGGTCTGAGACTACATGACAGGGCTGTATTCTACGCTTCCTTTCATAATATATCCCCGGGCGTCAACCAGGCCCGAGAGATACAGGCACCTGCAGTGTTGGTCAGGAAATTTGAGCAACACTCTCAGAAACGCATCCATTAAGTGGATGAAACTCGACTGTGTGGTCCCAGTTTTCCCAACTGAGTCCACAGCAAACTCAACTCTGGGTAGGAGCCGGTCGGGGCAGAAAAACCCACATGACTTCTGATGGGATTCGAACCCACGACCTCCCCGCCGGGAATCCGCGACGCTAACCACTTCGCCACGGCGGCTGGTGCCGCGATTTTTTTTGTTTTTGTTTTTTACGCTACATGCGCTCCATGCATGCGGCACACGGCTCTTTGGTTTGATGTCTCCTCCGAAAGGCTAGCACTTAGACCACCAATTTACAGTCTAATGGAGAGAGAGAGAGAGAGAGAGAGAGGAGAGAGAGGAGAGAGAGAGAGGGAGAGAGGAGAGAGAAACCCGACCCTGCACGGGCCCGCGGTTCTCTCGCTACCGAGGCGAATGCCTGGATCTGTAGAGAGAGAGAGAGAGAGAGAGAGAGAGAGAGAGAGAGAGAGAGAGAGAGAGAGAGAGAGAGTGTGTGTGTGTGTGTGTGTGTGTGTGTGTGTGTGGTGCGTGCGCGTGCGTGCTGCGTGGTGGTGGTGGTGCGTGCGTGTGGTGGTGCTGGTTGTGTAGTGTGTGTGTGTGGTATGTGTGTGAATGATGGCGGCCATGTGTGTTGGGTGTGTGTTGCTGTGTGTGTGTGGTGCTGTCGTGCGTGGTCGTGTGTGTGGTGTGTTGTGTGTGTGTGTGTGCTGCTGCGCGTGTGTTGTGTGTGGTGGTGTGGTGATGGTGTGTGCGGCACGCGCTGCTGCTTGTGTGTGTGTGTGTGTGTGTGTGTGTGTGTGTGGTGTGTGATGTGTGTGTGTGTGTGTGTTGTGCATTGCATGCGCGTGGCTCTGTGTGGGGGTGTGTGCGTGGATGCGTGGGTGCATGCACGCGCGTGCGTCGTGTGTGTGTGTGTGTGTGTGTGTGTGTGTGTGTGTGTGTGTGTGTGTGTGTGTGTGTGTGTGTGTGTGTGTGCGCGCGGCTTGCTTGCTTGTGTGTCTGTGTGTCTGTGTGTGTGGTCTGTGATGTGTATGTGCTGTTTGTGTTTAATTGTACGCGCGTGCCTCTAGTGTGTGTGTGTGTGTAGTGATGCGTGCGTGCATGTGTGTTGTGTGTGTGTGTGTGGTGTGTGTGGTGTGTGTGTGTGTGTGTGTGTGTGTGTGTGGTGTGTGTGTGTGTGTGTGTGTGTATGTGTTTGTGCATGTGTGTGCGTGCGTGTTTGTGAGTGTGCGAAGAGTCTTGTGTGTAAGTGAGCGTGCGCGCATTGTTGTTATGTGTGTGGTGTGTGTGTGTGTGTGTGTGTGGTGTGTGTGTGTGTGTGTGTGTGTGTGTGTGTGTGTGTGTGTGTGTGTGTGTGTGTGTGTGTGTGTGTGTGTGTGTGTGTGGTGTGTGGTACGCGTGCTGCGTTGTCTTCGTTGTGTGTGGTGTGTGTGTGTGTGTGTGTGTGTGTGTGTGTGTGGTGTGTGTGTGTGTGTGTGTGTGTGGCGCGTGTGCGTACGTGCGTGTGTGTGCGCGATGTGTGTGCGCGATTGGTGTGTGTGTGTTGTGGTGTGTGTGTGTGTGTGTGTGTGTGTGTTGTAGTGTGCGCGTGGTGTGCGCGTGCGTGTGTGTGTGTATGTGTGTGTGTGTGTGTGTGTGTGTGTGTGTGTGTGTGTGTGTGTGTGTGTGTGTGTGTGTGTGCACGCGTGCATGCGTGTCTTCGTGTGTTGTGTGTGTGTGTGTGTGTGTGTGTGTGTGTGTGTGTGTGTGTGTGTGTGTGTGTGTGTGCGTACGTGCGTGTGTGTGTGTGTGCGCGCGCTTGTGTGTGTGTGTGTGTGTGTGTGTGTGTGTGTGTGTGTGTGTGTGTGTGTGTGTGTGTGTGTGTGAGAGCGTTTCTCCGGTGATACCACAAGTCATTGCTGTTCGTATTACAACCAGTTTACAATGAACAGTCATAGTGTATTGTGAAATAATATTCGTGCGTCTGCTTCTTAATTCTTGAGGGGACAGAAGTGATACGGGGAAAAAAAGCATCCTCTTGCTTATATGTCATCCTTTGGAATACAGATTATCCATCAGTCAACGCATTATTCTCCAGCCTCCTTTTTCCACTATAAACATTATAGGAGCGTTTCGCACCCTGCCGTGGCCTCTCGCCGTCAGCTTGGCTATGCACACATCTGTGCACGATCAACAGGAATCCACGGGAGCCGGCACTGCGGATGGTCAGAGTCTAACTGATCATCTGAAGAGATGAACTCGCAAGACCTCGGATGTGGAAGGGAAAGGGAAAGCGAGTCTACGGGAGCTCACGAGCCCCAAAAACATGGAAACCCATGTTCCACGTGAAAATGGTCATTTTCACTGATGCGGTTACTACTTCATAGCTATAAGGTTGTTTTTTTTTTTCTTTCTTTCATTCCTAAACGGATGTCAGACATGACCCTCGAGAAAGTAGTAATGATCAAGACCGAAAACAGAAAATTCTGATTCAGAGAAAAAGGTATTGATGACTCGTGCATTGATATCGTTTGTGATAACGCTGATTATGACCCATTGATATATTCCGCCAACTGCACGCCTTTGAAAGACTTTTTTTTTTCTATCCGAGACACAGAATGTCATAAGCCAGAATTAACAGCCATAACTGATACCTTTAGCTGCTCATGGCTTTCAAGGCTCATAACACCGTTCTCTGTCTTTTGACTTGCGATATTTCAACAACACACGAACCGGTGAAAATAACTGTTTTCGCAATACGATAACTGTTTTCGTGCGAAAATTAGAGTTTTACGCCATAATTACTATTTCTTGTAGTAATATCCTGAAAACGGCAAAGGTCAGTCTTCTGTGTATTTACAACCGGTTTTCATCGTGGAAACTGTCACTGGAGCCCCGTGGTTTTGAACCCAGCAGGTTCTCATAAACAGCAAAGTCAAAACCTTGCGAGGACATCGACCGAGTCACGGCCGACCAGTCAACGCAGTCAGTACAGTCAGGCAACCAGCCCCGTGACAAATCAAACCAAAGATAGAGAGCGGACAGGATAAGTATTACTCCTCGCTTTCCCTCCGTTCGCCTTCGTCGGAGCCCGCATGCAAAAACCACCATGTGCGCTTAAAATGTGATAACCATTTTGGATTAATCGTCGACGAAGAATGCTGAACAAGCCGCCAGCGTGTGAACAGGAGGAGGCAGACAGAAAGACGAACAGTTCAACAGGAAGTGCTGAATGCTTTTAACATGCCCAACAGAATTGTGCAAAAAGCCGAAGATGCCTATCCTCTTCCCTGTGCATCTAGGGTCGATGTAAGCTGTTGATAAACAGGGTGTGAGGATGTGCGGTGTGTGTCCTGTCCTGTCCTGTGGGGCACCGTATCGGGGCCGACGATCTCGGTCCCTGCCTGAAGTGGGTCAAGAGCGGCCGCGTGCAGTTGGACGCTGCCTCTTCAAGAACCACCACGCGCTCCACGAGGAGGGAGGCCTGCTTCAACCAGGTCACCCAGATGGTTATCAGCAAGCATCACTTCGCTTCCACTTTGGCTGCTGTTGATGATGCTACTACTGCTGCTGCCGCCGCTGCTGCTGCTGCTGCTGCTGCTGCTGCTGCTGCTCTTTCTGCGCTTCTGGCTTGAGTCAGGGTGTTTGTGGGGATAACATTTGTAGAAGAAAAAACAATGATGAACGAAAACTTATCAAAGATTCTTAATTGTCCTATTTGCTCGTTTAACCAAACGAAAATGGAAAGGTCGAAACGCGCGACTTTTATATCGTTAAACCTTTGGTCCATTCCATCAGCGGCTTAGTAACTCAACGGCATGGTCGAATAAACATTTTTTGTTTGTTTGTTGTTGTTGTTTTAAATTCTAATGCATATCTTAAATATCTGATCATATCATTGTTGGTCTCGGAGGTTCAGTGGGTGGGAAGACTGTTTTCCTTTTCATGTACCCTGATGAATGCAGGGTATGTTTGCCTTGCCATAATTCACCTGAGTTGACATGCATGAGTAGGGCGTTTGATGTTCGTGTTGGGTCTTAGGCGTCCGTCAACACATGAAGGGGGAGTGGTACCCAGTAGATCTATAGATGGACGAACGCATGCACGCACGCGCGTGCGTGCGCACACCACACACACACACACACACACACACACACACACACACACACACACACACATGGTCAATAAAATTTAAAGTCGCTAAAGCATGCCATTTTGAATAGTCTGGCCCGCCGACGGAGAGAGAGAGAGAGAGAGAGAGAGAGAGAGAGAGAGAGAGAGAGAGAGAGAGAGAGAGAAAGAGAGAGAGAGAAAGAGAGAGAGAGAGAGAGAGAGAGAGAAGTCACACAAACATTACATTGCAATACGAATATCCTATCAGTGAAAAAGAGAGACAGACAGATAGATAAAAAGACAGACAGATAGACGGACAGACAGAGACAGAAACAGACAGACAGAGAGACTGAGAGGGAGACAGACAGACAGATAACCGAGGAGAAGGGAGGAATACCGAGAGTAAAACCGTGGGCCTGTATGGCCTTTTTGAACGCTGCTCTGCACACGAGGATGATTAGAAAAAAAAAATTAACGTAAAAAGTGCAAAATTCACAAAACAAAAAATTTAGAAAATCCGTAGGCATAAAACCACCACCACCTCACCCTCCGGTTCAGACTATGAATCATGTGTCTAAAAAGTTATATACAAAGAAACATACAAAAGATATACAGTGACTGATGAGCAAACGGGCAAATGGGAGGAAAAAAACACAAACATACAGAAATATGTATACTTTTATAATATAACATCTTACAAACACGCGGCAATATAGTCAAACGTGTCTGAATATACAAACGTGATGTTATGTCAGTATAGTGTAGATCGAGAACAATCTCCATACAACTGTATACAAGGGAAAGATAAATAAACACCATAAGATGCGGGTGGGACCTAGAGAACAAACCAGCTGGGAGCAATCCCGAGCCAGCCTTATAAGCCTGCACTGTGTTCACGTAGGATGCAGGCATGTACAGGGCATTCCATTAAGACTTCAAGGGACATAACTGCTCCCTGGCAGATACCATTGTGTAATGTCTACTGGATGTCACACGACAGAAACTCCACGGAAACGTTCCCATCGGTGTGTACCAGACCATATTTCGTGACCGCAGACCCCATCGGCGAAAAACGTCATCGTCAAACAACTGCCTTATGGATACTACAGTCTCATTCGTTGTTGTTCCGCTGACAGGGGAAGACAGTACAACCCAAGACACGGCCAACCTTTCGTCATGAGGTCTTGCGTGCCGTCTGAAGAGAATTCCGGGTAACAGTCTTTCCCGCTGTCAACAGACTTTCGCTGCCGTCAGTGGCTCTTTCCTCACCGTCACTGGACCTTTCCCCAGAGTCGGCCAGAGTGTAAATTGAGAACAATCTTCATACAAAAGTATGCCAAAGCCAGAGCCAGCGATTTTTTCTCGTTAACTTCCTACACAGGCTTTGACTCACTTATACCGGAATTCAATTACAACCACCCACGCCCCCCCCCCCCCCCCCCCTCCCTCCATTCCATCCTTTCCCCATCTCATCTCCATCATTCCCCACACCTCACCTCACGCCTGCAATC
>CM031600.1:60680405-60682905 GCA_018398815.1 Conus ventricosus | reverse complement strand
CCGATGTAATGAAACAGTTGTGCGTCCCAGTCACGTGAGCCATTCTAGCTTCATACTGTTTTCTTGATAATCCCCACTGATATGACCATCAACTGGCGGGGGCAGCGAAAGAGCGAACAACTGGTCTTGGTCTCTCGCCCTCGATCGTGCAAGAGACTCGCCTGATGTGACAAGGACTTTACAGTTCACTGCCCTTACGGTCATTGGACTGGAGAGCTTTCACCTTTTATGAGTGTGCAAGGTCACACCAAAGATGTAGGGCGACGTCTATGTTCACGTGCAGCGTGTGGACTCCGTTCTCTCTGCCGCCAAGAACACCTCGCTTCGTTTGGCGACACAGCCGACTGACACGATCGGTGCGAGTTCAATTGCATGTTGACAGTCTCTAGTTTCAGACTGATCCCTGTTCAAAGTAACGACGTGTGAAAAGAACTCTCTCTCTCTCTCTCTCTCTCTCTCTCTCTCTCTCTCTCATACACACGCACACTCGCGCGCGCGCTCACACACACACACACACGCACACACACACACACAAAAAGGCACACACACATTCTCTCTCTCTCTCTCTCTCTCTCTCTCTCTCTCTCTCTCTGGTGTGTGTGTGTGTGTCTGTGTGTCTGTATGTTTGTCTGTGCGAGAGAGAGAGAGAGAGGGAGAGAGCGTGTGTGTGTGTGTGTGTGTGTGTGTGTGTGTGTGTGTGTGTGTGTGTGTGTGTGTGTGTGGTCGCGCACGTGTGTGTGTGTGTGTGTGTGTGTGTGTGTGTGTGTGTGTGTGTGTGTGTGTGTGTGTGTACGTGCGTGCGTGCGCGCGTGCGCGCCCGCGTGTGTCTTTGTCGCGCACGTGTGTGAGTGTGTGAGCCACATGTCGTCAAGGAGATAACTCTGAATGGGCTTTTAAACTGCTCCGCTGCTTATCTCCCCCTACAACATGGCTGCTGTCACATCTGCCAAGGGTAGAAAGTTCACGGCAAAGACGGAACACGATCATCAAAATACCAGCAGTATCAGTAGGGCCTGGTGCTATTTCGGCTAATTAGAGTGGGGACAAATGGGCGGCAGAGCCGGCACAAAAAAAACAACATTTGAAGTATTTGACACTGTTTTTTGTTGTTGTTTTTTTTGTGTCATGTTTTACGGCTTTTGTGCACACACTTCTTAGATGAGGTGTTGAAATATCAAAGGGATGAACGAAGTTGAATAGACGACACACGAGAGTAAGAGATGAGAGAAGTGTGAGTGTGTGTGTGTGTGTGTGTGTGTGTGTGTGTGTGTGTGTGTGTGTGTGTGTCTGTGTGTGTGTGTGTGTGTGTGTGTGTGTGTCTGTGTGTCTGTTGTGTGTGTGTCTGCCAGCAGACAGAGGCAGAAAAAAAGAAAAATGGATAGAACAGGGAGAGAAACGCAGACAGAACGGCACATCAATAAACGGAAAATCAAAAAAGAGAGAGAGAGAGAGAGAGAGAGAGAGAGAGAGAGAGAGAGAGAGAGAGAGAGAGAGAGAGAGAGAATATTTAGTATAAAGCTTTTTAAAAAAAACTAGAGAGCATCTTTCAAAATATCGATGGCACATCATTACCCTTACCCTACCTCTTTTTTTTTCTTTCTCCCCCCCCCCCCCCCCCCCCCCCCCCCCCTTTTTCAGATTTAGTTTGGAGACGAAATTTGAAATCAATAAAGAACACACACACACACACACACACACACACACACACACCACACACGCGCGCGCGCGCGCGCGAACGCATGCACCACCACCCTCCCCTCCACACATACACACATTACAGAGACACACTGACACCTATTTCACTGTGAATGGTTAGATGGGCTAATAACGGCTTACTTCAATATAAGTGCGGCCTAGAGAGACGGAGAGAAAGAGAGGCCGGAGGATGGAGCGGAGAGAGAGAGAGAGAGAGAGAGAGAGAGAGAGAGAGAGAGAGAGAGACAGAGACAGAGACAGAGACAGAGACAGACAGACAGACAGACAGAGAAAGAGAAAAAGAGAGACAGAGACAGAGAGAAATGACATACAGCCAACCAGCCACCCAGGTAAAAAGACAGAGACAGAGACAGAGATATTCATATGGGGAGAGAGAGGAGAGAGGGGGGGGGGACAGACAGACAGACATAGACAAAATCAGAGAGACAGACAGACACAGAAACAGACAGTCAGACAGATAGACAGAGACAGAGCGAGCCACAAACGGACAGACAGACGAATACCAAGTGAGAAGAAAACAGGTTGCCGGTGAACTCAATAATGGCAACCCAGACGCTGTTCCAGACCTCTGGCTGACCAAGTCTGAACCGGGTAAAGGTCAGTCAGCCACTTAGTCTGTTCTTTCTTTTTCTTTCTTTCTTTCTTTCTTTCTGCGTTCGCAGGCAGATACTCCTGCGGACACTCCCTGCATGGACAGGCAAGGATTAATCCCATCTGCCCAACAAAGGAGTGGAGTTTTGTGTGTATGACCGGTTTTTTTTATCCCGCTATTATGGTAGCCATA
>CM031600.1:60672905-60675405 GCA_018398815.1 Conus ventricosus | reverse complement strand
ACAAAATCCCTGATCCATCATTTTCAATCTGCGACGCATCCTCACATTGAAATGTTGCTATCTTTTTGTGAGCGAGTTGAGTGCTAGTGGAAGTTCTTCTATTTTCCATACACAAACTGCAATAACTTGGCAATTGCAACTTCTGGCGGTGAAAAAATATTTTTACGGAGAAATTTTTACTCCGTAATTTTTTTTTTTTGTAACGGCCCATCTCCCTCTCTCCCCTCCCCCCCCCCCCCCCCCCCCCCCCCCCCCGACACCTTTCAAAATTGCGACGACTGTTTCATTGCTGTTTATGGGTTAGGCTAGCGCCACTTGTCATGATTTACAAAACACACCAAAAAAAAATCTTAACGGAAACCGCATCAAACTTAAAAGAACAATTACTATTCCGCCGAATGAAAGACACAAACAGCATTCAAAGAAAGACACAAACAGCATTCAAGACAATGAAAACGAAAACAAATTGTTTTCATTGTCTTAAATGTTGTTAATCTTGGCCTGAAGAAGACCAGAGGTCGAAACGCGTCGTGCTTTGTCTTGTGATTTGTTTGTCTCTTTCGTTCGACAGAAAAGTCATTTTTCCTGTAAGTTTAATGAATAAACTGAGGTTGAATGCCAAAGCAGCTGAGTTATTGTAGTGGACTTTCAATTTAAAATGGTGTTCACACACACACACACACACACACACACACACACACACACATACACACATACACACTCGCGCGCACACGCGCGCGAGTATAACACACACATTCACACACACACGCACGCGCGCACACACACACACACACACACACACACACACACACACACACACACACACACACACGCGCGAGCGCGTGCGCGCGCACACACACGCACACATAACACACACACGCACGCAAGCACAAACTCACTCACACAAAAACAAACGCACGCTCACACACACACACACACACACACACACACACACACACACACATACACACACACACACACACACACACACACACACACACACACACACACGCGCGCGCGCGCGCGCGCGCGCGCGCCACGCACACGCACACACACACACACACACACACACACACACACACACCACGAAACAGTTAACTTTTTTTTGCATAAAACTTGAGATTGCTTCATCATCGTTCCTAGCTTGGCCCCAGCTGAGAATAACTCTTAGCCCTCTCTCCCCTCTCAGCTCCAGCTTCTTGTATGAACAAACCAGAATTTGTAATGCCAGCAGTTTGATATGATTTGTTGCAGCCATCGACCACTGGTGCCGACTCACTCTTGCCACCGGCTGGCACCGTTCCACATTTGGCGCCGAAAGGACGGCGCGTAAAGATAACGCGCGCGCGCCCCTGTGGAGTTGTGATCCCAAGACAGAACATGTGTGTACGTGGTCCTATAATTCTCTCTCTCCGGTAGACCTTGCACTGTCAGCGGCGCAAGAGATGCTTATCGGGAATCCCCGCAAGTCTGCGACGTGCCGCGAACGTGTCGCGCGCGTTGAAGGCCATGTGACCAAGGCATTAAGGCCATCTGATTGGATGCTGTGCCTGCCTAGCCTGCCTCGCTTGCCTGCCAGCCTTGACACGGTCTGGAAGAACCCCCGGAGTGGGGTTTTAAGTGCAAAATCGTTTGCGGTTTGCGCCCACTGAGAGAGAGAGAGAGAGAAGAGAGAGAGAGAGAGAGAGAGAGAGAGAGAGAGAAGAGAAGAGACAGGGATAGAGACAGAGAGAAACAAACAGACAGAGGACATAATCCAACGTCTTGTCTATTCTTTTGGATACATGATTTTTGACACTGACTCTGTAACACGCTTCTTTTTAACACACACACACACACACACACACACACACACACACACACACACACACACACACACTCTCTCTCTCTCTCTCTCTCTCTCTCTCTCTCTCACTCTCTCTCTCTCTCTCTCTACTCACACACACACACACACACACACACACACACACACACACACACACACACACACACACACACACACACACACGCATGGTGAAATTAAATTCGTGTTTGCTATTAGCTCTTACAGGCAAGGTTCCCCATCCCACCACACCCCTTTGAAGACAAGGTCATAGGGACATAAAATTGTCATGCTGATAATAGCTTTTTATAATCTTGACTTGAGTGGGGGGGGGGGGGGGGCAGAGAGAGAGAGAGAGAGAGTGAGAGTGAAGAGAGTGAGAGAGAGAGAGAGAGAAGAGAGAGAGAGAGAGAGAGAGAGAGAGAGAGAGAGAGATCAAAATTAATAGCTATTTACAAAAATCAGATCCGACTAGCAATATTTGATAACTCTGAGATAGATAGATAGATAGATTGATTGCTTGATTATTTGATTGACTGATGCATTGAAAGGTTGATAGATCGATAGAGACAGATTGATCAATAGATTGATTGATAGATACATTGATAAATTCATAGAGATTGAGAGAGATGGATGGATATATGGACGGATGAACGGATGTTGGACGGACGTACGGAT
>CM031600.1:60665405-60667905 GCA_018398815.1 Conus ventricosus | reverse complement strand
AGTTCCATGATTTGATTTGCAAGTGAGAGAGGACGGTAGAGAGTGAGTGACAAGCGGGGTGATCGGTTACAGGCGAAAGAGAGAGTGAGGGGGGGGGGGGGGAGAAACAGAGAGTGAGAGAGAGAGAGGAGAGAGAGAGAGAGAGACAGACAGACAGACAGACAGACAGAGACAGAGACAAAGAGAGAGAGAGACAGACAAAAAGGCGTGCTCAACATCTTTTACTCAGTGGTAGTACTCTTACAGCCGGAGGTACTTTGGGTTTAAGGGTCTTACAGATGTCAGCTTTGTGTGCGAGTGTGTGTGTGTTTTGTGGTGTGTGTGTGTGTGTGTGTGTGTGTGTGTGTGTGTGTTGTGTGTGTGTGTTTGCGTGTGTGTGTGTGTGTGTGTGCGTGCGTGTGTGTGTGTGTGTGTTGTGTGTGTGTGTGTGGTGTGTGTGTGTTGCGTGCGTGGTGTGTGTGTGTGTGTTTTGGTGTGTGTGTGTGTGTGTGTGTGTGTGTTGTGTTGTGTGTTGTGTGTGAGTGTGTAAGTGTGTATGTATGTATGTGTGTGTGATGTCTGTGCGTCTCTGTCGCTCAGTGTGTGTTTGTCAGTCTGTCCCTACGGGTGTGAGTGCATGCTTTATATGTGTGTGACTGTGTGTGTGTATGTGTGTGAGCACGCGCGCGATTATGTGTGTATGTGTGTGAGCGCGCGCGCGATATGTGTATGTGTGTGTGCGCGCGTGCGAATGTGTGTCTGCAGGCATGCATACATATAAATGTATACGTGTACGTGTGTCCTACTAAGTGTCTGTGTTTATCACTATTAATGTATATGCATGTGTGCGTGCGTGCGCGAGCGCGCGCGCGCGCGCGCTCGCGCGTATGTGTGTGTGTGTGTGTGTGTGTGTGTGTGTGTTTTAGTGTGTGTGTGTGGTGTGTGTGTGTGTGTGTGTGTGTGTGTGCGCCTGTGCCTGTCTGAGTGTAAGTGCATGCGTATGATTATGTGTATGTGTGTACACGTGTGCGCGCTCTGTCTCTGTCTCTCTCTGTCTCTGTCTCTGTCTCTCCCCTCTCTCTTTCTCCTCTCTCCCTCGCTCTCCTCTCTCTCTCTCTCTCTCTCTCCTCTCTCATCTCTCTCCTTCTCTTCTCTCTTCGTGTCTCTGTCTCTCCTCTGTCTCTATCGCGCTCCCCGCCCCCCCCCCCTCCCCCCCCCCCCCCCCCCCCCCCCCCCCCCCCCCCCCCCCACCCCCCACCCCCCACCTTCTCTCGCCTCTCTCTCTCTCTCCACTCTGACCTTGGTTGTTTACGCCTTTCAGATAGGCCATTTGACTTGTCAGCAGATTGAGCCTGAAAACAGAATTATCATTGCGGGGTCAGATAAGACCCCCAACGACCTTGACTGATCGGTGTATAAGCCATTGCCTAGTTGTGTTTTCTTTCTTCAAACACTCCCTTCTGTGCACATCGCGCGTGCGCTTGCGCGCTTTTCTGTATGTGAAAGTAAGTGTGTGTGTGTGTGTGTTGTGTGTGTGTGTGTGTGAGTGTGTGTGTGTGTGTGTGTGTGTGTGTGTGTGTGCGCGCGCGCGCGCGCGAGCGAGCGACAGAGGGAGAGACATATATACAGACAGACAGACAGAGAGAGAAAAGATGAGAGATGAGATGAGATGAGAAAGACTCTGATAGTGTTATTCGTTTATAAACCTTGGCCTCCTGCGAAGAATGTGTAAAGATCATGCTATATCCATTAGTCATGAACAGATGCAAGCAAGCAGTAGTCAATAAAAAAATAATATAATACACAACAAAAGCACTTAGTTCCATACATTTGCAAATTCTTGGAACATACTAGCCTTGTACAAGGGCCCTGCAAAACTCTACTCTGCTTAAGTCACAGAAAACATCAATAAACATTAATGAACTCAACCTGAACAATGATGGCCGTCTACAATATTGTTCAGCTCTTTGAGGGGATATCACATCTATGTTTTATTTGAAAGCTTTGCAGAATAAAACAGGAATTTCCATTCCATTTGCTTCTCTGTCTAAAAGACAGATGAAAATTATCACTGTTAAAAGTTCTGTACCTTAAACGATGCACGCAAAAATTCCTAACTTATTTTCGTTGTAACACGTGTCATATGTTAGTCAGTATCAAAGTCAAGTACGGTTTCAAACAAGGCATACTGCTAAAAAGTTCTGTACATCTGAAATCTTCCACTGGTTTGAATACGAAATGTACTAATGTAACTCTCCCATGTACAATCCACCGGCCTTTGGCCCAAAACAAATTAAATAAACTCATTAACATTTCCAAATCTTTGATTTACACTGTCAAGATCAAAAACCGAAATTCAAACTACATCTGCTCTTCACACCCAGTTTTCTTTCCTCTGTCATCTTCTAAATCACACATCATCATTTTGAGCTTTCCTTGGATTCTCTGATTTTCCATTCTCATTCACTTGAGACACGGCGAATAAAGAATAACAGTGGCATTTATTTACTTCGGATTCCTG
>CM031600.1:60650405-60655405 GCA_018398815.1 Conus ventricosus | reverse complement strand
TACTCTCTTCAAAGAAAAAAAAAATGGGACCACACATTGTAAGCCTTGTCACCTTGGTATCGCGGATGGAAATCAGCGGGAGAGGCGTGTTCTAAAAGGAGATGGAGAATGTGCCGACCAAGGCCCATTCTGTCGCAGCAGGACTTCACCCAGTATCCCCTGACCTTCTTGTTCTGCCAACTAGATCTGCCCCTACGCGGAAGTGAGAAGAAAGGCGTGTTTAGAGAGAGGGAGAGTAGAGGAGGAGAGAGAGAGAGACAGGAGAAGAGAGAGGAGAGAGAGAGAGAGTGGTGTGTGGGGGGAGGAGAGAGAGAGAGAGAGAGGTTGAGTGTTTGTCTGTCTGTCTATCTGTTCGTCTGTCTGTGTGTTTTTCATCTGTCCCTAAGACCACGGTGAAGAACCAGATCTGAAGTGGTGTGTTCATTCGACGAGATCAAGAGGATCTCAATAGACTCCTCAATACCATGTTCCTCAGAACAGTGGAGGAGGCGGGGACGGGGGTGGGAGAGGGGGGGGGGGAGGTGTCAGGACAGACAGAAAAAAAAAGAGCTGAGCAGGCAAGAATGATGAGCGGGAACAGGAAGAGCATTGCCGAAACATGTTGACCACTCGCACCTTAAAAGTGGAGACAACCTACACAGCACTAGCTCCTAAGAGGCGGAGACAATCTTTAAGAAATGTATCCCTTGAAAGCAGAATGACAACCTTCTGGGAACTTAACCCTCAGAGACAGAATGACAACTTTCTGGGAACTTAACCCTCAGAGGCAGAATGACACCTTCTGGGAACTTAACCCTCAGAGACAGAATGACAACCTTCTGGGAACTTAACCCTCCAGACAGAATGACAGCCTTCTGGAACGTAACCCTCAGAGACAGAATGACAACCTTCTGGGAACTTAACCCCAGAGCAGAATGACAGCCTTCTTGGAATTAACCCTCAGAGACAGAATGACAACCTTCTGGGAACTTAACCCTCAGAGGCAGAATGACAACCTTTTGGAAGTTACCCTCAGAGAGCAGAATAACAACCTTCTGGGAACTTAACCCTCAGAGGCAGAATGACACTTGGGATTACCTCAGACGAATGACCTTCTGGGAACTTAACCCTCAGAGACAGAATGACAACCTTCTGGGAACTTAACCCTCAGAGACAGAATGACAACCTTCTGGGAACTTAACCTCAGACGACAGAATGACAACCTTCTGGGAACTTAATCCTCAGAGCAGAATGACAACCTTCTGGGAACTTAACCCTCAGAGACAGAATGAAACCTTCTGGGAACTTAACCCTCAGAGACAGAATGACAACTTCTGGGAACTTAACCCTCAGAGACAGAATAACAACCTTCTGGGAACTTAACCCTCAGAGACCGAATGACAACCTTCTGGGAACTTAACCCTCAGAGACAGAATGACAACCTTCTGGGAACTTACCCCTCAGAGGCAGAATGACAGCCTTCTGGGAACTTAACCCTCAGAGACAGAATGACAACCTTCTGGGAACTTAACCCTCAGAGACAGAATAACAACCTTCTGTGAACTTAACCCTCAGAGACAGAATGACAATCTTCTGGGAACTTAACCCTCAGAGACAGAATGACAACCTCCTGGGAACCTAACCCTCAGAGTCAGAGAGAGAGACAATCTTTCAGGAATTTGGGCTTGAGAGAGAGAGAGAGAGAGAGAGAGAGAGAGAGAGAAGAGAGAGAGAGAGAGAGAGAGAGAGAGAGAGAGAGAGAGGAGGGGGGGGGGGGGCATTGTATAATTATTTTGTTGTAAATTGTTTCCCTACACAGCAGGTAGAATCACAATGCGCGTATTGAAACGTTCGCTTGGTGACGAACAGGCAAACGCACGGAAAACGAACGCAAACAAACCAGTGTAAACGCACGGAAAACGAACGCAAACAAACCAGTGTAAACGCATGGAAAACGAACGCAAACAAACCAGTGTAAACTCACGGAAAACGAACGCAAACGAAGCAGTGTATATGAGCCTGTGTGTCACTACAGGTGAAGGTGAGAAGGGGGGGGGGGGGGGGGGGGCACATAATAGGCGATGTTATAATTCTAGTATGAACCAACGAAAACAAAACAAGACTTTTTTTTTTAACAATTTTAAATCTTACTGTTCAGTTCTGTAATACATTTACCTGCCAAAAAAATGAGTCACAGTGCATCGTCGCCATCTTTCGTGTCGATCATCGTTACTACAAAGAAAAGGTTAAATCTTCAAGGAGGGATTATAATATCTTCTTCTTCTTCTTCGTTCGCTCAGACAGGAACCCCAGATGCACTGATGAAGGCTGCCGTCCGGCGGAGGTCCTCCAGAGATCCGTAGAGTTTCTCCCTCATCGGTTGGTCAGCAGGCCAGGTCTCTGCTCTCAGGTCATGGTGAGTTGGACAGTCTTGTAGGAAGTGTTCCACTGTCATTGGGGCTGTACCGCAGGGGCACACTGCAGATTCGCCAATGCGGAACCTTGTGAACATGTGATGGTGTAGCCTGGAGTGGCCCGTTCTCAGCCTCACAATGTTCACTTGGTCTGGTCTGGGTAGGAGGTGGTAGGGATCTGTCTGGTTATATTCTGGATGTAGCTGAAGCCATCTTTTCCTCTGCTTCTCCTTGATGATCGTCTTGGCCTCTTCATAGGAGATTTCCTGTTCCTCTTGTGGCTGCTGTCCTCCTTCCTTCGCCAGTCGGTCTGCTTCCTCATTGCCTGCTATGTTGCAGTGTGAGGGTATCCACTGGATGACAGTTAGTTCAGTAGCCTGTTGCAGTCTAGCAAGGGCAGAGACAAGGGGGTTGAGGTCCTTGTTCTTTGGGTTCTGTACAGCCTGCAGTACTGACAGTGCATCAGAGAAGATGACGATTTTGGGATGTATGGCCTCTCTTTTGCGCACAGTGTCTCCGCTGTGTCTGCAATGCGTCTGCCTCAGCTTTGTAGTTCGTGGAGAATTTGCCAGTGGGGATGGCTTGTCGGACGTGAGTTCCATCCTTCAAGGTTAGGAATATTCCTCCACCTCCATTTCTGGTAGCCTCCTCTGCTGAGCCGTCTGTGTATGCGTACGTCCACAGCTCCTTGGGGTAAGCCTGTTCTATATGGTCTAGAGCTAGTGCTTTCTTCTCTGGTTCTGATTGTGTGCCCTTTGAGAGAATGCCTGGGATTGTCTCTCTGACTTCCGGAAACTGGTCCCTTCTCCAAGCGGGTACAGAGCTGTGAGTTGGGATCTGCTTGTTCCCTTGCTGTAGCAGTTCAGGGTCCTGCCTCTCGAGTCTACGAGCGTTGTGCACAAAACTGCTGCGCTTCAGTCTGCACTTGGTTGGCTCTGACATTCTTTGTTCATGGGGTGATTCTTCATCCTCTTGAATTTGGCAGCTTGGGTGAGGATTATGGCATCTCTCCTGCTTTCAAGGCTTTGAAGACCTGTCAGAGTTTCCATGGTTTGGATCGGGGTTGATTTGAGAGCGCCGGTGATGATCCTGGACGCCTGGTTCTGGACCTTGGCAACTTTGTCTAGGTTGGTCTTGGCTGCTGTCCCCCAGGCAGCTGTACCATATTCTAGGACAGGTCTAACTCGTCCGAGGTACAGTTTCTTCTGGATGTTGTGGTCGGCTCCCCAAGAAGTTCCTGATAACTTCTTCATCAATGCCAAACGTAGCCTGGCTCTTTCTGTGCACTTGTTGATCTGGTAATCCAAGGATTATAATATAATATAATGGTGTGGGGGAAAAAAGAAGAAAAAGAAAGGGGCTTCGGCTAACACTGTAAAGGCATGAAGGCACGGGCAGGCTTTTAAGACGCTGCCAGTGTTGTTTTGTTTCTTCATTTTAGTAAAGTGTTGGCACGGTGTCACTCAGAGACAGTGTCATCACGTCGTTGGACGCCTTCCAAGCGATTGACCACCCAGAGCGATCAGATTTCTTTCTCACCTCTCTCTCTCTCTCTCTCTCTCTCTCTCTCTCTCTCTCTTTCTCTCTCTCTCTCTCTCTCTCTCTCTCTCTCTCTCCCCTCCCCCCCCCCTCTGTCCTCTCTTCTCCACTCCCTCCTGTCCTGTCCTCTTCTCTCCTGTCCTCTCTTCTCTCCTCTCTTGTCCCTTTTCTCTGTTCTCTCTCCACTCCTCTCTTGTCCCTTCTATCCTGTCCTCTCTCCTGTCCTGTCCTCTCTCTCTCATGTCCTCTTTCTCTCCTGCCTGTCTTCTCTCTGTCCTCTCTCCTGTCTCTCTCCTTCCTGTCCTCTCTCCTCTCTCTCCTGTCCTTCTCCTCTCCTGTCCTCTCTCCTCCTGTCCTCTCTCCTGTCTCTCTCTCCTCTCTCTGTCTCTTCTCTCCTGTCTCTCTCTCTCTGTCCTCTCTCTCCTGTCCTCTCTCCTGTCCTCTCTCCTGTCCTCTCTCTTCCTGTCTCTCTCTCTCTTCCTGTCCTCTCCTTCTCTCCTGTCCTCTCATCTCCTGTCCTCTCTCCTGTCCTCTCTCACTCTCCTGTCCTCTCTCCTGTCTTCTCTTCCTCCTCTCCCTCTCCTGTCTCTCTCTGTCCTCTCCTGTCCTCTCTCATCTCCTGTCCTCTCTCCTGTCCTCTCTCATCTCCTGTCTCTCTCTCCTGTCCTCTCTCCTTCCTCTTCTCTCTCCTGTCCTCTCTCCTGTCCTCTCTCCTGTCCTTCTCATCTCCTGTCTCTCTCATCTCCTGTCTCTCTCATTCCTGTCCTCTCTCCCTGTCCTCTCTCTTCTTCTCTCTCCTGTCCTCTCTCTTCTCTTCCTGTCCCTCTCACTCCTGTCCTCTCTCCTGTCCTCTCTCATCTCCTGTCTCTCTCTCCTGTCCTCTCTCCTGTCTCTTCTCATCTCCTGTCCTCTCTCCTCCTGTCCCTCTCCTGTCTCTCTTCCTGTCCTCTCCCCTGTCCTCTCTTCCCCCTTTCCCTTTTCCTCGTCCTCCCTTATTTCCTTTTCCTCTCTCCCGTCCTCTCTCCTGTCCTTCTATTCCGTCCTTCCCCATTCCTGTCCTTTCCCTTC
>CM031600.1:60629451-60644451 GCA_018398815.1 Conus ventricosus | reverse complement strand
CGTTGCCGAGTGATGTTGTTTTAAAAGCTTAGACGACCAAAGAATCCCCCCCTCCCCTCCCCATCAGTGGCTTTGACTGTTTATAAAAAAAAAATCAGGATTATATACAATTAAAAAAAATCCTCAGCTCGAAAATCAAATTTTAAGTTGATTCCGAAACTAAAAGTCTAAACCCGACATTTTTTCTATCCTGTCACGATCCTAGTTTTAGTGTGATCAAGTGAATTGATAGAAAACGTTCATTTGAAGTGATCGGGGCTGTTTTTTTTTTATTTTTTTTTTAGCAAAGTCAGAGAAGAGATGGATCCATAAAATTGTAGTTGATGGATGGATGGATGGATGGATGGATGCTCTCTCTCTCTCTCTCTCTCTCTCTCTCTTCTCTCTCTCTCTCTCTCTCTGCGATATGATTGTGTTTTGATGTTTCCATGAGAAACACAATTCTGTTTTCATACGCAAGATAGTGGGCGTGCTTGCGTCCGTGCGTACGCATGCGTCTCTCTCTCTCTCTGAGTTTTGTGTATGAACACGCGCGTGTGCGGTGTGTGTGTGTGTGTGTGTGTGTGTGTGTGTGTGTGTGATTGTGTGATTATGAGAGGGCGATAACGGAGGGTAGCAGTAAATACAACAAGGCGATATGGTTGAGTTACATGTCTGCCACACACACACATTCTGTCTGTAGTCTCTCTCTCTCTCTCTCTCTCTCTCTCTCTCTCTCTCTCTCTCTCTCTCTCTCTCTCCTTCTTCTTTCGACTTGCCGGAATCAAACGGTAAGGATACAGAGACATGTCACAATGGCGACGCCAGGCTACACAAGGTTCAGTATAAGAAACAAACCGAGTATTTATTTACACCGTATGGTATGTAACGTGACGTGTGCACCGTCGGCGTGTTACATACACAGCCGGGGATAGCATGGTAGGTACACAAACACTTCGCAAGGCTGGCTGTTGAGCATCAAAGATGGCCACGTCACATCACACACAACACACACACACACACACACACACACACACACACACACAGAAGCGCGGACCAACACTCGCGCACACATTGACACACACATACAGATACACACGGACACAGACAGACAGACAGACAGACAGACAGACAGACACGCACGCGCGCGCGCGCGCGCGCGCACGCACGCACACACACTGAGTCTACGGTTGACTGTGTTTTGATAATAATCTCTATCCCTACTCTCTCTCTCTCTCTCTCTACGTCCCACCTGCCTCATCCTCTCACTCCTCTTTTCTTCTGACCCCTAATTGCTTCTGCTACCATCCTCCCTTCCCCCCACCCCCACCCCCCTTGCCCATTTGATTTTTTTCGTGTGCAGTCAGCCTACTTTCCCCATGCAAGAGGCCGATTAGAACCAAGAGTTTCAAGCTATGAAATACGCCCCCCCCCCCCCCCCCCTCTTTCTCCCATCCCTACCCACACCGCCACACACCCTCCCTCACCTCAGTTCAGTCTCCAACCTTGTGTTTGAAAAAAAAAAAGAAGAAGCAAGATACGGGATATGCAGTACGACTGTTTGTCCTACGGATGATCTTTATTCAAACAACAGTGAATCACTACGTTCAACAAAAACGCTCCTTCGCGCATATACTGAACTGCGTGTTAGAAAGACTAAGCTGGCGATGTTAAGGAAGGCAGCAGGGGAGGAGGGTGGGTGTATGTATGGGGGTGGTGAAGGTGAAGGGGGTGGGCTTGAATGAGAGGAGAGGGGGGGTATGGGGAGGGAGGGGAGGAGGAGGAGGAGGAGGAGAAGGAGTATTCATCATCTATCTGTGTTCGTTATGCTCTCTGGACACAAATTTTTTTTTAATGTCAAGACGCATGGACAACCAATGATTGTGGGGTGGGGGTAGAGGGGTATGGATTGTGCGTGTTGAAAACACCTGTCTGATGGGAAAGAAAGATGTACAGAACACCTGGTCGTCTGTGAGGTCTCGAACTCTGACACAGACAAAGAGAGAGAGAGAGAGAGAGAGAGAGAGAGAGAGAGAGAGAGAGAGAGAGAGAGAAACATAGAGAAAAGTACCACGTTCCACCCTGGGAAAACATGCGGGGAAGGGGCGGGCGGGAGAAAGGGTGTTGGGGGGATGAGGGTGGGGTGGGGGCCCGAGCTCATAAACCTTAGGATTACCAGACCGATCTTTATCAACAGGGAGACAGCGTTTTACTATTGACGACAGGAAATCATTCCGACACTGACTCAATTAAAAAAATAAAAAGAAGAAGAAGAAGAAAAAATCCGAAACAAAACCCCACCACCAATACCACCACCATCACCACTACCTCCAAAACAGCTAACAAGCAACAACCCCCCCACCCCCACCCCTCCATCCATACTGATACAGAAAGCGACCAGTTCTTAATTTCAGAAAGGGTCCGAATGATATGTTAACGAAGCATACCATTGTTGAGCTATAAAGTAAGTTTAACAACAACAAAAAAGCCCTTTCCATGTATTGGGAGCGTTCCAGTATGAATACAGGAATCAGAAAGCGTACAACTGCTAGACTGTAAAACATTCCCGATGCTGAATCAGAAAGCGCTTAAATACTGTATCAGAAAGCCTCCCGATACTGAATCCGAAAACGGCTCAGCGCTGAATCAGAATGGCACAAAATCAATGCTGATTCAGAAAGCCGTACGTGGTTTAAAAGACTGATGACTTCCGAGTCTTGAGTATTCTTAATTGGGGAATCCCCCTCCCCCCCCCCCCCCCCTCCCCAGCCGTCTCCCTCCCACCTCATCCGATAGTGAATCACGAGGTGTCTCATTATTGGATGTTTTCGAATTATCATGCTGAAAAACTGATCAATACGGCTTCAGAAAGCTATCCAATCTAATAGCGATCGTAATGACACGTTTTAGCATTCGCTTTTGTTTTCTGACATGAACGAGAAAGTGACTTAATACTGGACCAGAAAGCGCCTAAATGATAAGCCAGTTGTCTTTCCAGTACCAGTTGGGACAGTTTTCCAATACTAAGAAAGCCGCCCCCGTCCCCCCGCCCCTACCTCCCGGCCCCTCCCTTAATTTACAAATGACTTGAATGTCATGATTTTCCGCAGTCTGAATGAAGAAAAAGAAGAAGAAAAAAAGAAAGCCTCAGTATTCACAATCAGAAAGCGCCCTAATATTACACGAGAAAACCTCCCCGTTCTGATTCGGAAAAGAGTCTCAATACTGATTCGGACAATGTGCCAATACTGATTCGGAAAGTGTTTCAATACTGATTCAGAGAGCCGCCACTACATCAACAAACGGACGATACGGTAATGGTCGGAAAGGGCACACAGGTAGCTGGATGCTGCGCCTAGACACGCGTTATACTGGCTGCACTGTAGGGAGACAGCCAAGGGCAGCACACAGGAAAACGACAACATGAGAAGGCTGCGCCATCAGTGGGTTAATAACATGGAAAAGGCACATAGCGAATGAGAGTTTAGAGGTGGAAGAGAAGGGTGCGAGGGTGGGGTGGAGGGCATACATTTTGCTTACAATACGTTTAAAGAATTGAATAAATCAAAACAAAACAAAATAAAACAAAACAAGCATCTTCGTTTGCCTCTTCTGATAGTGGAGGAATAAAAGCGACTCGAGAATCGAGCGTGAATACCTACGCCATAGTCTGTCATTTGCAGTTCTCACCTTCTTCCGTTCACCATAAGCACAAAACTGAGAAGTAAACGCACTCTGTCAACTAAATTCGCCTGCCGTGTTTGAGTGCCGCTTGGATTAGATTAACACACACACACACACACACACACACACACACACCACACACACACACACACCGAAAACAAAACAAAACAAAACAAAAGCACTCAATAATTTGTTGGTCGCCATAAAAAAAAGCCTGTTTGCTTCTTCGGTGAGAATTTTTTTTAAAGCTACCTTCATCAGTCCCGTTTGTTGCTAGACACATTCGAGCTTAGAAGAGCTTCATGTCTGCTGAAATAGATAGAATCCTTTAATCGTTTTCACCATTACTGTTCTCACTAGTATTATGTCTAAGAATGATAACTCCAGCTTAGTGTGTGAGGGTAAATAAAAATCCCTGAAAGAGAGAGAGAGAGAGAGAGAGAGAGAGATGGCAAGATTCTTGGAGCTTGTTCATGATGAGGGTGGCGTCTATGTCTTAGAAGCGACTCACACATGCTTCCTCTTTGGTGCGTCTGCTGAGACGCAGTCGGTTATATTCGATCCCCACCTACACCTCTCTATCTACAGATACAATTTCATGACCATTGAAGACTGATTTTTGTGTATCTCACGTCCACACACACACACACACACACCGCCGCGCGCGCGCGCGCGCGCGCATGCACGCACGCACGTAGATGGACACGGACAAGCAGAGGACAGTGGGTGAGCGAGGGGCCACATCACATAATTATATACATAAACCCGCATCGGGGCTTGATAACGAATCGCACAATTAGCCAGAGCATTGAAATCACTGTTCTAACGGACTCCCAACTTTGCGACTTACTCAGCAGCGGCAGCATTAATAGTAGTCTTGAGATCGCATCTCTCGCGTTGTGTTGGATAACAGTAGATCTAAAGACGTTACAAAGAAAAAGAAAAAAAAGCAAATAAACACGCAGCAAATTTCATTCACACCAGTACAAGAAAAAGTATCATGTCACATTTCGTTGAATGACAAACAAACTGGCATACATTTGACAAGATCAGTACAGCGGGAGCGGCAGTGTGTTATTCTACCAAACAACAGTTAGCCTTTTACATTGATAAAAAAAAAAAGAAAGAAACACACGCATACACACACACACACACATACACACACACACACACACACACACACACACACAAACAGCACCAGTCGAGTTTACAGTAATATTCGGCCGTACTGATCAGAACATAATGCATGTATGGGTGATCCGACCGTTACACCCACCAACCCTGATCGTTATTGCAACATTTATGGCACTGTTCGCTTGCACGTTCGGGAAAAAAGAAAGAAAAAGAAGCAGTTTTGCGTTGACAAATCTGAAGAAATTGTCTCATTTCCGCCCAAATCCGTCCCTGCTGTGACGTACCCTTTTAATGACACAGCGCAGTGTTCATCTGACGTTTGTATTTGCTATGACTTTGGATACCGACGTCATCAAAGCACTCTGAAAGCGCTCCGTCCAATGCATGTCCGATTGAATGCGTGATTGAAAAAAAAAAATGATTTGTTCAAACATGATTGTCGTCTTTCTGTCACCGATTAAAAAAAAAAAAAATCAGGCATAACCTGTCAGCAAATGACCAATCCATAGTAAAGTAGGATACCGTTGCAAGGACTTGTGGCGAATGTCGAACACACGTGTTGATATGAAGACACTGGGAGACAGTGTCTGTGAACTCATGTTTCCAAGACATGTACAGAGTGTCAACCCTCACAGTATAATACAAAGATCTCACCGTCCATCAATTGTGTAAAGTAAAACCAACACAATCTTAAAGACACACAAGTTTTGATTAAAAAAAAAAAAAAGGAGAGAGAGAGAGACAAGAACACAACGTAAAACCTGTATGAAATCATCAAAATGGTATTCTGAGGGCATATACTTTGGGGGGGGGGGGGGGGGGGGGGGGGGGGGGGGGGGGGGGGAAAGAAGGAAAAACAAACCCACCCCAACTGAGCGTACGATCCCCTCGCTACTGATGAGGAGGGGTCGTCAGTGCGTTCCAGTGAATGCCGTGATCTGTATCAACCAATTCTATCGACCTGCCATCCTCTGGATTGTCCGTCCCAGACAGATTGTCAACCTCGGTGTAATGTCAGTGGAGGAAGGACTAGCGCACAGCCCAAACACAACTCACAGCTTGCTTACAACCTCATTCATATATCATGCATTCGTCACATCAACCACTAGTAAAGTCTATAACTTTACTATACATGATCATAGAAAGAACATCAATGCATATAGAATCAACAAAATAAAACATTCTCTCTTTCCTTGAACTTCACAAAATCATTTATCTAAAACATCATTAACTAACCCGGGTATAAACAGATTTCTACTTTACCTGGCCAGGTGATCTTAACTATTCACGAATCACTGTCTTTTCTTTTCTTTTCTTTTTCTTTTCACTGTCACTTTCACAACACGACACAACTGCGGCACTGGTGTTGGTCTGATGGCGCTGGTCAGGTGAGGACTGTGGCGTTGGTCTGTGGTTCTGCTTGGCGAAGTGACGCTGCCAGGTATTGAGGTCGAACCCCGGTTAGGGTTAGAACAGTGACTATCAACATCGATCTGTTCTCCTTTCTTTCTTCCTGCATTAACGCATTGCACTCTCTCTCTCTCTCTCTCTTCTAGTCTGCTCTTATCAAATGGACATGGTTGCTTTTCTTTTCTTTTTCTTTTCTTTCTTTTCTTCTTCATAAATTAGCAACTATCTCTCTCTCCACATCTCTCCTCAGTCCTTCCTCTGCAGACTATCTCATGCTAATCTCTCAACTTGGTTCTCTTCTCTCCTCCCCTCATCTCTCTGCTTTTCTCTCAAGCAGACCTAGAACCTCTCCCTCTCTCTGTCTCTGTTCGTTCTTCCCTCGTTCTCTCCTCTCTTCATCTCTCTGCCTTTTTCCCTCGTGCAGAGACTACACCTAAACCTCCTCATCTCTCTGTCTCTGTTCGTTCTCATCTCCCTGCCTTCCTGTAGGCGAGAGCCTACTCTCCCGAACTTCCCCTCTCTCTCTCTCTGTCTGTCGTTTTCCTCCCCTTCTCTCTCTCTCCCACATTCCTTTATCCTCTAACCCCGTGTCCAAGGGCCAGTACCATTGGTCAGTATTTTTACCCCTGGACACCCTAAGTTATCTCCCTCTAATTCCATTGGATATCACATCACGACAGTCCCGTCTACACGCCTTACTCTCTGTGGTGGTCAATGGTCATTTAATTGATTAGCTAGATTTCACCCCACCACACACTACCTTCCCCCCCCTTCCTACTTGACTGGCCCGTGTGGCTCAAGTCGTAGACACTGGTCAGTGTAAAGTGGCTAGATGAGTCGGGTAGGCGCCAAGACGCGGGCTGGAAGACCACTCGAGACATTCTGCCAGACAGCTTAGTCCGTACGGCAGACAGTGCTGTCTCCACGAGAGCTAAAAATAGCCATTAATTGGCTGAGGCGACAGGTGAATGAGTCGGTCAGCTATTTAGTCCGTCTGGAAGGGTCGGCTGTCTCTGTGAAGGATGAGGATTGCCTCCCCCTCTGCTCAAACTGGCTGAATCCGAACCATGGGGCCGTCCGCCTGACGCCCAGAATATTTGCGTTAGGGCTTAAGTCCAACTGGGCTGGTGGCGATTGACCACGAATTTGGTTGAGTTGAATTTTGACCGTGACAATTTCCCCCTTGCAAAAGACTATGCACCGCATTGTCTCAAAACAACGTACAAAAAGACAACAACCGAATTTGCTGAACACAGCTACACGTGCAAAGTTTGAAAAATACTTTACAACAACCGGTTTACAAATTAAAAATATACATTAGTGGATATCACTCCAATGAGTTATCATTGACGTGCGCTCTTGCGTTATTTCACTCATTTTATAACGACCCTGTGCGCACTTATGCGATTCCCCTACCTGGGGATTTGCCACATCTTCTCTCACATTCTTATGAAAAGCACAATATAATTGATCACGATCCATGACACTTCACTGAGGAATCCTCCATCCTCACATTGCAAATAATGCATCACTACACAAGCGACTGTATGCTCCAAGCATAACTACATTTACATGAACAAATCTCACAAAGAAATTATAAACAAGTCTCACACAAAAAATAAATATGAACCATAGCCAACTGGGAATGAACCCATATCCAATCAACATAACTGGAATCAAACACATATTATCACAATGCACCCTGGATATGACTGACTTCCTCTGAGTTGCAGCTTGCTAGACTACACGACTTAAATAGTCAGCTCCGACATTCTGTCGACCAGGAATGTACTGCATCTGGTACCTGTAGGGCTGCAGTGCCATTGCCCAACGCAGCACTCTGCTGTTTTTCAACTGCGCCTCCTGCAGGAATTTGAGTGGTTGATGATCCGTCTCGATCACGAACTCTTTCCCATACAAGTATTTGTGGAACTTCTGCACGGCCACACAACAGCTAAACACTCTTCTCCACCGTTGCGTACCCTTCTTCACACTTTGTCAACTTACTGCTAGCATATCTCACAGGAAACTCGACCCCTTCATGTTCCTGTAACAATACTGCACTATCCCACCACCTGATGCATCTGTCCGCAACAAAAATGGTTTGGACAATTCTGGTAGCTTCAAGATGGGACGGGAACCTAGTCTTTCCAACACCGTCTGCAGTGCTGCTCTGCAGCGTCTGACCACTCGACCACTGCCGGTTTCCCTGCCTTGATCAAATCACTGAGAGGACTCGTGATTGCAGCAAAGTTTGGGACAAACTCCCTATAGAACCCAATAAAACCTAGCAGACTCCTGACTTCTGTTTTGGTCTTTGGTCTCTCTGAATTCATCATCTTCTCCACCTTTCCCCTTTCTGGCTGCTTTGTGTCGCCTCCGACAACAAAACCTAGGAACTCCAACTGTCTAGCCCTTCATACAGTGACACATCCCTGTATGACTCTTCTCCTGGAAACTCAGGCAACAAAATCTCCCCTTCTTCTGCTGGGTCTCCTTCACCTCATCAATGATTGCTGCTGGCCTATGAAAATCATCAAAGACTCGGTCAGCCGTTTTGCTGGTGCCGAGATGACTCGCCATGAGCGACTCGTGACCCACTGACATGACAGTGTCACGATAACATGCTGGTACCTCTAACTGAGTGATCATCTTACCTGTCTTCTCCTTGGTGAACACTCGGTACAACAGCCCGCCTTTCACAAGAAATTCTGTCTCACCTCCTCTAACCTCCTGTTTCTCTCCACCTCTTGCCAACTCCCAAGACTTCACGAGCGAGGGTCTTGTCCTGTGCTGCCCTAAATCATCAGGCGACACGTCTATGCCGACTTCCTTCCTGGAACAACTAACGGTTTAACAACCTTTTCCTCCTTCTTGCTCCGTGTCTGAACTGCTGCCCCTGTAGCAGTCAACAACTCAGGATCCCTGGATCCCTTGCACCTGGAATATTTCCAATGATCAAATCGTGAAGGGGTTTGTCCATTACCAACGCAGACAACTCGCCTGAGAAGTAAGGGGTACGTACTTCTATCTTAGCAACTGGAAACTCCCTCACAGTGCCATCGATTAGAGTACAGGTCTGGATTTGCCCTGTCAAATCCCCTTGATCGACCAGCGTTGTTCGTTACTACCCCGCATGAACAACCAGTGTCTCGTACACTTTCACCTCTGCTGGCCAATCCACCCTTCTTCCATGGTAACGAACCACTCAGCCTAGTGCCCTCCATCCCTGACACTGACTGCTGTCCAGTGCTAGCCATAGGCTGCACTCCACCCTCTTCAGACTGAATCCCCTTTGGTTCCACTGCAGGTCGTTTCCCTTGACGACCCTTATCCACCCTTTGCAAGGCTGCTGCCTTCTGGAACCTCATGCGACAATCCCTAGCACATGTCCCTTCTTGTGACAAATGAAACACCTAATTTCCCTTTGCCCTTCCCTTCTGCCCCACCACTGGGTTTGCAGACTTTGCAGAAAAACTCCCCTGGTCTCCTTGCACTCTTCTCACCTGTGCCTAGCACCTGTTTTCTCCTGCACCTTCGTGCCCAAACGTGCCTCTCTATACACCTCTGCGAACTTCAACAACTCTCCTGCTGTCTCTGGCTGTCTCTCTTTCAAATGTATGGTTAGCTCAGGGCCGCAACCTGACAAAATCTGTTCTTTCATAACTAGCTCTTTCAACTCGGCGAACTCCTTCTTCGTACCACTCAACTCTAACCATTTCTCAAATAGTGATCTAGACGTGCACCAAACTGAGTGTACGTTTCCCCTGCTTGCAATCTAGCTGAACGAAATTTCTTCCTGAACCCTTCCTCTGTGAGGTCAAATCCCTTCATTAAAGAACTCCTTCACAGCACCAAAATCGGACTGTTGTTCTGCTGGTAACGCAGTGAAAATCTGCAATGCCTTACCCGTCAATAGCGCGACAAATGACTGCCCACTCTTCTGGAGGCCAACCCTGACTGGTCGCAAACGTTTCGAAACGACTGATGTATGCATCATCGAATCGGTACCTTCAGAGAATTTTGGCACTTGGGTCGGGGAGCATAGCTGCGCACAGAGTCACTGGAAACTGAACTCCCATCCTCGGTGGTCTCCCTTTGCATTCTCACTTTCTCCAACTCTAATTGAACCTTTAATCTTTCCGTTTCCTGCGCTTCCTTCAGTCTTTCTGTTTCCTGCGCTTCCCTTAGTCTTTCTGTTTCCTGCTTCATTCTTTCTGTTTCCTGCGCTTCCCTTATTCTTCTGTTTCCTGCTTCATTCTTTCTGTTTCTGCGCTTGCCTTATTCTTTCTGTTTCTGCGTTTCCCTAACCTTTTCCCGTTCTGCTATTTCGACTGCGATACGGCGTCTTTCTGCGCGTTCATCTCTTTCCATCTTTTGTTGGTTTTCAACAAATGCTCGCAACTCTTCTCCCGAGTAACCTAGATCACGAGCGACGCTCACGAGTTGTTCAATAGGGGTGTTCTTTTCTTCCGCCATTATATCTCTTTCTTTTTTTTTTTTTTTTTTTTTGAACAAGATTTTATAACTACGACAGCCAAACTGGTGGTTACCGACACGAGTGACGTAATAGCACAATCCTATGAATGATAATATTAGCTTGGGGACAACGTAGTTAGTTTTTATAAGACGCCCAGCGCCTGACCCAACTATGAGAGCGAATTATAGGCAATCTGTGCGAAATGAGTACTCTGGGGCTGAAATGCCAAGCCTAGTATTAACTATCTTGGAAGCAATGCCAAGCCTAGTATTTAACTATCTTGGGAACATACAGTAAGACAACCCTTGTCTTAGGATTACAATACTTGAATCCCACCGCTTCCTCTCTGAGAAGTTGAACAATTATAATAAATGGGCCAGAATATCCTGGCAAGCTCGCCAATAAATGTCAACCTCGGTGTAATGTCAGTGGAGGAAGGACTAGCGCACAGCCCAAACACACTCACAGCTTGCTTACAACCTCATTCATATATCATGCATTCGTCACATCAAACCACTAGTTAAAGTCTATAACTTTACTATACATGATCATAGAAAGAACATCAATGCAATATAGAATCAAACAAAATAAAAACATTCTCTCTTTCCTTGAACTTCACAAAATCATTTATCTAAAACATCATTAACTACACCGGGTTATAAACAGATTTCTACTTTACCTGGCCAGGTGATCTTAACTATTCACGAATCACTGTCTTTTCTTTTCTTTTCTTTTTCTTTTCACTGTCACTTTCACAACACGACACAACTGCCGGCACTGGTGTTGGTCTGATGGCGCCTGGTCCGGTGAGACTGTTGGCGTTGGGTCTGTGGTTCTGCTTGGCGAAGTGACGCTGCCAGGTATAGAGGTCGAACCCCCGGTTAGGGTAGAACAGTGACTATCAACATCGATCTGTTCTCCTTTCTTTCTTCCTGCATTAACGCATTGCACTCTCTCTCTCTCTCTCTCTTCTAGTCTGCTCTTATCAAATGGACATGGTTGCTTTTCTTTTCTTTTTCTTTTTTTCTTTTCTTCTTCATAATTAGCAACTATCTCTCTCTCTCCACATCTCTCCTCAGTCCTTCCTCTGCAGACTATCTCATGCTAATCTCTCAACTTGGTTCTCTTCTCTCTCCCCTCATCTCTCTGCTTTTCCTCTCAAGCAGACCTAGAACCTCTCCCTCTCTCTGTCTCTGTTCGTTCTTCCCCTCGTTCTCTCCTCTCTTCATCTCTCTGCCTTTTTCCCTCGTGCAGAGACTACACCTAAAACCTCCTCATCTCTCTGTCCTGTTCGTTCTCATCTCCCTGCCTTCCTGTAGGCGAGAGCCTACTCTCCCGAACTTCCCCTCTCTCTCTCTGTCTGTTCGTTTCTCCCCCTTCTCTCTCTCTCCCCCATTCCTTTATCCTCTAACCCCCTGTCCAAGGGCCAGTACCATTGGTCAGTATTTTTACCCCTGACACCCTAAGTTATCTCCCTCTAATTCCATTGGATATTCACATCACGACAGTCCCGTCTACACGCCTTACTCTCTGTGGTGGTCAATTGGTCATTTAATTGATTAGCTAGATTTCACCCCCACCACACACTACCTTCCCCCCCTTCCTACTTGACTGGCCCGTGTGGCTCAAGTCGTAGACACTGGTCAGTGTAAAGTGGCTAGATGAGTCTGGGTAGGCGCCAAGACGCGGGCTGGAAGACCATCGAGACATTCTGCCAGACAGCTTAGTCCGTACGGCAGACAGTGCTGTCTCCACGAGAGCTAAAAATAGCCATAATTGGCTGAGGCGACAGGTGAATGAGTCGGTCAGCTATTTAGTCCGTCTGGAAGGGTCGGACTGTCTCTGTGAAGGATGAGGATTAGCCTCCCCCTCTGCTCAAACTGGCTGAATCCGAACCATGGGGCCGTCGCCTGACGCCCAGAATATTTGCGTTAGGGCTTAAGTCCAACTGGGCTGGTGGCGATGACCACGAATTTGGTTGAGTTGAATTTTGACCGTGACACAGATCAGTAAGTCGTCCTCTCCCTCGCTCCATCTTGTTTTGAACGGTGGTCAAACTACCATCGCCCTTCTCCGCTTCGTTCAAACTCATCTTTTTATCTTTTTATTTCATTAAAAAAATCTTTTTTTTTTTTTTTTTAAACAGCGAATTTAGCAGTATTGCAAGTCACTGACTTAGTGTAACTTTGAAGAGCATTGCAAATCATCGCATTTTTTCGAAAAGGGGGGGGGGGGGGGGGGGGGGGGAGCGGGGGGGGGGGGGGGCGATCAGGAGAGAGGGGTAGGAGGGGGGTAGGAGGAACAGGAGGCGGGAGAGGGGAGAGGGGAGCCAGGGAAGGCCGAAGGGGAGCAGGAAGACGAGTCGTCTTTCTTTCTCCACGGCTGCTTCGTCCGTCATGGGGGTCTAGTACTCAAATCAGCACGGCTCACGCCTTGAACCTACAGAAGGACTCAGCCAGCAGACAGTTGCTCTCCACGTCGTACATGTCCATAGGCTGGGAATAGTCAGACGGGATGGCCGCAAAACTGCAGCCGTCTGCAAGCCGGCTGAGGAGGAGGGGAGGTGGAGGAGGAGGAGGAAGATAAGGAGGAGAGGGTCGGGGCGAAGTGCTGCCCGTGCGGCGCCAAGGCGTACTGCGACAACACGGACTGCGAGTAAGAGGGAGGGGGACAGGCACTGGGGGGAGAGTAGGCGAGGGACGGGGAGGGAGGAAGGAGGTGGGAGGGTAGGGAAGGTGGCAGGGCCTTGCGGGTGGAGGTACTGGTCCAGCTCCGCGGAATCGAGATCTCCGAGACCTTCCAGACGGAAGACACCCGCTGCAGGTTCATGTCCGCCGACTGCCGGCCGCCCTCCAGCCTGGCGTAGTCCACAAGCTGCGGGGTCATCTGCTCTCTGTAAACCCCATAGCTGCCGCCCATCCCCCGGGGGTCGTCCTCCTCCATGCTGAAGGGGGCGGGTGTGGTCGTTGACCGAGCAGTCCATGGCGTTCCCGCGCTGTTGGCGGTGATCGAAGGACCCCAGCTCCTCTGGGGGCTGGGGGAGCACGGACGGACGACAGGGGCAGGTACACGGCAGTCCTGGTCTGAACCTGACACAGCACGTGCTGTTTCATCATCGGCTGCGTCACCACTCCCTGGCTGACGTCATCAGCGAACATGGTGGCTGGGAGGCCTGTCGTCATGGTGGTGGAGGAGGAGGAGGTCTCGTACTTCATGTGCGACAAAGGGCCGCGCGGTTTGGCCACCAGAGACCTCAAGGTCATGAAACTGTCCGAGGCCGAGGACAGGCTGGAGGAGGAGGAGGAGGAGGCTGGGGTCGAGACGCCATCGCTGCACGTCATCCCGTTCCCGCGCGGGTCACCGTTCGCCAGGCCGCTTCCCCGATAGAAGCTGTTCATCGCCAGGCTGTCGGAACTGTTCAGGTTCTTCTCCCCGGAGGGAAACCGAGCGCGAGATCTGAAGTCGAGGGACTGCGCCGAGACGTGAGCCTCGTTCTTGGTGGAGTACTGGAACACCGTGGTGTCGCCCCCGCACACCTCCCGGGGCGAGCGGTCCGGAGTCAGCATGCCGCAGGGCGGGGACACCTTCTCTCTCTTGGGCTGGACCCCACCACCATGGCCGCTGCCACTGCTGCTGTTGTTGAGATGGGGCCGGACCGGCCGTGTCCATCCCCTGCTTCCCACAGCCCGTTCTGGGAGCCGTCGGCGATGCCAGGCCGGAGACCCCCCGTGGATGATCCGAGGACGTCTCGTTGGTGACGGCCTCCAACTGATGACGAGCCTTCTGCGATTCGGGGCTGGAGGGAGGCGGGGACTCCGGCGTGTGGAGCAGATTGGACAGGATCGGGGCGTTGGGATACACCGTTTCTATGGACGGCAGCTGCCCAGAACTTTCGCCGCCGACGACGACCAGGAGGAGGATGTCACGCTTCCCTGACCACCAGGGGTCCCCACCACCCCCGGCCCTCTCCCACCCTCCTCTTCTTTGACGCCACCGATCTCCAGGCCCTGCTTCGCGGATCCGAAACCGCCCTCGCTCAGACGAGGCATCATCTTCATCCCCATCAGCACGCCTCTCCCGGGGTCTGCAGTAGACACGCAGGGCAGAGTCTGCTCTTCGGTCTTCCTGCGGCGGCGGCGGCGGCGGACAAGCCTGGTGGTGACGGTGAGGCCGAAGAGTTCTTGGCGGTCGCCGGAGGCTTGTTTCCGGCCGCCCCTCGGCGGCACACTCGCTTGGGTGTTTGCGGCGCCGGGGGCGGTACTTGTAGTCGGTAGTCTTTCTGGCGCTCAGGCCTCGTCTTCGAGAAGGGCTGT
>CM031600.1:60625798-60628451 GCA_018398815.1 Conus ventricosus | reverse complement strand
TCAAGACCATACCCTGCACGACTGTTTTCTACACATACGCGTGCTGTGCACGTTCCACCGACAAGATCAAGCAGTCTCCTCCAAGACCACCCTGCAATGAAGCGTGCCGCTACAGTGGCAGAGCAGACGAGGTAGGCGGAAAGGGACAGACCACACTGCTGAATGGGCCGAGGCGAGTTGTACCGCATTGTACCAGACATTGGGTCCACAACCGTCAGAGATGGGGACAACTGTTACAGCGTTCGTCGTTGCAATGCTCCCCCTCCACACACACAACACACACACACACACACACACACACACACACACACCCACACACACACACACACACACACACAACACACACACACACAGATACACACACACACACACACCACACACACACACACACACACACACACACACACCACACACACACACAGGCGCGCGCGCGCACCAGCACACATTTATTAAGAATCTCTCAGTTTTACAGCTTTAGCTTTGGTTCTTTCAGTATTGTGTGAATGTCCATTTTCTGTGTATAGTGGGATTAGATTAATAATATCATTTTGTGTAAAGCAAAACAAAAAAACAAAGTCAAATAAAAATGCATAGAACATGAGCACCACGCAATCGGGTGGGGGGATGCGGTGGGTACTTTCGGACACTGTGCATCACCAGAAGTGTTGAGTTTTGCTCTGACACCAGTTGTTCCAGCCACCCGTGTGTTGATCATCTGGACAAAACAGTTCCTGTCGTGACATGTTCCGTTCGCTTTGCTGAACACAGCGCATGCCTCTTTCAGTCTTTCGCACCACAGCGCATACCTGTGTGTGTGTGTGTGTGTGTGTGTGTGTGTGTGTGTGTGTGTGTGTGTGTGTGTGTGTGTGTGTGTGTGTGTGTGTGTGTGTGTCTGTCTGTCTGTCTGTCTCTGTGTGTGTGTGTGTGTGTGTGTGTGTGTGTGTGTGTGTGTGTGTGTGTGTGGTGTGTGTGTGTGTGTGATTTTATTCCTTTACACATTCGTCGACTTTCTTGCTTCTGGCACTGTCTATTGGATATTAATTTTGACTGGAAAACTGGACTTCCTCTTCCTACCCCCATCCTGCCCCCCTCCTCTCTCTCTCTCTCTCTCTCTCTCTCCTCATCTCTCTCTCTCTCTCTCCTCCTCTCTCTCTCTCATCTCTCTCCTCTCTCTTCAGAGATCCATTCTTATTCAAATTAATCTTGAGATAGAAGCAGAGAAAGAGAGACAGAGAGAGGGGAAGAACAAAACCGAAACGAAGCTGGATTTAATCTAAATTGCAAGTCTCTGCTTGTTTCTTTCTTGGGTCAAAGTATCGAACAACAAGTCAAAGTTAAATGCATGTAAAAACAAAAACAAAAAAACTTTACAGATAACAACAGATGACTATATATCATAAACAAACTGCCATCGACCGCTGCTGACAAACGATTAGGGATAAACATAATTATCAACAATTAATCATGAATATTGCGTGAAAGGGTAGGGGAAAAAATAGGATTGGCTTGAGGGACTGGTCGAGGAAGAAGTGGGGGAGGGGATCCGTTGAGGGGTAGGGGGGGGGGGTGATGGTGGTATAATACGACTATTATGACATATATGCCAAATAAATACTGATAAAGTAATTTGAAAAAAAAAGATTTTCGAATGTACCACCCATGCTCTGCCTTCCCCATACAAAAATTTTTGAATAGTTACGATGTAATATTGTTTGATGATGATCAAATATTCGACTTGTTTCTTTTCCTAATGTATCTTCCAATGTTTGAAAGAATGATTCTTTTGATGTACAAATTCTATTTTAAGAACATTTACTGGAAGAGAACACTAAGAGCTACCAATTGAGTAAACAATGACTGATTTCGAATAAGTCTTTTCTTGATGCGTGTCTATGAGCTGAGTGGGAAATTATTTTCGCAGTCAGAGTCAACGGTGCCAAATCCTTCTAAACTTTTTCATCATATCATATTATTGTATTCAAGTGTGCATGTTACGGAAATGATATACTCCTGAGATGTTAATGAAGAAATTTATAACAGTGTCTTTAAAAGTTAGCCCACAGAAACTGTCAACAGGTTTTTAACAAATAAGTACCGCAAGAATCAGAAAGAGGTTATGGATAGAAAAGACAGGTGATTGAATGTATGCCTGGTAAATGTGTTAATGTGCCTTCGTGTAAAAAAAAAAAAAAAAAAAAACTGTTTCCTCAGGAAAACGTCCATCATCCCAGAGGAAAATAGAAAAAAAGAGGATAACTGTGATCATCTTGGGGATCACATTTACTTCCCTTGGGATTACAACTGTTTTCCTCGTTATCTTGAGGATAAATAACTGCTTCCCCCCCCGTTATCTTGAGGATAATGAGTATTTTCCCCGTTATTTTGATGAGAATTGTTTTTCCCTGTATATATGATGATAATTGTTTTCCCCTCTTATCTTGATGAGATAACTGTTTTCCCTGTTATCTTGATGATAACTGTTTTCCCCTGTTATCTTGATGATAATAACTGTTTTCCCTGTTATCTTGATGATAATAACTGTTTTCCCCCCCTGTTATCTTGATGACAATAACTGTTTTCCCTGTTATCCTGAGGATAATAAATGTTTCTTCTGCTATCTTGATAAAACTAATAGCTTCTATATTACTTGATA
>CM031600.1:60608298-60613298 GCA_018398815.1 Conus ventricosus | reverse complement strand
TTAGTAGAAGGTAAATGGTTATTAAAAACAGTACAAACAAAAACGAACGTTCCCAAAGAGAAATCCTGTAAAAGGGGGGGGGGGGGGGGGGGGGGAGGACAAGACTGGATTGAAAAGACAGCAACAGTATAAAGATTTTTTTTTTTTAAACAGTTTCTAAACAGTGAGTAGTCTTATCTGGAATCTAGCCACAGCATGAATATAAGCAAACCGAAAACGCTTCCGAACAGCAAGTCGTTGAAAGGAAGGAATCTTACCAAGGTGGAAAATCCAGCCATGGCATAAACCAAGAGAAAAGTTCCCAAGCAGCAAGTCTTTACAAGCAGCAGTAAGGAAGAAGACGGGAGATTAACGTCTTGTCAGCCATAAGCTCTTAGGGACGCTGTATATGTTGCAAATGCCAAGTGGAATATTCTAGCCTGCGACGTGTCGTAGCGTTGTGGCATCTACCTCTGGCACTGTGGCAGGAAAGGAAGAAGTTTCACAGACCGGGGCTTTGTCCTTTATTACAGGTCGCTGGACGGATGTCCAGGACTTCATGAGATCTCAGGTCCACCGTGCCTTAGGTTATTTTCCTACGGTGCTGTGTCTTCGGCGGAAGACCATAGTCATCCCAAACTGTGTGTCCTCATCGACATACATGCTCGACCGGTGGCAGGCTTGTTCCCGCGTGAGACCGATTCAGGGGGGGGGGGAGGGCAGGGATGCCTGTCAACAGAGAAATGCTTCGCACTAGTTAAGTCACCACTCTTATTCCCCTCCGCACGGATGGCACTCTTGTCCAGGCTGCCAGAGCCCGTTAGGTGCCAACCACGATCCGGCAGCGCCAGAGTCGGAACTCCGTGCAGTTCAGCACTCCATCCTCAACACGCCCCACACCACCAGGAGCGTTGTCCCCCCCCCCCCCCCCCCCCCCCCCCCCCCCCCTCTCCCCTCCCCCCGGCAAGACCACCGGTCGCCTCATATGGCGAGAAGGAAAAGTAGACTGCGCCGCCTGTGTTGCCCGTCAGTCTGCCACCTTGACCATCTCCAGGAGCAGCCCCCCACCCCACTCCGGCTTCACGCCCTATGCCAGCTCGCAGCGACGAAAAGAGAACTGTTCTGGTAGGGGCAAGGTTTTGACTGGGAAGGTAAATCTGGCAACAGTATAACGTAAGAGAAAAGTTCCCAAACAGCTAATCGTTACACTGGGGAGTGTCTCAAAGGGATGAAAAAAAGAACATCTTGCCACAATGGCTACACGCCACAATTAGGAATCTGCGCCAATAGTAGAAAGAAACTCGTGGGAGAGCGTGGGCAGCAGAGAGTCCTCAGAAGAGAAGCCCCCTTCAAGCAAGTGTTTCGGCCCTTATCTCCTGACACTAGGGGGGTTGGGCCACAACCCGGTTCATGACTCCGGATGTCCCTCTGCTGCCCCTTTTTTTTTTTTTTTTTTTTTTTTTTTCCCCATCTTGGGACGAGCCATGGCTGGGATTCGAACCCATGACCCTCTGGACATGCTCATTTTCTACTTAATGACTCGCGCTTTAACCACTGAGCCACAGGGACACCTGATATTTGTAGGGAAATTAAGCCTTATGAAGTTCACTTTTGTTCCTCCTTGACCAGATCCAGCTTGAGCACCTCTCTGCCGCTTCTGCCATTGCTTTCAGGGCTCTGGTTTTTTCCTTCCCTGCAACTGAGAGCTGTTTCATGAGGCTGTATGCAGACGTTCCTACAAATCCCCTAGCTCCAATTTCTGCAGTGAGGACTTTGACCTGATAGCCTTCTCTCCTCAGGCTGTTTGCCAGATCAGCATACTTTTCAGTCTTGTAGATTTGAGCTGCCTCCATTCTGTTCTCATATGGCACCGTGAGCTCGATCATGATCAGCTGCTTGGTTGACTTAGAGTGGACTACTATGTCTGGTCTCATGCCACTCTTGCTGATGATCTCTGGGTGACTCTTCCATTCTGGGAGGTCTGCAGTGCACTCCCAGTCATCTGCCCCATCCAGCAGACTCTGCCTGCATGTCACTAAAGGGGAGAGAGAAAACTGACAAGAGAGAGAGAGAGAGAGAGAGAGAGAGAGAGAGAGAGAGAGATGGACTGGTAGTGATTGATGGTGGTGGTAGGCGTAGTATCATGAAAGCATTCTGTGTAACAGATGCAAAGCCAGTGACATTATATACAACAGTCAATCCTGTCTTCGGTTTTTTTTTCTTCTTTCTTTCTTTTTATCTTAATCGTCTGACCTGTTTAACATGTTGATCAAGACATTAACCAAAAAAAAAAAAAAGCTAACAGTCCAGACAGTCATCCCGACCCACGCACGCTGCTTATCACATCCCATCTAACACCCTCTCCATCTCTTCCCCACCCCCACCCTCCTTTTCCACGACATATCTTACTTTTTTTTTTCCTTTTTTGTAATTTAACTCTCCTTTTTCTGTAATCTTGTTTTTTTTTTCCCGTTCAAGTTTGTGACACGCTTTTTATTTTCGGCCGAGGGCTGGATGACTTGACCTGACTTGACTCGACTGGACTGGACTACGTGAGCCTGGTCCGATAAAGTCAGTAATAAGCCAGCGAGCGTGTCTAGATCAGCACAACCTGGTTCAGAGGCTTCGTTGGCCGACAGCGGTGACCCAGCTTCGGTGACTGTCGTCGGTCCTGAACTGAACACAATTTCTGTCCCCAATTTCTGTGCAACACACACACACACACACACACTTCGTGGTTCGACGTGAGCCCGAGAGCAAAGATGAAGATAGAAGCGACGGCAAGCTGCCTCGCTCCTTGCTGGCTTGCTCTGATTGGATCTCTGGGCCAGTCAAGATGAGAAACGGGACACTTCTTCGAACTTGTTAGCCGCTTTAACTAACAGGATTTTCTCCCTTCCTTACCTTGCGGAGCCTTTCAATTAACTTCCGCGCGACTCGGCTCTTATTTGCATACCGTCACAGGTCAGGGGGGAGGGGGCGTGAACATGAGCCCGCTGATTGGATAAGCCGCCCCATCGCACCCCCCACCCCCTCCTAAAAGTCGATGACTACCTCCCCTCCTCCCTCCCCATACACACACACACACACACATACACACAACCTCTGCCCCAACCACCCCTCCTCCTGCCGCCACCACCATTTAACGTCCCCAAGGAGGGGGTTTTCCACGTCAAGTGACAGAGCTTGTCGCCAATCGGAGAGGGCAGCTCTTCCAACAGGGCCGCTTGATTTTCGTGTGACTTGTTGCTCGGGGCAGCGCCGCCGCCGTCAAAAAGTACGAACACTGCGGCTAGGGCCACACTTGGCGCTGGGAGTACGGGCCAAGTGCACGCACACGCACCGTCAAGCATCTCGCGGGCTTTGTAGTGAGTGTCGCGTCGTCTCGGCGAGTGTGTAGTTAGTAGGCGAGAGCGTTGGACGACACTGTGAAAAGAAAAGCCGTTAGACCTACGACTACTTACTTACTGTTGTATCAATAGTACTGTTGCTTCTGGGGCAAACGAAACTGATTCGATACCACGCTTCGCATCTCTTTGTTTGAAAGTTTGGTCAAAAACTTCCCCCCCCTCCCCCCCCCCCCCTTTTGAAGTTGCTCTGCGAGTTGCACTAAACAAAACAGAAAGAAGACAAGACTTTCTTTTGAGGACTGGGAAACTGGGAGTTCGGAAACACGTCAATTAAAAGTCGTTGAAAAAGACGTGACTTTTTTTTTCTTCTCCTCTTCTCTCTCTCTCTCTCTTTCCTTTACTCGGTTTCCTGACGAGGATTTGACGCTTGGTTTAGGGGGAAAAAATAAATAAATGAATGAAAGAAAAACAAGACAAAAAAAAGGACTCCAAAAGTATTTGTGTTGCTGTCAGAATTCGTCCAAAAATCATCAAAAATTGAACAATTTTTCATTTAGAAGAAAACATTCAGTTTGTGACTGTCACACACGCTGCAAGTGCGAAGGTTCGCTCAATCTGGACATGCTCCACGGAACCAAAGATGCGGGTAGGAACTGCTCTTAGGGGAGTGGTCATCAGTGGGGCAGGTGTGTGTCTCCGGGGGACTGTGCAGCGACTCCAAGCCCTGGAACCGTGTGTGTGAGTGCGTGTTCGACAGGGGGGAGAGGTGACCTCCTGCGATATACTGTTCCCCTTGATCACGTTGACACCGGCTGGCTTTCCCCCTCTGCAAGGTGAGAGTGTAATTCTGCAGCTCTGTGTGTGACAGTGCGCCGCGCGCGCGCGCGCGTGTGTGTGTGTGTGTGTGTGTGTGTGTGTGTGTGTGGTGTGTGTGTGTATGACGGAGGGAGGGTGCATGTGTACATGTGTTTCGTCTGTGTGTACGTGCCCCTTCCTGAATCTGTGTGTGTGTGTGTGGGTGGGTGTGTGGTGTGTGTGTGCGCGCGCGCGCGCGCGCCTGCATGTGTATGTGTATGTGTGTGTGTAAGAGGTAGATGTGGGAGTATGAAACAGATATATTCATGTGTGTATTTATGTGTATGCGTTTGTGTGTGTATGCACGTGTGTGTGTATGTGTGTGCTTATATATGCGCCTAAGAGTCGTGTGCGTGTGCGCGCGCGCGCGAACGCCTGCGCGAGCATCTTTGTGTGTGTGTGGTGTGTGTGTGTGTGTGTGTGTGTGTGTGTGTGTGTGTGTGTGTGAAGGTTAAGTGAGAGTTTGTGTTCGTGCATATGAGAGAGAGAGAGAGAGAGAGAGAGAGAGAGAGAGAGAGAGAGAGAGAGAGAGAGGAGAGAGAGAGGATTCTGCTACCAGTTTATGAACACGAAATGCTTGGTAAAAATCAGAAAGTTTTGGTGGAAACACAGAGAGAGAGAGACAGACAGACAGACAGACAGACAGAGACAGACAGACGGGCAGGCAGGCAGAGACTCCACACACTAATTTACGAACACAAAACGCTCGGTAATAGTAATTAAGAAGAAAGATTGGGCGGATGCGGTGCTGGCTGTGGTGGGTGGAAGTGGGCGGGGAGGGGGTGTGAGAAATTAATCACAGGTAAAGGATTCTCT
>CM031600.1:60593298-60603298 GCA_018398815.1 Conus ventricosus | reverse complement strand
ATACCGAAAATTCGTTCATTCCTGCCACGGCGGTACTGTGGAACTCTCTACCGGATCAAATCAAGACCTGTTCATTCCTTAATTGCGTTTGAACACGGCTTGTCTGTACATGATTTACCTGTATCCGTGTAGTTCCTTAAATGCGTTTAAACTCTGTTTGTCTGTTCATGGTTTAGCTGTACCCATATACTTGTAGTTCATTCAGAGGAAAGAACAGATAATCCATTGTCGCCTTCGCCTTGGGGTTAGTGATCTCAAAATCGATGTGTTCAATCGACACTTAGTGGATGACCCGAGATGTGCGTGTGGTCATGAAAGAGGAACAGCACAATCAGCATTTATTGTGCATGTTCTTCTCTTATTTTAGTTCATCTGCTAACTCACCGATTTTTATCTTCCAAAATTAATGTTCAGTTCAAATTCTCGCGATCGACACTCTGATTTTTTTGTGGTCGAAAATGCTTTTTTGCGATTGTGGCACAAATTCGTGTCTGATTCAATCGATTTTGAGCAGAGTTCGTGTGTTGTGTGTCTTGTGTTCTGTTTGTCTGTCTGTCGTCTGTGTGTTGGATGTGCAGTAAGACCTATTGGTTATGTACAGTTGGTTTAATATGTATTTGTTTTCAAATGTAGACATGTGATTATGAGGGTGATTGGTCCTCTGTCATTCTTTTTTCCTGCCTCTTTCACTTCTTGTGTTATTGATCATTATTCATTGTCTTCATTCGCTTAGATCAGTAGACCACTGTATTCATGTCTTCAGTAGATCAGTAGACCACTGTATTCATGTCTTCAGTAGATCAGTAGACCACTGTATTCATGTCTTCAGTAGATCAGTAGACCACTGTATTCATGTCTTCAGTAGATCAGTAGACCACTGTATTCATGTCTTCAGTAGATCAGTAGACCACTGTATTCATGTCTTCAGTAGATCAGGTCTCCAAAACGTGTTTGTTTGGTTTGTTGTTGTTGTTTTTGTTTTTGTAACAGATTATGTATTTTTCTACCAGTTGCCTTGTAAACAGTCAGTGCAATGTACATTTCAGAGCGCGAAATAAGCCATCACCATGCTGTTGTTCTTTCGATGCCTATAAATGTATGCCATTTCTTCGAATAAAGTCCTGTTCAAACAGTCACGGTATTCAATTGAACAGGTATGATGTACATGGGAAGAGCTAATCGTAACCCCAACACCAACGTGGGTTTGCTGCTTGTTCTTCAAGGCTACAGCGTGACAGAGCACAGCCGTTCAGCGCCTACAGACAGATAACCATGATTTCAAACGCTGCATTTTTAGACACCCGGTGGAGTAGATCCTGCACGGTGACGTTTAAGAAGCGTCGCAAGGCGGCAAAGTTGGATTGTGACTTCAAGGACGTGACCAGAGCTCTTCCTTACCGAGGCTGTCAAGAATGAACATCGGTTCAAAAACTAACCGGGGAAAAATGACCGGGATCAGTTTCGCGTACACCTTAAAATTTGCCAAGGAGCACAGCAAGCTCAGGGAAACGTCATGAAGGAGGGGGGGGGGGGGGGGGGGGGGGGGGGGGGTTACAGTCAAGCACCTGTTGCGCAGCATGTCTCGGTTCAAATTTTTTTTTTTAAGTTTCAAAACAGTGACTGAGGGCGGAAAATGAAGCAATATTTGGGAAAGAGAGGGGGTTACTTACCTGTACTCTAGTCCTGTATTCTATGTCCTTGGCGGTAACTAACCCCTCTCTTTCCAAATTTTGCTTCAATTTTTGTTTTACTGCGACAGGGACAAACAAGAAATGCAAAGAAAAAGAGGGGGGGGGGGGGGGGGGGGAAGAAAAAGACGGAAAAGAAGAAAAAGCACAAAAACAATACTCCCCAGACAGCTGTAACGTCTGAACAAGACGAAATTCATTTCTCTGTATTGTCTTGTCTATCAAATCAGTGTGTCTCGATTCCTTGTTGTGTGCGGTCGTTTTTATTTCCTTTTTATCAAATCGGCTTTACTCCAAAAAAAATTTAAAAAAAAAAAAAAAATCAGCTTTACTCTACACCTTGGTTTGTTTGTTGTTGTTTTTTAATTCGTTGGCTTTTCACCTTATTAAATTAGCGTTACTTTACACCTTGTTTCGTGTTCATTTGTATATCTCCTAACGGTTATAGAAGACAAAAGATCCCTATCCCGCCCTCTCCAACACCCAATTCCCCACCCCACCCCCTCTCTGAGCAAACAGAAATACTTAGAAGATGGGCCGAACATTTCAAAGAACTGCACAGTTACGAGTTTTTTTGTTTTTTTTTTATATGTCAGAGAAATAGGACACAACTATACCGAACTCATGGTTTCTATACCAGCTGTAAATCTCAGGATGCCCCGCTGTCGAAGAAAAGGAAGCTGATGAACGTTCACTCGAAGAGACATCAGAAGTCAGCGAGATGGATGCTGCGCTAGTGACGCTGTTGAATGAAGCACGGAAGGACAGAAGTCACCGACTCTTTGTCCACTGTCTGTCAGAAACTAGAAGAACAGAACCAAAAGAATTGACATCATATCTGATAAGACCTCTTCACCCCTTTCCGCTCCTCCTCCAGCCCCTCTCCGCCTCCGTTTCCACAGGAAATTTACGAACTTTTCTTTTTCTCTAAATCTACAAGGCTGTCCTTTTAATCAAACCACGGATAAGGGTTCAGACCGAGAAGGGACATGTTTAAACAAATCTTCACCGTTGAATTGTTGATAGAGTAGTACCGTTAACAACAATGTGATCTCTGAACCAGCTTCATTGACTTTAAGAAAGCTTTTGATTCAACGTCAAGCCTAAACAGTGTATGGCAGATCATGCTCAAGTGTAAAGTAAACAGTTTAGAATGTATGTGCGTCATCTTACAAAGATCCAAACAGCGTTGTCCTCCCAGGGAACTTCTGTCGAACAACAACGGGAATGTACAAGGAAGAACACACACACACCCACACACACTCTCTCTCTCTCTCTCTCTCTCTCTCTCTCTCTCTCTCTCTCTCTCTCTCTCTCTTCTCTCTCTCTCTCTCTTTCACATCAACCCGAAGAATATAATACAGCCAACGTTTTTGGACACAACATCTCCAGATCCATTGAAGGACAGCACCTTTTCAGTCCGGCTGCATTTCACTGACAGCATCAACCTGCTTATGTAAGGGAACCGTTGGGTGGCCAGCGAAGCAGATCTTACGGTATTTCTCACCAGAGACACTGCGATGGATGGGATGAAGCGTCAGGTACATACAGAACGGAAATCATCTCACGAGAAAGCAAAACCCGTAGTCACCAATATCAAACACCGTTCAGCAGTCAACGTAACACTGAGCGAGCAGACACTGTAAAACATGGAGCCATTTCAGATGTCCTGAGAAAAAGCAGCTCAACGAAGGAGGTCAAGGCAAGGATGGCTTTGCTTACGTCTGCCTGAGAAGGCTTTGCTTACCTCTGCCCTGAGAAGGCTTTGCTTACCTCTGCCCTGAGAAGGCTTTGCTTACCTCTGCCCTGAGAAGGCTTTGCTTACCTCTGCCCTGAGAAGGCTTTGCTTACTCTGCCTGAGAAGGCTTTGCTTACTCTGCCTGAGAGGCTTTGCTTACCTCTGCCCTGAGAAGGCTTTGCTTACTCTGCCTGAGAAGGCTTTGCTTACTCTGCGAAGCAGATCTTACGGTATTTCTCACCAGAGACACTGCGATGGATGGGATGAAGCGTCAGGTACATACAGAACGGAAATCATCTCACGAGAAAGCAAAACCCGTAGTCACCAATATCAAACACCGTTCAGCAGTCAACGTAACACTGAGCGAGCAGACACTGTAAAACATGGAGCCATTTCAGATGTCCTGAGAAAAAGCAGCTCAACGAAGGAGGTCAAAGCAAGGATGGCTTTGCTTACGTCTGCCCTGAGAAGGCTTTGCTTACCTCTGCCCTGAGAAGGCTTTGCTTACCTCTGCCCTGAGAAGGCTTTGCTTACGTCTGCCCTGAGAAGGCTTTGCTTACCTCTGCCCTGAGAAGGCTTTGCTTACCTCTGCCCTGAGAAGGCTTTGCTTACCTCTGCCTGAGAAGGCTTTGCTTACCTCTGCCCTGAGAAGGCTTTGCTTACCTCTGCCCTGAGAAGGCTTTGCTTACCTCTGCCTGAGAAGGCTTTGCTACCTCTGCCCTGAGAAGGCTTTGCTTACCTCTGCCCTGAGAAGGCTTTGCTTACCTCTGCCCTGAGAAGGCTTTGCTTACCTCTGCCCTGAGAAGGCTTTGCTTACCTCTGCCCTGAGAAGGCTTAGCGTCGTCTGCCCTGAGAAGGCTTTGCTTACCTCTGCCCTGAGAAGGCTTAGCGTCGTCTGCCCTGAGAAGGCTTTGCGTCGTCTGCCTTGAGAAGGCTTAGCATCGTCTGCCTTGAGAAGACTTAACGTCGTCTGCCCTGAGAAGACTTAACGTCGTCTGCCCTGAGAAGACTGAACGTCGCCTGCCCTGAGAAGGCTTAGCGTCGTCTGCCCTGAGAAGGCTTAGCGTCGTCTGCCCTGAGAAGGCTTAGCGTCGTCTGCCTTGAGAAGGCTTAGCATCGTCTGCCCTGAGAAGACTTAACGTCGTCTGCCCTGAGAAGACTTAACGTCGTCTGCCCTGAGAAGACTGAACGTCGCCTGCCCTGAGAAGGCTTAGCGTCGTCTGCCCTGAGAAGGCTTAGCGTCGTCTGCCCTGAGAAGGCTAGCATCGTCTGCCTGAGAAGGCTTAGCATCGTCTGCCCTGAGAAGGCTTAGCATCGTCTGCCCTGAGAAGGCTTAGCGTCGTCTGCCCTGAGAAGGCTTAGCATCGTCTGCCCTGAGAAGGCTTAGCATCGTCTGCCCTGAGAAGACTTAACGCCGTCTGCCGTGGGAAGACTGAACGTCGTCTGCCCTGAGAAGGCTTAGCGTCGTCTGCCCTGAGAAGGCTTAGCGTCGTCTGCCCTGAGAAGATTTAACGTCGTCTGCCGTGGGAAGACTTAGCATCGTCTGCCCTGAGAAGATTTAACGTCGTCTGCCCTGAGAAGATTTAACGTCGTCTGCCCTGAGAAGACTTAGCGTCGTCTGCCCTGAGAAGACTTAGCGTCGTCTGCCTTGAGAAGATTTAACGCCGTCTGCCTTAATGTGAGGGTGGTAGGATTGGAGATAAAGGAGGGTAGAAGGAGTAGGAGATGGGGAAGAGAGCGAGTTGAACACATCAGCTTCCATCACCAACACCAGCTCGTTGGTTCTTCTCTCTTTTTATTTTAAATTATGGTTGGATCCAACCAACCATACGAACCACCGACCTCAGGACAGTGCGTGCTACACGCTGTGGCTCCACGTTTCACCTGTTAGGCCTACGCCCCGGCCCAACAATGGCAGTTGCTTTTCAGCCCTTTACATTAAGAGGATTTAAAGTTGTCTGTCTTGAGAAGACTTAACGCCGTCTGCCCTGAGAAGAAACGTAAAACTCGACATACCAGTCACTGATGAGCAGAAAATCCAGACATTTCAGACCAAACGATTTAGGATCTCTGCATCTCGAAGAAGAAACACGAGAACAACAACAAAGTCTGGCAGCAATTTCAACACATGCTCTGACGGTCAAGACCCTCTTCTCTCCCTTATCATGCCATGAGCTTGCTTCCCATGGACATAGTTATATTTCACTGTGACTCCTTATCCATGACCGTTCAACAGGACGGCGAGGGGTGGACGTCCAGGAGACTGACCGATTAAGTCCTGAATAGGAAAAGGATTATAGGGCTGTGGGATGTCCCTCCGCCCCACTGTCCAAGCGTCCACCACGACAGTCCTGTGATCTACTGTTAGAGGACAGTAATGATGATGATGACAATGATAATTTTTTTTAAAAATAATGAAAATAATGATATATAGGTTATGTGTCTGTGTTGTGTGCACACGCGCGCGGGTGTGTGAGTGAGTGTGTGTGTGTGTGTGTATATGTGTGTGTGTGTGTGAATGTATTAAAATCGGATGATATAATGAATCGGCTACAAATCTGATTTTTGTCCAGTGTGTGTGTGTGTGTGTGTGTGTGTGTGTGTGTGTGTGTGTGTGTGTGTGGCGCGCGCGCGCGCGCGCATCCATGTTGAGGTGAACAAACTGTGTCACCTTGCACAATGCCGATTAACGCCTCCATTTCCATTCGTTGTTTTCCAGGTGACTGTCCGGCCACACGAGCTGCTGCCACCAAACACACACAGCCCGTGGCTTTTTTTTTTTTTTAACCTGAAGATGGTTCTGACATCCCCGGGCTCTCTGCCTGACACGTCGCCGCAGTCGCTCGTGCACTCCTCGCCCCAGCACCTGATGAACCCGTCCCCCCAGTACATGATGCAGTCGTCCTCCCCCCAGGCCGCCGCGCGCTCCTCCCCCGGCTCCGAACGCCCCGCGCCCCTGATCTCCCCTCCTGCCTGCTATCATCACCACCAGCAGCGTGCAGGGACGGATCCGGACGACGGTTCCTCCTCCGCCTCCCCTCCCCCTCTGATTCTGGACTGCGACTCCCCTTCCGCCCTCGCCCCTGTCCTGGATTCGGCTCTCATGTGTGACGCCAACTTCTCCCCGAGCTGCCCCGCTCCCTCTGACTTCCTCCCCTACCCCTCCTCCTCCTTCTCCGATCACCATCAGCACCCCCACCACCACCACCACCATACCCCTCCGCGCACAGAACATCAACAGCAGCAGCAGCAGCAGCAGCAGCAATACCCGTATCATCACATGGTTCCTCATCCTCCTCATCATCCTCATCTCTTCCCTCTTCATCCTCAACAGCAGCACGGCCTTCCTCAGAACTCGGAGCCCCAAAGCAGACTGTCTCAGATGCTCCCTTTGCCCTCCTTCTCTCTCCAACAGCAACAGCAGCAACAACAGCAGCAGCAGCAGCAGCAGCAGCAACACCCGTTCCCCTCGCCACAACACCACCCTGGCCTCGCCTCCAGACCCTTCCCCCACCACCCTCACCCCACCCAGTCCTCCACTCCCCAACACGGGGGACAACCGTGGGGGGTCAGCAGGTGGTTTTCCCCTTCCCCTCCGGAGACCCCGTCTCGCGGGGGCGGCGGCGGCGGCGGCGTCTCCTCCACCTCGGGTCTCTCCGGCGGCGGTCCGGCGGTGGCGACGACGATGAGGACGACGACCCATGGCGGGGGGACCTCGCGGAGGTCGGAGCCTCGCATCCGGCGCCCCATGAACGCCTTCATGGTGTGGGCCAGGACGGAGCGAAAACGGCTGGCGGCGGAAAACCCGGACACCCACAACGCTGACCTGAGCAAGATCCTGGGTAAGTGAGGATGTGGAGGGAAGGGGAAAAGGGACTGGCTGGGGATAGGGAGCGAGAGAGAGAGAGGGGGTGGGGGGGGAGAGGGAGGGGAGAGAAAGAGACAGAGCGAGCAGCAGGCTAAGTCGGTTTTATGTTTGTGTGTGTGTGTGTGTGTGTGTGTGTGTGTGTGTGTGTGTGTGTGTGTTGGGGTTTTTTGTTTTTTTGTTTTGGTTTTGTTTTATTTTATGGATATCTTAGGTGGACACCGCAGATCTTTTGATTCAAACAAATGTTTTGTTCACGTCAAGGCAGAAATTAGACTGTGTAAGAAAAAAAAAGAAAGAAAGAAAGAAAGAAAAAATAAAGAAAGAACGAAAGAAAAAGAAAGCAACCAAAGCAGCGCGCAGGTTCGGGTTTCCCTTCATCCCTCCTCCCTCCCCCTCTCTCTCTCTCCCTCTCTCTCTCTCTCTCTCTCTCTCTCCCTCCCTCTCTCTGTCTCTGTATCTCTCTGTCTGTCCTTCTCTTCTCTCTCTCTCTCTCTCTCTCCTCTCTCTCTCTCTCTCTCTGTGTATCTCTCTGTCTGTCCTTCTGTCTCTCTCTCTTCTTCTCTCTCTCTCTCTTCTCTCTTCTCTCTCTCTCTCTCTTCTCTCTCTCTACCCTCCGCTGAAATATCTACCTGCACAATTTTTTTTATTTGTGTTTGTTTGTTTTGTTTTTTGGTGGTGTGTTGGGGGGGGGGGGGGGGGGGGGGGCTCTAAACTCCAACGTTACGTAAAGGAACGTGAACTGGGGGGGAGAAAGAATGAGTCAGAAATTGTTGACGAAGGAGTGGAGGTAGTAATGGAGGGGGGGGGGGGGGGACGGCGGGAGGGGGGGGGGGGGGTGGCGGCATGGTTCGGGAACTAGACCAGGGACCCGCAACCTACACATTCCTCCCAAGAAATAATTATTCCAGTCACTCAGCGAGACGCTGCATCTATCGTCAACTCCAAATTGAACACGCTTGCCCTTTGTTGGCCCGTCTTGCCTCGGCAGATGCAGTTTTAAACGGTCAACGGCTGCCTGGGTGATGAAAGGGATTAAACGCTCGCTCTCTCTCTCTCTCTCTCTCTCTCTCTCTCTCTCTCTCTGTCTCTCTCTCTCTCTCTCTCTCTCTCTGTCTCTCTCTCTCTCTCTCTCTCTCTCTCTCTGTCTCTCTCTCTCTCTCTCTCTCTCTTCTCTCTCTCTCTTTCTCTGTGTGTGTGTGTGTGTGTGTGTGTGTGTGTGTGTGTGGTTTGGGGTGTTGGGTTTGTTTGAGGTTTTTTTTTTTTTGGGGGGGGGGTTGTTGTTTTTTGCTCCTCTGTGTGTTGTGTGGGTATGGGTGAGGTTTTTTTGTGTGTGTGTTTTTTTTTTTTGGGGGGGTGGGGTTGTTTTGCTTTTCTTTTTTTTTAAATTGGGAATGTACCACAGCTACCATGGGAGCAAACTCACTTTCCCTGTTGAATATCTTTTTTTTCCATTTGATAGCGGCTGTATAGGCCACAGCTAGGAGAAGATAATGTAACGGCGGAAAGAAAGAAAGAAAGAAAGAAGCTCAAGGACTGAAAGGAAGAGAAGATAACCAACTGACGGGAAGAAGTGTTCTAAATCATTCGTGGATCTTTTTTTCCGTCATTGGGTTCTCTAACCTGTAGCTTGACTGTTACTATCACCTCTGCTGTTACAGTCTCCGTCTTTACCTTCCATGACCCAGTGACGCAATAAAAACATCATATCTTATGAACGGATAGAGCCTATGCTCCCGAAATCTTGGGAGTTCCTCAACGATTTGAATAGCCGTTGGTCACTGAAATTTCATGTATGCGCACAATCAATTATCAGCGTAATTAGTCGCGGTTCCCCGGGACCTATATATTTTGATGGGTCGCACATGACCCACGCCATCGGGTGAGGAACACGTTGCTGAACCGCCCTTTATCAGGTGTGGGTCTTACGAGACCCACGCGATCTGAATAGGGATAAGCAATAGGAAAAGCCTCTACAAAATGTGTGGGTCTTGGGCGACCCGCGCGATCGGGTCTGTGTAGTCAGAAACGCCATCCGGTAAAGGTTAGACCCTCAAGAAATAAGATAACGAGAAGATAATTGACGGGAAAGTGTTTTCTGAATCCTTCGTGTGGATCTTCTTTCTGTCATTAGATTCTCTTACCTGTGGCTAGACTGCAACTAGTAACCTTTTCTATCGCCGTCTTCGTGCCTTCTTTACTATTTCTTTTCAAAACCAACTGCACCGAGATCACCTGTATGTGTTTCCTTTTGTGTGCGCTGTATTGTACATTTCAAGATGGTCTGGAATGAATGTTCCATTTCTGTTTGTAGCCCACATTCTTTCTGCTCTTCTTGTCGTTCTGTGTCTCCGCTCAAGGTATGTACTGGACGTGCTTTGAAATTTTTTTTTCTGGTGAAAAAGAGTAGTTTTTTTTAGGGGGGGGGGGGGGGGGTTGTTTCTGTGTTTGTTTCTGTTGTATGTTTGCTGTTGCGAAGTGTCTCTGTTATGTGTGTGTTCCATGCACGCAATGGATTCACTACAAGATCAAGAATCTCGTCGTTACGATTTGAAAGCGAAAGCGAGCGGTCGATGGTTGTAGTAGGATGCGGTACGGTAGGATTTCCACTCGGCCACGAGCATTGCCTGTTGCAGAGGATCGACAGGGTGTTGTGACGGACGTTAGGGCAGCTGGGAAACCCCACAGACTTATGACCTTGGTCAAATG
>CM031600.1:60563298-60585798 GCA_018398815.1 Conus ventricosus | reverse complement strand
GACTTCTCACGACTTCCCATTTCAAAGGCTTTCTTCATGACTTCCCATTTCAAAGGCTTTCTTCATGACTTCCATTTCAAAGGCTTTCTTCATGACTTCTCACGACTTACCTTTTCAAAGGCTTTCTTCATGACTTTCCATTTCAAAGGCTTTCTTCATGACTTCCCATTTCAAAGGCTTCTTCATGACTTCCCATTTCAAAGGCTTTCTTCATGACTTCCCATTTCAAAGGCTTTCTCCATGACTTCCCATTTCAAAGGCTTTCTCCATGACTTCCCATTTCAAAGGCTTTCTCCATGACTTCCCATTTCAAAGGCTTTCTTCATGACTTCCCATTTCAAAGGTTTTTCTTCATGACCTCCCTCCTTTCCCCCCTCCCCACCCACCCTTCCTTCCACCCCACCTACCTACCATACATGTGCCAAGTCCCAAGCGTCTGCAGTTTCTGTGTTCGTCTGTCTTCCCTCTCTCCATACCTCCCACACCAACACCACCAACACCACCACCAACACCCTCCCCATTTACCATGTATGCATCTGAAATTGCTGTTTCCCTTCAAAGCTGTTTAGTTTTAGAGTCAGAGGAGTCTACAGTTTTCTCATAGACCAATTGGGAGTTGGGGAAAATACTGGTGAGTAGGCTGGGGATGCGGTAGAATAAAAAGAAAATAAAAAAAAGGAGAGGGAAGTGGAGGAGGAGGGGGGGGGGGGGGGAGGCACGTTGCGTGAGACCGCACACGACCAGCGGTGGTGGTGTTATTTGTCGCTTTTTGTTTTTGTTTTTTTTTTTTTTCACGGGCATTTCAACGGAGCGAATGGAATTTCGGCTGCGCTTGTATACTGTCGCTGAGGCTCTTTCATTCTCATTGTCCATTTGGAAAAAAAAGTACTCTCTCTCTCTCTCTCTCTCTCTCTCTCTCTCTCTCTCTCTCTCCCCTCTCTCTCTCTCTCTCTCTCTCTCGCTCGCTCGCTCGCTCGCTCTCCTGATTTCTTTCATCAGTTTCAAATCCATCACAAAGTAACAAAACTTGCGTCTCTCTCTCTCTCTCTCTCTCTCTCTCTCTCTCTCTTCTCTCTCTCTCTCTCCCCCCCCCCCCCCTCTTTCTCCTGATTTCTTTCATCAGTTTCAAATCCATCACAAAGTAACAAAACTTGCGCCTCACACACACACACACACACACACACACACACACACACACACACAAATGATTCGTCCAGCCCCTCATCATCTCCCGCCTCCCTCACTCCCAGCCACTCCCCGATATGAACATGCAGTTTTGGACATGTACCCTTTGAACCCTCTTTACGATCAGCTGTCCAATCAATATTGGTCATATAGCACGGGGTACCAGACCATCCCTGTACAATCACACGTGCGTTTCAACCATTTGTTCTGGTTTCGTTTTTTTCCCTTTTGTCTCTTTTAATCTCCTTGAGGGAAATCGTGAGTAGATGGTGGAGAGGTCAGGGAGAGGGGTCAGCAGGTCACTGGCCGACTGATCAAACTGGAGTGGGAGAAGGGGGTGAGGAAGGACGTGGGGGGGGGGGGGCGGGGGGGGGCAGGGGGGGGAGGGGGAATAGTATGGCAAGAAGGTAAAGGAACTCGAACCATGATACAGAATGAGATTTCAGACAGCCTCGGCTACCAATTAGAAAGCGTTACTATTTCTGGCCCATAAAAGAAGAGGAAAAAAAAGAGAAAAAAAAAAAAGATGGCTGAACTAAATTACAGGCGGATTCATTTTCAACCTCTAGCCTTAGCAGACACGCAATTTATCTTGCTTTTAACTGAAGATTATATCGATTTCACATAGAACGAGGCTTGAGTCAGAGACTGGGTTCTTGCAACATTGTCTTTGTTTCACATCCCTTTCTCTTTTATCGTCGCTGATTTGTATGTATGTCGGGCAAACCTGATTCGTCGTTTTTTTTGTTTTTGTTTTGTAAGCTTACCTGCGATTGGTAGATGATAAGATCGTCATTGACCTTCTGGATCCCGGGGTTCGTGCTATCGTGTGGGGTGTAGATCAATGAGAGAGGAGGTCAACGGTGAGTAAACCGACAGGTGAAATAATGAGTCAGTGACCACGAGGTTGCTGAATCTATATTCCAGTAAGTGTCTGATCAAATGGGGCTTTTTTTTTTTTTAAATCTTTTATGAGGATGTAGAGAAGATGGGTTGGTGAGGTTAATCCTTCGTTAAAAACGTTCCGTCGTCATACGTGCGTTCGTTCTGTCTGTCTGTCTGTCGTCTCTCTCTCTCTCTCTCTCTCTCTCTCCTCTCTCTCTCTCTCTCTCTCTCTCTCTCTAAATGTGACAATTTTGTTGCTAAGTTACTGTTTATTTTATTCATGTTTCGTCGTTATCACTTTGTTGTTTCTTCCCATGTTATCATACATATGCATATTGATATTCTTTGTTGCTGTTGTTCTTGAGGGCATGGTGTAAAAAACAAAAAACTGTCAGCTTATCAGTTTTAAACCCCCAGCAAAAAATTCGTAAAATATTCGTAAATATAATCTCTCCTCTCTCTCTCTCTCTCTCTCTCTCTCTCTCTCTCTCTCTCTCTCTCTCTCTTTACTCTGTGTGTGTGTGTGTGTGTGGGGTGTGTGTGTGTGTGTGTGTGTGTGTGTGTGTGTGTGTGTGAAATTGATACTTCATCATGGAGAATTTCTACAGTGTTCGGCTAAAGAATGCCAAAGACTAATTCGATGGTGAAAAGTTCAAGTTTATTAAGGATGGTCAAGGGCTGGTGAAGGAGTAGAGATAAAGAGAAGAGGGTTGGGGTGTTTTGTTTGTTTCTAAAGACGAGAAAAAGTGGGGCTAGGTAGAGTGGTGTGCCTGCTGTGAATACCGAACAAGAACGGCACCACTGAAACGTATCACCAGAAGCGCAGTGTCTCCTCGGGTGGGTTGCCTCGTGACGACCTGATGCAGATTGCTCGCTGTAAGGGAACTTTGGCATGGCTCTGTATCGGCAAAGCCGGAAAACGTTTGCGTGGCGTTAATCTTACCCGTGAGAAGGTTAGGGAAGCAAGACTGCAAAATTCCCCACAATCCAAAATTGGGTCCCTTCGAAAGTTAGAAGGAAACTTTGTCGAACAATGACAGACTGACAAACAAAACTTCTTCTGTTTGTTTTTCATCGGCGTTTTACAGTTCTTGATATATCTGTTATGCTTATAAAGATATCCCGACTTTCAATGTATAGTATCTGTATTTAGAAGCCTTTTCGCTCTTTTTTTTACAGATGGTGTGTCGTCAGTTAGCAACCTGGTGATTATTGCTTTATTCTAATAGTTCTTTGTATCTGTAGTGAGTAGTCTGACCTTATTTGTTCATATTTATTATTTGTATCTTCAGTTGGAAGACTGGCCTACATCCGATTTTTTTTTTTAAGTTTTTATTTATGAGGACCCATCGCTTTATAGAAAATTTGTATCCTCAGTTTATAGTCGTACCTTCATTTTGTGGTCATTTGTATCCACAGTTAAGTAACCTGACCTGGAGTTTGGAGCTGTTATTTGTTGTTCAGTTCGGAGCCAGCTGTGTATACGATGTTCAAACGGTGCCACTAACTGCTGATATCGGTCGTTGCTGTTGCTGTTATGTAACTTCTCACAGATCCAAGCTTTCAGCGCGGCTTTTGAATAGCGCGTAGGACGGTAGGGAAAGGACACTTGGAAGACAGGAGTGAGTAAAGGGTTGGGGGGGGGGGGGGGTGGAGAGATGAGAGGGTGGGACTGAAGACAAGAGCCCCTTTTACAGGCAGTACAGCCCAAAAGAGGAAAAAGGGGTTGGGGGGGAGGGGGTTAAAGAGAGGAGAGAAAAAGGGAGAAAAGGGGAAGATCAAACGCTTTTGAGGGATTTTTTCGGGGTTAAAAGGGGGGGAAAATTCGGGGGATTTCCCCTTTTCCCCCAACCTGTTTTTTTTTGTTTTTTTTTTTTTCGTCAGCGGTTTAAAAGTTTTTGGGATATACCTCACAAAGTTTAAAACCCAGATATCCCGACTGCGGGAACAGTTCTTTGTATCTGTGTTTGGAGGCTTGCCCTCCAGCTCGCGTTAAAGACCTTGGTATTTCTTTTTGATCTAGGTCTGGTGTTCAGTTGTTTTCTGTTTTGTCTTTATTCAGTTCCCAACCCTTTATTTTTAGGGTGTATATATCTTCAGTTTTTTTTTTGTTGTTGTTTTTTTTTTTTTAATTTGAAAAATTTTTTTCTTCAGTTTGTGTAGCCGGGCCCTTTCTTTTTAGTTTTTTTTGTATGGGACCGTCCCCGCTTAAATTTTTAACTTTAAAAAAAAGGAAAACTTTTAAAATTTGGGGGCAGGGAAAAAGGGGTAAACGGTAAATAAATTTAAAAAAGTAGGGTTAATTTCCTTTGCCCCCAAACCCCCCCAAAACCCGAATGCTCCCTTTACGCCCAGGACTCGCCCCAAAAAATGCCCAACGCATTTTGTTTGGTTTGTTCGGGCGCTCTGTTTTTAGCCTTTTCTCCCCGGGGCTATTCGAGGTCGTTAAGCCCCAAAATGGGTTTTTAAGGAACACTGATTTCATTGTCAGCTTTTCGTTCATCCCCTGTGAAACCCAAAAGAGTCCCAACGAATCTTTTTTTTTTTTCGTGAAGGGACGGGGACAAAGCCCGTAGACTTGGAAAGACAACCCGCAGCGCAGAGGGAAAAAAGAGGCCTTTGGGTTTGCGGGTTTGGGGGGCATGTCCGGGGAGTTACATGAGAGCCCAAAAGTGCTGCAGCACCCCAAACATCTGTTTATCCCCCCTGTTTTTGCACGAAGGAAAAGGGTTAGGGGCCTGGCGCGGGGACGCCCCGAGTTGATTTTCCCAACCTCCCCACCCAACACCCTCCCCCCCCCCCCCCCCCCCCCCTTTTAAATCAACCCCCAAATCCCCCCCCAAAACCACCCCCCCTTTACACGCACATACTTTTGCAGAAAAACCGGGAAAGGAAAACCATCGTCTTCTCCCCTCTCTCTCCTCTCCCCCTCTCTCTCTCCTCTCTCTCTCTCCCCTCTCTTTCTCTCTCCTCTCTCTCTCTCTCTGGGGGGGGACGAAAAAAAAAGGCTTAGGGGGGGGGGGGGGGGGGGGGGGGGGGGGGGGGGGGGGGGAAAGGGGGAGTGGGGGAATTTGGTGGGGGGGGGGGGCCCGATTCTGGTATTTAGGGTTGTGTTTGGCCCTCGCCTCTGGTTGTGTGTGTTGTGTGGGGTAGTTGTGTGTGTGTGTGTGGTGGTGGGGGGGCGCGCGCTTTGGGGCCGTGCGTGAAATCGTGCGTGCGTGTGCGCGGGGGTTTTCCCCCTGTGGGACAAGTATCAACATGCTTACAGCGTTGGAAATCAAAATTTAATTGCAGTCATCAACCTGGGAAAGACCTTCGGGAGAACACACCCTCCACTAGGAGGTTTGACCAGTCATTTTTTTTTTTTTTTTACTTACAAAAAAACTTTCCCGGGTTAAACCCCGAAACTTCACCAAAAATTTACCAAAAATTAAATTAAAAGCCCAAGTAGGGGGAACGCTTTTCCCCCTGAAAGAACCAAACACGCCCATTGCTCCCCCCGAATTTCTGCTTTTCGAACCCAAAATCCGCCCGGGAGAAATGACAGACAAAGAGGGACCCAGAGAACAAACAAGGGCTTTCCCATATCCTTTCCCCTTTTCTTTGCGAGATCCGGCCCCTTTCACTCGGTGAAAACCAAATCTGACAAAGTTAGTAAATTTTCAATTCAATTTATTCATAAGTTTTGAAATTTTTTGTGTGTGTGGGTGTGTGGTGTGTGGGTTTTGTTGTGTTTGGGGTTTTTCACCAAAACCGACAAAGTTAGTAGAAAACCAAATTCATTTTTTAAAAAGTCCAGTATTTGTTTTTGGTTGGGGGTTTCAAATTTTTTCTTTGAAACCCCCAAAGCTTATTCGTTGAGAGAAATTTTGAACGTAAACTCTTTAAAGATACCCCTTCCCCTTTTAAACCCCCCCCCCCCCCTCCCCCCCCCCACCCCCCAAAAAAAAAAAAAAAGAAAAAAAGGAAAAAAGGGGAAAGAAGGGGGAAAAACGATAGAAAAATTCCCCATCCCCAAAAAAAAAAAAAAAATTTACAAAAATTCACCGACCCCCTTGATTTGAACCGGCAAAAACCCCAATTTTTAAGGGAAAAGCTTCATTCATGAACCTTGGACCCCCTTCCGTCTGTCCGCAATTTGGGGTGGAAGGGTTTGGGACTGTTGTTTTACTTTCTCGTGCGGCCAACAGGGCGGGAAAGACCCCGTCAGTCAGTGTACACACCGGGTTTAAAAAAAAAAACAGGGTACCAATGGCGGGAGGGTTTAATTTTCGCAATAAACGCACATGCAAAAAGCGCTTTTTCAACTTAAGAAAACTCTCTCTCGCTCTCTGGGCCCTTTTTTCTCAAAAACCCGTCTTTTCTGTCTGCCCTCCGGGCTGTCTGTCCCCACGCCGCTTCCCCTCTGTCGTCTGTTCTGTCTTCTCTCTCTCTCCCCTCTCTCTTTTTCTCTTCTTCCCCTCTCTCTTATCTTTCCCCCTCTCTCTCTCTTAAAAGTCATTCAGTTGCATATTCACATCCCCCTTCGTTATTGGGTTTTAGGCCCAACATGACTTTAAAAAAAAACTTGTCTTGAGGGGCCCCTCCCCTTCCCCTCCTCCTCTCTCTCTCCCCTCATTTGATTTTGGGGGGGGAAAGGGCTAATACGCACTTTTTGTTCGTTTGCAATTTAAAAATGTTTAATCCACCCCCCTTTTCCCACCCCCCCACCCCCCCCCCCCCCCCCCCCCCCCCCCCCCCCCCCCCTCCCTTCCCCTTTTTCCCTTTTGGGCCCAAGGCCGATGTCCCTTAAAAGCGTTTTCTTTTGGGCCTCTGTGTGTGGGCTCTCTCTCGCACACTCCCTCCTCTCCTCTCTCTCTTTCTCTCTCTTTGTAGTCCCCGTCTGTATGTATGTCTCTCTCTCTCTCTCTCTCTCTCTCTCTCTCTCTCTCTCTCTCTCTTTGTAACGCCCGTCTGTCTGAGTCTGTCTGTCTACTTTTGTCTTTCTCTCTCTCTCTCTCTCGCTCGCTCGCTCTCGCGCTCTGTCTTTGTAGTCGCCGTTTGTCTGTCTGTCTGTCTCTGTCCCCCCCCCCCCTCCCTCCCCTCGGACTTTGGTCTGTCTGCTTGAGTTTGTTTGTTTATTGTTGTTGTTTTTTCCAACGTGTGTACGTTTGCTTTAATCCCTCTCTGTGTGTGTTTTGTGTCTGGAAAACACGGGACGACCCCCTGCCTACCCCTAACCCACCCCCCCCCTCCCCCTCCCTCCCCAGTTCGCTTTCGGGGTCTGATGACAGGTCGAACCCAGGTCATGAGCAGATAGGGAAGCCGTGTGTGTATATGGACTGGTTCGACACACGCGCAGTGACCGACTGACTGCCTGCTTGAGAAAAGAAAAGACCCATCACTGCGCTGAATGCATGATGTGCACACAGTGCGCGCGGCAAAATATCTGCTCTGCTGCACCCAGGGTTGTGTGTGATCACTCAATGTGTTTCGTTTCAATTCAGACGGAATGCTAACATCTCAACTGGTCTGGGGGTCTGAAAGAAAGAAAGAATCCATGGTAGATACACAGACCGAAGTTAAAACCCTCACGCTTCCATTCGTTTATATATGACTCTGTGTTCATAAAAATGATAATAATATTTTTTTTTTTAAATAATAATTTTAAGAAAAAAAAACTTACTGTTGTTCTTTAATACTTAAAGTGGGCCCAAACGAACGTGTGACGATGTTTAACGTTGATTAGTCTTTATAACGTTTTCCATATACCTTCCCTCCTTTCATCCTCTCCCTAACAACCCCCTCCAGGCTTCCCACTCCCGCAAGCACAGGCTCGAACCAGAATGGCACGAACAGACGCGACACCGTCATTCTCCCATCCCCCCCCCCCCCCCCCCCCCCCCCCCCCCCCCCCCCCCCAAACTGCAACAACCAACTATCAGTGTTAACAGTGTTGTCCTGGTGGTATAGGATGTAAGTGTTGATAGGTCCTCACCTCTTCCCCACACCCACCCACCCGCCAGTCTGCGCAATCCTGTTGATGGGTCCGGTCGTAACGAGATGGTCCCCAGTCCCTCCCTCCCCCTTCCTTCACCCTTTATCCCCCTCTCCTTTCCCCCCCCCCCCCCCCCCCCCCCCCCCCCCCCCCCCCCCCCCCCTCCCCACCACCACCGTCGCTTCAACCATCAAGAGTCTAACGGACGACTGACGACAGGGCAGACAGAAAGAATGTTGTGTCAGACAGACGGACCAGCTGTTGCCCTACCTGACCTGCCTGCCAACGAGAAGAAGCCTCCTCAGGTCGTGCGTCCCCCCCCCCCCCCCACCCCTCCATCCCCCCCCCCCCCCCACCCCTCCACCCCCCCCACCCCACCCCTCCATCCCCCCCCACACCCCTCCATCCCCCCCCACCCTCCCCCCCCCACCCCCACCCCCCAGCGTGTCGTAAGTTTCGCATTTTCTGTGTCGTGTGTCACGTGCTTCACACGTCGTGTTTCCCCCATATCCTGTGTTTCCCCTTGATGTCTGTTTCCTTTGTTGTCTGTTCCCTTGTTGTCTGTTCCCTTGTTGTCTGGTTCCCTTGTTGTTTGTTTGCCTTGTTGTCTGGTTCTCGTGCAAAGTGTGTTTCGAATGCGGTGCGTTTCCCGTGCTGACTGTTTCTCGTGTTGTGGGTTTCTAATGTGGAGTGTTAGTCATGTTGTATGTTTCTCGTGCAAAGTGTGTTTCGAATGCGGTTTGTTTCCCGTGTTGTCTGTTTCTCGTGTCGTGTGTTTGTAATGTGGGGTGTGTCTCATGTTGTATGTTTCTCGTCCAAAGTGTGTTTCGAATGCGGTTTGTTTCCCATGTTGTCTGTTTCTCGTGTCGTGTGTTTGTAATGTGGGGTGTGTCTCATGTTGTATGTTTCTCGTGCAAAGTGTGTTTCTAATGGGGTGCTGAGAAAGAGAGGAATGGAACGCGGTGACAGCCCTGATGTGGCCCTCTGCGGTCGGCTGGGCTAGAAGCAACATTACATTGCCTGACATTACCTTCGCCTTCGCCTTCTTTAATCACTTCCGATCTTTCTTTTTCATATCTTTTGTTCCATTCCTCTCTTTCTCAGTACCCCTTCAATTTCCCGGCGAAAGCGAAAAAGAAAAGAGTAACCAAAGAAAGAAAGAAAGAAACACACACACACACACACACACACACACACACACACACACAGACACACACACACACACACACACACACACACAGACACACACACACACACACACACACACACACCACACACACACACACACACACACCACACCGTTCATTCGCTAACCACCTCCTTCCGGCTTTCTCCCCACCCCACCCCCCACCCTCACCTCTCCCCCTGCAACGTCTTTTCAAGTTTCTCTTTTTTCACTCACTCTCTTTTCCTCTTCATTCTCTTCTCGCCTCGCCCCCCCCCCCCCCCCCTCCCCCTTACCCCCTCCACACACACAACCCTCTCCCCTTCAAAGACAGATATTTGATGCCATGAGCTGGCATCGATGGTGGAAGATTTATGTTTATTGCGCGTATGACACGACGGATTTATGCTCAGCTCGATTGGTCAGAATTTACAATCGTACGCTGCCGGGTTGTTGTTTGCCCTTTGACCCGCCCACTACGCTGGCACAGAGAGAACGGGAGGGAGCCGGGGAGGAGAGGGGGGGGGGGGGGGGGGGGGGGAGGGGGGGAGAAAGTGAGAAGAGAGAAGGATGGCGGCGACACTTGCAGGCATACAGATAGACAAGCAGTATGACAGCGGGTTGTGGAAGGGGGCAAGAGGTAGAGAGGGGGTGGGGAGAGAGAGACAGAGAGAGACAGAGAGAGACAGAGACAGAGAGACAAAAGAATGGAGGAATGGGACACACACACAAACACACGCGTGCGCACGCGACGCACGCACGCGCACGCACGCACGCACGCACGCCGCAGCACACACACACACACACACACACACACACACACACACACACACACACACACACACACGAGAGCGCGCGTATTTTAATTTGAATTTAAACCTTTCACCCTTTCGGGGGTTATGGAGGATAAAAATAAACAAATTAGCGAAGCAATAGCATAAACATTTCTTTGTGTGTATTTCTTTGTGTGTATCATAGACCTAAACATTCCTCTGAGAACATACTTATATTTTTCATGTAGGCTACGTACTCAAAATACATATCCAAAAGTAATCATTTTTAGATACAAAGAAGAGGATAAATAGACAACTTTGCACTTTTTCAAAAAGTTGCAGTTTCCCATACAATTTTTTTTACCACCAGATGTCAGCGCACAGGAGAGAAAAAATACCCAGACTTTCTTTTGCAATGATTCGTCAGTTAATACTGCTTTCGTAATATATTTTGTTCGGGGCACTGGGTCATAAAATGATATCCAAGGCCAGTGATATCCGTATTACAGTCTTTACATAACCGTTCTTGTCTTTCAGTATCATATTTTCTTCCAGTCTCGTTAGAGAGTTTGTGATTACAGCCGGAAAAAATATTAGGTAATGTTCTTTTAAATGAATTTGTATGGTCTCTGTAATGAAAATACTTACTACTATTTTGCATGGCTTCCATCCGCTCGCGAGCGCGCGCGCGCGCGCGCACACACGCACGCACACACCACACACACACACACACACACACACACACACACACACACACACACACACACACACAGAGTAAAATATTTCATTCATAAAGGCCAAATTCTCTCAGAATGGGGATATACATTGTGATTCATGTCGCAAATTTATATTGCAATCTTTATGTTATATGCAAACTTCACCTCTTGAATGTTTTATATATAAACAGATAAATAACTATTCAACAGTGTTTTCATTTGATGATGACATTGAAAAGGTCAATTTGAAAAGGCAAGGATTATTAAAATATTTTAGTGAGATGAATTGCGCTTTAAGATCTTTTAATTCTGGACAATCCAAAACAGAATGAATTTCATCCTCTTTTGTATTTCGAGATAGCGGACAGGTCAAATTTCTATTAAATGACTGTATGTAACGAAAGTAGTGAGTAAACAGTTCAGAGACACCAAATCTAAACCTAGTCATGATAATGTTTTACTTGTTTATCTATTTCATTGACATACTGACAGGTAAACATCGTAAATAATTACACGTTCTGTATACTTCAAATCTGTCACTGTTCTGTACATGGGAATTCCATTCTGGCCAACTGCAATCAACGATCGAGTCTGTCTGGGAATACCTGGAGAAAGACTTTCATCTCACCAACACCTTGGTTCATCCATACAAATCCGAAACCATATCCACACAGTTTCATTCTCACATTAGCCACCGAGTTTTTCTTACCTCTGTCATCTAGTTCTAACAGCATTCTCCCTCTCTCTCTCTCTCTCTCTCTCTCTCTCTCTCTCTCTCTCTCTCTCTCTCTTTTGAGAGAGAGAGAGAGAGAGAGTATTCTCTTTGGCCCCCGTCTTTTTTGGGGGGATTTATATACACCAGGGGGGAAAACAGAGGACAGGCGGGGAAAAAAAAGAAAATGCTATAATAGTACAATAATATTATGTATTTTGAACTATCTCCCATCACTTCCTGGCAATAATATTATGTATTTTGAACTATCTCCCATCACTTCCTGGCTGCCCACGTGTGTAGGTAAGTAGCCCTTTCTTTCCCAGGCTCACGACCTCTTCTGAAGCACTCTGCCAGCTCGACCATGCCCACGCAGACATCGCTGACTGGCAGCCGCCCTGCTCCCTCCCCCCCCCCCCCCACCACCACCCCACCCCAATCCCCCACACTCCCCCTGGTCTGCCAAGGTCCTTGTGTCAGAATGGAACGGAGCTATACTTGACGACCCTCGCAGCTCTTAATTCTGGAGTGCAGCTTTCGGTGTCCCCACCCTCATCTCCCACCGACCCCCCCCCCCCCACACACACACACACACACACACACACACACCACCTCTACCGCAAGCCCCCTCTCTCTTTCCCACCCACTCTCACCCCACCCTCTCCCCCCGGAAGGCGCCGGTACGAGAAAAAGAAGAAAAACATGAAGTGAAGAAAAAAAACGACGGCTGTTCTGTAAGCGATGGGATTTCCAGGTAGGACTGCCAACAACTACTGCTACTTCTACTGTGACAAAGAATAAAAGACAAGTGAAGAAAAAAAGAAGCGGGGGACGGGGGGGGGGGGGGGGTGGAGGAGTGGGGGGGGGGGAAGGGAGTGATGGTGAAATTCTTGTTCGTTTCACAAAATGTGATTCTAGACGACTGTCCGAACTTCATCGTCCAAACCAGCCTACTGTAGCTAAGTTGTTTGCGCGCGCGGCGGACTCCTGGCTGGGCGGTTGGAAAGTTCGACTCCAGAATCAGAGCCTTAATTTATTTGTGAGATTTTATTTCTGCCCCGACCGGCTCCTACCCACCCAGAGTTGACTTTGCTAATGGGTTCAGTTGGGAAGAAGACTCGAATCACATAGTGGGGTGTTATCCACGTGATGGGTGGTGCCGGTGCGTCTCTGAGAATGTTGCTCAAGTTTCCTGCCCAATAATACTGCAATGTCTGTATCTGTCGGGCCTGGTTGACGCAAGGATATAATATGATGAAAGCAAGCGTAGAGCACAGCCCCGTCACGCAGTCTCAGACCAGAATAGAAACCTATGGCATCATCTTCATCGTCCTCATCCTCATAGTTTGCATCAACGCCACACTTCGCTGCGGTAAGAGCAGTCGCCGCACTGGCGAAGCTGAAACGATAAAGAAAAAAACCATCTGTCTAAACGGACGTTTAACTCACCATTCACCACCGAGTTGGTTCAGGTGAAGCCCCTCCCCCTCCCACTCCCACACACAAGATGTCGCCCGCGCCGGAACGCCTCTCAAAGGCGGTGGGAGGTCAGGCGGGGTCGGCACGCAAGTGTCAGAGGTCAACGGGCACCGGCTGTGAGAACGAGCGCGACAGCGACGCCGCGGTCTGGAAGAGTGCCGCGTGACAAAGCCACCTCGCTCTCTTCCATCCTCGGCACGCGGCTGAAAGTCGTGGGGAGGAAGGTTGAAAAGAGAGGTCAAAGAGCTGTCACCAGAAACCAGTTCCGGTGGGTCAGGTCAGTGCGAGGCGAGGGCTCAAAAACAGTGTTAATCTACGAGGGATCTGGAAGGCGTAATCTGCCGCCTGCACAACTCGCCAGCGGGCGGCATCGCCTGCCCTGAAGCCTTCTGGGGCTTGGAGATACGGAAACTAGCCTCTGAAGTCTCTCGTCCAGCAAGCAACACGAGCCCGCTACTTGACCGCCAGGACCCGAAGTTTGCCTGCTGAGGTCTACGGGGACACGTTAGGTTCAAAACCCCATCAACTCTCTCTCTCTCTCTCTCTCTCTCTCTCTCTCTCTCTCTCTCTCTCTCTCTCACGAAAGTATCTTCTTCGTGAAAACGGTGATGATTGCTGTTTCTTGTGAAAACGATAATTATCGATGACCTTTTTTCTTCTTATTTTTTTTATTTTTAATAAATTGCTCGCTCTGTAGCATTTCTATCTGATCTATGACAGTTAAACGTGATCTCCATTAAAACAATAATCCTTAATCCTGAAAACAGAACAATGAAACTGCAACTCGTGTGCATGTGCATCGGTATCGTTGCGCGGGCTGTAAGCAAAAAACAAAAAACAAAAAAAAAAGGTGGGGGGAGGGGGGAGGGAACTGTTTTGCAAACAGTGCAGAATAATCTGAAACCGAAATTAACTGTCATAATGACCTATTATCACTGCTCAAGGTTTACAAAGGTCCCAAGGCTGTTTTCCTTATTTAATTCTTTTGACTCATTATTACCTGACATCATAACAGCGTCAAAACCAGTGAAAATGACAAACGGATTGGATGACGACGGACATTTAAAGGAAAGAAGTTGGCTGCTGTGGGGGCCACAACAAGGTCTGACACTGTTTGAAAGAAGACCATCGTCAAGGCTACAATCCAGGGGGAACAAAAATAATAATCATGGCATCATCAGCACGCACATTAAGACCAGAGTGACACCTGCTTCGATCCGAACCGAGCTGATCAGGTGACCCTGATCACTGAGAAGGAGAACAGTCACAACAAACTGCGTGTCTATATGCAGGATCGATTCCAAGTTCACCACATGGACAAAAGCCTATGTGCCCTTTCCATATGCTATTGCCCTTAGACCAGTGAACGCATTTCCCACGACTGGCCCCGACAGGACTGCACTTGGAAAAGCCAGACAAACTCTGGGGAATGTTTTCAGTCGCAGCATGGAGGATTTACGGATGACTGCTTTGTTTGTGGGGGGAGCTGCCGTGGTCATCTAGCGATCATCACGGCAGCAGGCCTGACACATTGCCAACAGCCCTGACACATCGCCAGCCAGCAGCCCTGACACATCCCCAACAGCCCTGACACATCGCCAAAAGCCCTGACACATTGCCAGCAGCCCTGACAAATAGAGCCCTGACACATCGCCAGCAGCCCTGACACATTGCCAACAGCTCCGACACATCGCCAGCAGCTCTGACACATCGCCAGCCAGCAGCTCCGACACATCGCCAGCCAGCAGCTCCGACACATCGCCAGCAGCTCTGACACATCGCCAGCCAGCAGCTCTGACACATCGCCAGCAGCTCTGACACATCGCCAGCCAGCAGCCCTGACACATCGCCAGCCAGCAGCCCTGACACATCGCCAGCCAGCAGCCCTGACACATCGCCAGCAGCTCTGACACATCGCCAGCAGCCCTGACAAATACAGCTGTCCTCCATTAACCTTCCAAGTCGCCTTTGACCATTCTGCGAAGGAGAACTGGCTCAGCTAGTGAGGAGTAAGGCGCCAGACACTTTGTTTTCCACGGTCTGAGTGTCGATTCCCCTACTCGACACAACCAGGTTTTGCAGAGATGTTCTCTTCGGAATTGGCGTATGTGCAGAGTCCAGCTCCATTCCAGTCTTTCGGCTGAGACTAATGGTGTGAACGCGTGCATAGAAAAATATGATTATGTTGATGCAACGTTAATTCCAGTCCACCATTTGAAGTAGACTAGGTCCATCGCGTGCGGGTGAGATGGATGATACGAAAAGAGGGCACATGCACAGAACTGTCGTCTTTAAACATCAGCTCCGACGTCGGAATGCGGCTGCCTTTACGGTGGGTTTCAACCCTCTTGCATTTGCATTTTCCAACCCAAAACTGCTCCTAGTATTCATATTTTTTGAGAAATCAATGGGGTGCGGTCAGTTCACGACCCTAGTCTTGTGAATGAATCGTTTCCCACACCCCATAATACTGCTAAGAATTCACTGGACACCTCTCAGGGATGCCCATTTATTTTGGCCCGCCTTGACTTAAACCAGGGTCGCAGTGTGTGAGGGAAAAGTAACGCAGCATGGCGGCCGGTTGTGGCCGTTACGAACACCAGGGGAGACAAACAGAGCGGCCGGATACGGGCAAAACAAATGCAAAAGGGTTTTAAAGCGTTGCGGTATGCAAAAATTTCACCGACGGTTTGTCAACCTCGGTGTTCTAACCGAAAAACGGAAGAAGAAAAAAAGAAACATAACAGAAAAACAAACCCAAAAAAATGAAAAGAAATCGAGCGACCGACTGAGAAGCGAAAGCAATTTCCAAGTGAAAACATGTCATACTTACTGTTTTCTTAGACTGACAGTTACTCTTCTAATCCGAAGATGAAAACGAAGTCCAAAAAAAATTGAGTAAACAAACAAATGAATAAATAAGTAAAGAAAGAAAGAAATTGGTGATAATGATAATTATGATAATAATGATGATAATGATGATGATAATGGTAGTAATAATAATGATAATAAAATGATTATAGTAATAACAACAATAACGTTCTGATGCTTGTAAAATTTCATAGAAATCCGCAGCGTGCGGTCAGTGCAGGGCTGTTTGTGGGGGTCCTTCGCTTAAATAGATAAATGAATAACAACGTTTTGATGCTTGTAAGATTTCATACAAGTTGCAGTCAGCGTACCGCAGCGTGCGGTCAGTGCAAGGCTATTTTGGGGTCCTTTCGCTTGTTGTGTTGTGTTGTCTCCCATGGCTCCAAGCTCTGGCTCTCTCGAGTCTTGGCGGGGGTTTTCCCCGCTGTTGACCTCACTGACTGCCGTACCGAGTTGCCAGTAGGAAGCACGAAGAGAGAGAGAGAGAGAGAGAGAGAGAGAGAGCCCGCGTCACTACTTACCATATCGTCAACAACACTGTTGCGTCATCAGCTTTCAAACACGCGCCTATACAACAGATGGCGGACTCTCTTTCAAACTGTTATTTTTTCAAAGCGAGGTGACTGAAGGCGGATATTGAAGCAAATTTTGATAAAAGAAAAGTTATTGGTTCCGCTGGACAATCCGGACAAACAGACAAAACACGATGCGTTTCGACCTCTTAGGTCTTCTTCGGGTAAAAACACACAACATCCAGGACAAAGACAACGATGAACGAACAATCACTTGTCTTCCCAGAACGGGTGTTGAAATTTTGCGCCGAATATGAGAAGATAAGTGATTGCTCGTTCTTCGTTTTCATGTTGTTCCTTCTACCTGAAGAAGACCTGACAGGCCGAAACGCATCGTGTTTTGTCCTGTTATCTATTTGTCCGGGTTGTCTATCGGAACCAGTAACTTTTCTTTTTAAATAATTTTATTCAGAAATTAATGTGCAAATATGAACCCGTTTTCGAACGTCGGGAGGCAGCAAATAAAACCTGGACCTAGTCTCTTTCCGACAAACATCAGTATTATTTGACATTGACTGATTTCATTCCTGAATGGGGAAAAGAATAGTTGCATCCCGCTAAGGTTTTCTCGAACGGAGGGAAAGAAAACGAACTTTAACTTTGCCAGTTCTTTTCAATCGCGCGAAATGTAGTAAGCCAGTTGATATTTACTTACTTTAAACTAATTGACCATGATATATGAACGATAAGCAGCTTTCGTTTGTTTTTAGTGATGCAGTAGGCGCAAATCTGTATGTATATGGGCGCGATTTCTCTCTCTCTCTCTCTCTCTCTCTCTCTCTTGCTTCTTTTTTTTCTTTTTTAATGAAGTCGATCACTCTAAGAACTGATGCTGGGAATTTTGAGCAACATTAAGGCCAGGTCAGACTATCATCGAAGGTAATATACAGCCCACAAACTGACGTTGAATGAAATCAGTCTTGCCGAGTGCCCGCCCTCATCGGAGATGACCGAACTTAACAGGGAAGCAAGTTCTTCCGAGTAATCCACCACTACCTCATCCATGACGACTCACAGTCCACACTACCTCATCTATGACGACTCGCAGTCCTGAATCGGCTTCTGTGAGTCACCGGCTCATCGAAGATGACATAGTCACAAACTGATGGGGGGGGGGGGGGGGGGGGGGGGGGGGGGGGGGGGGGGGGGAGGGGAGGAGCGAGTTTGTTGAGTCACCCTCTCAACGAAGATAATAGTCATATTTACTTTTTTGTTAATTCATGGTTTGTTACTTGATTATAAAGTATTATCAACGGTTTATATGAAGACAGGTACTAATCACTATCACGGTGTACAGGCATATTCGGTATGACCCATGCTTTATTTATGTTTTTGCGGCTATAGCTTAGACCCGAAGTTTGTTAGATTATCATGAAGTTTTCGAATTCGGTATCTTGGATCTGTTTGATGGGTTGCATAAGGGTATGTGGAAAAAAAAAAAAAACCCACTAAATATTTGATTGTACGCGTTTTGTATTATCTAAGACGGGGAGATGTTTTAATAAAGCCACTAATGTAACCTAAACTGATATTTCAGTTACAAATGACGGTGAAGCAATTCCGCCGAGTCACCACATTTAAGCGATGAGACAAATTTAGAAACATTGAAATACTTTTAACTATGAATTTTAAAAAAAAAAAAAAAAAAAAAAAGGAAAGAAGATTCGGCGATTTAAAAACAAGATGGGGAGGTGGGAGGAACCTCACTGTACGACACAACGTGATCTTGACGATGATTATTCAGACTGGAAGGATCATGAGAAAGTGTTATTAGCACATCAGCTCAGGGGGGCGGGGGTGGGGGGGGGGGGGTCCATATTATTTTTAATGTGTGAATGATAATGCACTGTCGCCAAACAACGACGAAAAAATTAATCATGATTAAAGGATGCGTGTGGGTTAGGGGAAGGAAGGAGAGGAGGGTGGGGTGAAGGAGATGAAGGTAGGGGCTTAAGGAGCCCGAAGGATCAGCATTGTTCTTGCAGTGCGACTGAATAACGGGCTTTTTTTCTCATCCTCCTCGTTCTAACGACAGTGCTACCGTGTGTGTGTGTGTGTGTGTGTGTGTGTGTGTGTGTGTGTGTGTGTGTGAGTGTGTGTGTGAGAGAGAGAGAGAGAGAGGAGAGAGAGAGAGAGAGAGAGAGAGAGAGAGAGAGATAGAGAGACAGAGAGAGAATATGATGTAATATCGAAATGAAGAATCTTAGCGCAAACTAGTGTGCCTTACCCCGTGGATATGCACATCCTTGTTTTAAGTATTAGTGTATCTGTAAACGGGAAACTTTCGACTTCGACATCGACTTTGACCTCTCTCTCTCTCTTTCTCCTCTCTCTCTCTCTCTCTCTCTCTCTTCTCTCTCTCTCTCTCTCTCATAGCATCCTCCTGATCCCGCCCAAACCCTAAACAACCCGTCAGAACCCAAATACCATGACTCTCTTGGCATCCCCAATCATTGTCATTTACTGCAAATGCGGCCCTCGAAGAAGCCAGGCCCGTATGTATGGCGCCTCATGTGACGCAAAAGATCTGAAGTTTTCATTTCCATGTGGAACGGCTTTGAACGTAGGTCAATACTTGTGTTCAGATCGGAGCGCCTCAATGTTTTAACCTTAACATTGAAATGCTGTACTGTACCGTTTGCAAGAAATTCAATTTGGGCTACTTTTGACACTTTCAGTGAGAAAGAGAAGGGATGGGGGGGGGGGGGGGGGGGGGGGGGGGGGGGGGGGGGGGGGGGGGGGGGGGGGGGGGGGGGGGGGAGTGGGGGGAGGGGGGAGGGAGGGAGGAGAGGGAGGAGGGAGGGGAAAGGGATAGAAATTAGACAACGATAAAATCGTCTGCCATTTAATCCTAATACTAATGCCAGGTCACATTCCATTATCGGTCATTTTCTTTCGGCTGTCCGTGCCCATTTTCACCAATCCGTATGCAGCCTCAATCAGAATCCATATGTGCATTCTTAACTTGAATCCATGTATGCATCCTGACTGAATCCATCCGTACACGCATTTTTTTTTACCTAATTAGTTCATGCACACTTTCACCGAATGCATGCACGTATCTCAACCAGGATTCATGTACGCGTTCTTACCCAGAATCCAATTTCCTTACTCTTCATCACGATGACTACCGGAAATCATACACCACACACACCCTTAACGAGAATCCATATACGTCTACCTGGCCAGAATCCATTTTTTACGAACAGTTCCAGGCAGGGCAACGTGTCGATGGATGTGTTCTGGGATCGGATGCAAACGTGGGTGCGCAGGAATGTGCGTGGGTGACGGCGGCGAAGTGGCTGTGGCCGTTGCGCGAATGTGTCACCGCTGCAGTGTTTTTCTTCGTCTTATCGTTCCTCGCGCGCTCAACCTCTTGTGTCCCCCCAGCCCCTCTCCCCCCCCCCCCCCCCCCCCCCCTCATCCCACCCCCCATTCCCTCAACCCCTGCCACACCCTCCTCTCCCGGCAATGCCATCATACCTGTGGGTGCTTTTTTTTTTTTTTTTTTATTAACTGGGTAAAAGACACCGAGAGTGAGAGAGATAACCAGTGCTAATAGACCGGATTCTCTGCAGTGTCTTCTCACAAGGAAACGTTCAGACAAACGACTTACGTCACTCCGCAAGTCGGCACCTAGGCTGGTCTGGCAGGTCCACAACTTGTCCTCGGACTTGGCAGCAAAGAACATCGTCAGGTCTGCCTCGTACGGACAGGCGTGAATGTTATGTACCTGGCTGTGACGCCTGGCTCGTCTTGTGAAAGGAGGCTGGACGTCTCAGAGGAAGGTTGAAGAAGTCTGAATGGTAGCGAAAACACTGTGAAGTTTGCCTGGTACGGACAGGCATGTAATGTACCTGGCTGGGATGCCTGGATCTCCTTCTGAAGAGGAGGGTGGACAGTCGCACAGAGAGAGGCAGGTAGGTTGAAGGAGTCCTAAATGGTATAGGCAGTGGCGTTGGAACCGGGGAGAAAGGCAGGTTGACGGAGTCCTAAATGGTATAGGCAGTGGCGTTGGAACCGGGACGGCGGTGTGAGAAGTGGGGATGGGGGGGGGGGGGGGGGGGGAGAGAGATCAGATTACCTTCCTTCTGCCACCCCCCTCCCCTTCCAATCTTTAACACAATAAAAAGAGACAGACAGACAGACAGACAGACAGACAGACAGAGACAGAGACCATTTGTGTGTGCGTGCACGGTGAGAACACTTTGAAATGTACACCGTTTCAACAAGCGTGTGTGTGTGTGTGTGTGTGTGGTGTGTGTGTGTGTGTGTGTGTGTGTGTGTGGTGTGTGCGCGCGCGCGCACACACGCGTGCTCGTGCGCGCACGGTGAAAAACACTTTGAAAATGTACACCGTTTGCACCGAGCGTTGCACCTTAGGACAGAAGGTGAAGAAACAAGTGTGGGAGGAGGAGAAGAAGGGCGAGGGCCATCTTCTCTCTCTCTCTCTCTCTCTCTCTCTCTGGCAGAAAGTTGACACCAGAGCGGGCTGTGACTATCAAAACGGCAAGTGGTTCACTCGCGCCGCCCTCAAGTGGGTGTCGTCTTTCGCCCCACGTCTGCCGTGCTGATAGGCTCTGCAGCCCGCCATTACCACTCCTCTCTACTGCTGCTGCTGCTGCTGCTGCGGCTGGTGCTGCTGCAGGCTGTGTGCATTCTTGAGCCAACGAAAGAAGAGCGAAAGTCTGGTCTGTATTGTGTGTGTGTGTGTGTGGGGGGGGGGGGAGGGGGGGAGGGGACGGGGGTTGGGGTGTGCGTGCGTGTGTGTGTGTGTGTGTGTTGTGTGTGTGTGTGTGTGTGTGTGTGTGTGTGTTGATAGGGAAAGGGTTAATTGAAGCTGATTATGAGACGGTTGGAATGTTGTTTCGTGGGAAGGGGTGAGAAGGGAGTAGAGGAGAGGGGTGAAGGACTTACGGGTACAAGGTTAGGTAGGAGGGGAGAGAAAGGATCAGAAAAAAAAAGTTTGGGGGGGGGGGGGTCAGAAAAATAAAAAGTTATCGGGACATGAAAGGAAGTTTGTCTTGAGTGAGGCAGGAAGACACAAAGGGTAAATAGGCTTACAAACAAATACAGCAACTTCTGCTCCTACAACAACAGAAGTAAAGGGACACGCAATAAGGATAAAATGACATGTGTGGAACATACTTCCCCTTCTCTCTCTCTCTCCTCTCCCTCCCCCTTCTCTCTTTCTCTCTCTCTCTCTCTCTCTCTCTCTCTCTCTCTCTCTCTCTCTTCTCTCTCTCTCTCTCTCTTGGTGAGGACTGCTTTGTTCGATTGGATATGTTCTAGTTGATAGGGTATCGCACGCAATTTTTGATAATATGTCTGCAAAGAAGTGGAGACAGACGGACAGACAGACAAACAAACGGGACAGACAGAATTTGGGAGAGAGAAGATGAGGTAAGGTTCAGGAGAAGTCCGTCCAGAAATTGAGTAGGGAAGGATGTGTTGGTGGAAAACAAAAAAAAAAACTATCAAAACAACACGGTTAGACTTAAGAGAGAGCAATATATGTTTATACTTTGATTCTTTCGTTTTTTTTCCCTTTTTTTGTTTCATATGTAAAGAAATAGCAATAACTGAACAACACTGTATCTGATCATCGTAATGCGAAGGCTGTGATCCATTCATTCTCTCTCTCTCACTCTCTCTCTCCCCTCTCTCCTCTCTCTCTCTCTCTCTTCTCTCTCTCTCTCGCTCTGTTACAAAGCGGCCAGTAGACTTAAGATGTGGTCATTAGTGGTTGGGAGACGGTCAAAAACTAGCCATAACGTCAACAAAATGCACCAACGTGACCCCCCCCCCCCCCCCCCTTACCACTACAACAAAGTAAAAACAAATCCGAACACTTCAGGGGTTGTGGTCAGCAGTAATCAGCAGTAGCTGTGCAGTGGTCAGTAGCGGTCAACGGTGAAAACAGCTCAAAAGGCCGCCAGACTAGGACACAGACATGCCAACATAGCAGTGTAGGTCTGCTGTAACGTAGATTTGAACCACACGGGAATGAATGCAGAACCTGTCACAGAAACATGAACAAGGCCTTGGCCTTGTGGCCACAGGTAAGAGAAAATAATCTACTGACAGAAAGAACCTTAACGACAAAAGTAGAAGCTGCTTTCCGTCATGGATTGCCTTTTCTCTTTTTCTTCTTTTTTTTTTTTC
>CM031600.1:60538298-60555798 GCA_018398815.1 Conus ventricosus | reverse complement strand
GCATTTTCGCCGTGGGGAAAGGGGGCTTGGGGCACCCCTTTCGGCCCGACCCTTTCCTCCTGATTTTCCTCCCCTCCCCCAAAAAACCCTCCCCCCCCCCTTCCCTTTCCCCCCCCCTTTCTCCCCTCCCCCCCGGGGGGGGGGGGTTGGGTTTGGGGGGGCCGGGGGGGGGCCTTTTTTGGTGTTTTTTGGGTTTTTAATACCCAACCTGGGGAAAACGGGGGAAAAAACGTTGCGGGGGGGGGGGGGGGGGGGGGGGGGGGGGTGGGGGGGGGGTTTGGGGGGGGGGGGTGGGGGGGGGCGGGGGGGGGGGGGCCCCCCCCCTTTTTTTAACCCCCTCCTACCCCTCTCCCGGATCGCCCCCCCCCCCCCCCCCCCCCCCCCCCCCCCCCCCCCCCCTTTTTTCGAAAAAAGCGAGGGTTTTGAAATTGCTCTTCAAATTTAAAACCTTAAGGGTCGTGACTTGCAATACGGCTAAATTCGCTTTTAAAAAAAAAAAAAAAAAATTTTTTTTAATGAAATAAAAAGAAAAAAAGGATGAGTTTAACGAAGCGGAAAAAGGGGGCCCCAAAAATGGTATTTTGACCCCCCCGTTCAAAACAAAAATGGAGCGAGGGGGGGGGACATTTTTACTGATCGTGTCACGGCCCCCCAAAATTCAACTAAAACCAAATTCGGGGGTCTTTGCCACCGGGCCCGGGGACTTAAGCCCAAAACGAAAATTTCGGGGGCTTTTCAGGGGGCCCCCCCCCAGGGTTTCGGATTCAGCCAGGGGGAGCAGGGGGGGAGGCTAACCCTCATCCTTCACAGGGGCCCTTTCCAAACCCTTCCAGAGGGCTAAAAAACTGACCGATCATTCCCCCCTGTCCCCTCAGCCAATTAATGGCTATTTTTGGGCCTCTCGGGGGAGACAGCACTGTCTCCCGGGTACGGATTAAAGCTCCCCGGGGCAAATGTCTCGTGGTTTTTTCCAGCCGGCGCCCTTTGGGGGCCCTTACCCGGGACTCATCTAGCCCCCTTTTCCCACTGACCAGTGCCCTACAAACCTTGACCCAAAACGGGCCATTTCAAGTGGGAAAGGGGGGGGAAGGAGTGTGTGGGGGGGGTGAAATCTAGCTAATCAATTAAATCCCAATTAAACCACCCAGAGAGAAAAGGCGTTTTAACGGGACTGTCGTGTTTTAATATCCAATGGAATTAGAGGGAGATAACTTAGGGGTCAGGGGTAAAAAAAGGCCCAAAGGGAAAACGGGCCCCTTGGGACACGGGGGGGGGAGGAAAAAAGGAATGTGGGAGGAGAGAGAAGGGGGAAAAACAAAACAGACAGAGAGAGAGGGGGGGAAGTTCGGGGAGTAGGCTCTCCCCTACGGGAAAGGGGCGGGGAAAATTGGCCCCCCCCGGGGCCAAGGGGTGGGGGTTTTGGGTTTGTTTGGCCTGCACGAGGGGGCAGGAAAAAGGAGGGGGAGAGAACGGGGGGAAGGAACGAACAAGCCAGAGAGAGGGAGAGGGTTCTGGGTTGGGTTTAGAGGAAAAGCAGAGGGATGAGGGGGGGAGAGAAGGAACCAATTTGAGAGATTGCATGGATGTTTGCAGGGAAAGGACTGAGGAGAGATGTGGAAGAGAGAGATAGTTGCTAATTTTAAAAGAAAAAAAAAAAGAAAAAAAAAAAGAAAAAAAAAAGCAACCATGTCCATTTGAAAAAGGGGAATAATAAGAGGAGAGGAGAGAGAGTGCAATGCTTTAATGCAGGAAAAAAGAAAGGAGGGGTGGGTGTTGATGTCACGTTCTACCCCCCCGGGGGTTTCCCGACCCATACGGGGCAGCGTCACTTCCCCCAAGCAGAACCACAGACCCCGCCAACGTCTCCCCGGGAAACCAGGCCCCCTCAGCCCAACACCGTGGGCCCAGTTGTGCCCGTGTTGTGAAAGGACGTGAAAAGAAAAAAAAAAAGAAAAGAAAGCCCGTGTTTCGTAATAGTTAAGTCCCCTGGCCGGGAAAAAGTAGAAATCTTTTTTAAAAGGGGGTTTGGTTAGTTAATGAATGTTTTAGTTTAAATATTTTGGGGGGAAGGTTAAAGGGAAAGGGGAAAATTTTTTTATTTTGTTTATTCAAATTATGCATTGTGTTTTTTTCTTGATCTTTGTATGGGTAAATTTTAAGTTTTTAACTAGGGGTTTGTTTTGACAATGCATGTTTATAAATTTGAGGTTGAAGAAAGCTGTGAGGGGGTTTGGGCGTGCGTAGTCCTTCCTCCACTGATTTTTAACACCGGGGGTTGACATTTATTGGCGACCCTGCCAGGATTTTCGGCCCCATTTTTTTAAAAATTGTTCAACTTCTCAGAGGGGAAGCAGGGGGGGAAAATTTCAAGTATTGTAACCCCTAAGACAAGGGTTTGTCTTCCCTGTTTGTTACCCAAGTAGAAAAAATTTAACTAGGCTTGGCTTTGGCTTTCCAAGATGGGTTAAAAACTAGGTTTGGGGCCTTTCACCCCCAGAGTCTCATTTCCACAGATTGCCTAAAATTTCGCTCTTCTTGTGGGGCAGGCGCTGGGGCGTCTTAAAAAAACAACTACGTTGTCCCCAAGTTTAATTTTCATTCATAGGTTTGGTGCTTTTAACGCCCAACCCCGTGTCGGAAAACCCCCTTTTTTGGCTGTCTTTTAGTTATAAAATCTTTTTTCAAAAAAAAAAAAAAAAAAAAAGAAAGAGATATAATGGGGGGAAAAAAAGGGAACCCAACCCCTTTTGAAAAACTCGGAGCGTCGCTCGTGATCAAAGGTTATCGGGAGAAGAGTTGCGAGCATTTTTTAAAAAACCAACAAAAGGGGAAAAGAGATGAACGCGCAAAAAAGAGGGCCGGGAAATCGCAGCGGAAAAAGCAGAAGGGGAAAAAGGGTTTTTGGGGAAACGCGGGAAACCCAAAAAAATAAGGCAAGCCAAAAACCAGAAAGAATAAAGGGCAGGAAAAAACCCCCCAAAATGGGGGAAGCGCGGGAAAAACAGAAAAAATAAAACCCGGAAACCCGAAAACAAAGGGGAAAGCGCAGGAAACAGAAAACTGAGGAAGCGCGGGAAACGGAAAGTTAAAAGGGTTTTAAATTAGAGTTGGGGGAAAGTGGGGAAGGGAAAAGGGGAGACCCCGAGGATGGGATTTCCCCATTTTGTGACCGGTGCGAAAGTATGCCCCCCGCCCCAATTTGAAAAATTTCCTGAAGGAAACCCAATTTCAAAATTGAGGGATACTTTCAGTCGTTTCGAAACGTTTGCGACCCAGTCGGGTTTGGGCCCCTCCAGAAGAGGGGGGCAGTCATTTTTTCCGGCGCATTGAGGGAAAGGCATTGCAGTTTTCATTTTGCGTTCCCAGCAGAAAAAACATCCGATTTTGGTCCCTGTAAAGGGGTTCTTTAATAAAGGGATTTAAACCTCACAGGGGGAAGGGTTTCCCGGGAAAAGAAAATTTCGTTCGCTAGATTGCAAGCGGGGGAAAACGTACCCCTCATTTTTGGGTGCCCGTCTAGATCACAAATTTTGAGAAAGGGTTTTAGAGTTGAGTGGTACGAAGAAGGAGTTGGCCGAGTTGAAAGAGCTAGTTATGAAAGAACAGATTTTGTCAGGTTGCGGCCCTGAGCTAACCATACTTTGAAAGAGAGCACCCAGGACGCGGAGAGTTGTTGAATTTCGCAGGGGTTTTGTATAGAGGGAAACGTTTGGGCACAAAGGTGCGGGAGAAACAGGTGCTGGGCCCCGGTTTGGAAAGGGGAAAAGGAGCCCAGGGGATTTTTTTCTGCAAAGTCGAAAAACCCAGTGGGGGGCAAAAAGTAAAGGGAAAAAGGGGAAAATTAAAGGTTTTTCATTTTTTCCACAAAAAGGGGGACATGTGCAGGGTTGTCCCCCTAAAGGTTCCAAAAAGGCAGCACCTTGCAAGGGGGGAAATTAAGGGTCGTAAAAGGAAACGACCTGCAGGGGAAACCCAAAAGGGGATTCAGTTAAAAGAGGGTGGGTGCGCCAAAGGCTAGCCGGGGGACAGCGTCTTGTGGGGAGGGGGGGGGCATTTGGGGGGGGGGCTGATTTGGTTCGTTACCCAGTGGAAAAAGGGGTTTGGTTGGCCAGCGGGATTTTTGAAAGGGTTACGAACACTGGTTGTTCATGGGGGGGTAGAACGAACAACGCTGGCCCGAAAAGGGGGTTTGACAGGGAAAAACCCCAGCCCTTTTAAACCCCAAATCGATGGCCCTTTGGGGGGTTTTCCAGTTGCAAAGGGATAGAATACGAAACCCCTTACTTCTCAGGCGGTTGCCCTGCTTTGGGTAAGGGACCCCCCCCTTCCCACGATTTGATCTTTGGGAAATTTTTCCCAGGTGCAAGGGATCCGGGGGATCCGGTTTTTGATTTCCCTACAGGGGCAGCATTTTCGGGACAGGACCCGAAGGAAAAAAAGGTTTTTAAAAACCGTTGTTGTTCCGGGAAGGGGAAGTGGGGAAAGGGACGTGTCGCCTGATGATTTTGGGGCGGCACGGAAAACCAAGCCCCTTTCGCTCTTTAAAGTCTTGGGAGTTGGAAAGAGGTGGGGGAAACAGGAGTTTAGAGGGGGGTGGCCCAAAATTTTTCTTGTAAAAGGGCGGGTTTTTGTACCGAGGTTCCCCCAAGGAGAAGACAGGTAAGATTTCCTCAGTTAGAGGTACCACCCATGTTACCCGGGGACACTGTCTGCCCGGGGGGGTTTTCCACGGGGGGTCCTCTTTGGCGGTCATCTGGCCCCAGAAAAAACGGCGACCGAGTTTTGTGTTTTTCATGGGCCGCACCCAATAAATTAAAGGAGGGGGAAGGAGCCCCAGCAAAAGGGAAGGGGAGATTTTGTTCCCCTAATTTCCCGGGGAAAAGAGCCCTTAAAAGGGAAATGTGTACTGTATAAAGGGGCCCTAAAACAGTTGGATTTCCTGGGTTTTGTTGTCGGGGGCGCCCCCACCCCCGCCAAAGGGGGGAAAGGGGGAGAAGATGATGAATTCAGAGGGACCCAAGCCCCAAAACAGAAGTCAGGCGCCCTGTGGTTTTATTGGGTTCTATAGGGAGTTTGTCCCAAACTTTGCTGCAATCACGAGTCCCCCCCCAGGATTTGATCAAGGCGGGGAAACCCCGGCAGTGGTCGAGGGGGAAAGGCGGGCCGGGAGAAAAGCACGGGCAGACGGTGTTGGGAAAAGGGACTGGGTTTTCCCGGCCCCATCTTGAAGCACCAGATTTGCCCCAAACCTTTTTTTGTTGCCCCCCGATGCACCCGGTGGGGGATGGGGTCCCGTATTGTTACAGGAACATAAAGGGGGTCGATTTTCCCTTGTGGAAATGTAGCAGTAAGTTGACAATTTTTAAAAAGGGGGTACAAAAACGGGGGGAAAAGGGGTGTTTAGCTGTTGTGGGGGGCCGTGCAAAAGTTCCCCCAAAATACTTGTATAAAAAAGGGTTCGTGATCGGCCGGATCATCAACCACTCAAATTCCTGCGGAGGCCCCCATTTTGGAAAAACGCAGAGTGCGGGTTGGGCAATGGCACTGCACCCCTACAGGTACCGGGCAGTCTTCCCCTGGTCAAACAAAAATTCCGGGGGCTAAACTATTTAAGTGTGTATTCCTAGCAAGCTGCAACCAGAGGAAGTCGTCATATCCGGGGTGAAAAGGGTTGTTTTAAAATTTTGTTTGGGGTTTCCCCATTTTAAAAGTTGTTTGGAATTTTTTGGGTTTTTTTCTTTTTAAATTTTGGTTTTAGTTCCCCATATTTATTTTTTGGGGGTTTCCCGGGGGCGGACGGGTTTTTTAATTTTTTTCCTTTGTAAAATTAATTTGTTTTCCAATGAAAATGTGGGGGTTAATGCTTTTGGAAAAAAGCCCAAAATAAAGAAAACCCCCCGGTGTGCGGGGTTCAAAATTCTTGAGGTTTTTTGTAAGTTATATGGAAAAAATTTTGTGTTTTAAAGGGGGGGAAATTTGTACGGAAAATTAAATCCCCAAAATTCGGGGAATCCCCAAATTTGGACTTGCCCTAAAATATTTGGGTAAGGCGGGGGCCCCAAAGGGTTCATTGGGGAAAATTTACGGGGGGGGATAATTTTTTAAGAAGCCCGGTTGTTTAAAGGAAAATTTTTTCAACCCTTTCCCCCTGTCCCTTTCAGCCAAAATTTTGGCTTTTTTGGGGTTCGGGGGAGACAGGCACGGTTTTCCGTCGGAAAAAGGGGAAATTTCAGGTCTTAAACCCCTTTGGGGAAACGCCCACCCCCCCATTATTTTAACCCTCCCAAAATTTCTGGGCTTGGCCCCAAACCGGGCCCCCAATTTTGGAAAGGGGGGGAAAGGGGGGGGTGGGGGTAAAATTACCTTCAAAACTGACCCTTCCAACGAAAAAGGCCGGTTAACCCCCGGGCCTGGTTAAATGGGAATTTTTATCCTGGAAAAGAGGGAGATAACCTTGGCGTTCTCGGGGGTTAGCCCGGTTTTGGGCCCTTTGGGCCCTCTTAGATTTTAAAGGAATTTTGGGGAGGGAAAGAAGGAAAGGGGGGAAAAAGGAAGGGGGGGGGGGAAAACCTTTCAATTTCCCCTTTTCCCCCCAACAGGGAAGGCGGGGGGAGGGAACGCGGGGGGAAACCAAAGGGTTTGAGGGGGGTTTTGGGGTGTGGGTTCTGCCAAGGGAAGGGGAACCCCAAGGAAAGAGATGGAAGGGGAGAGGAGAGAAGGGGGGAAAAACGAAAAGAAAAGAGAGAGGGAGGGGGGCAAGTTCGGAAGAAAACCCGGAGGAAGGAGGGGTGGGGAAGGAAAAAACCCAAAGTTGAGGGGGTTAAAGGGTGTTTTCCCCCGGGGGAAAAAGGAGAGAGGGGAGAGAGGAGGAACCCCAGGAAGAAGGGAAAAGAAAAAAAAGAAAAGAAAAAAGGGCCCACCCCTTTGAAGAGAAACAGAAGTTTGAGGGGAAAAAAAAAAGGAAAAAGGAACCCGTTTGCAGGAAAGAAAAAGGGAAAAAGGAAAAAAGGGCTGAGGTTAGAATGTTTTAAAGGGGGTTGCCTTTTTAGGGAAGGAAAGAAAGAAAAGAAAAAAAAAGAAAAGCCCCTGCCATTTGAAGGGCCCCCCTTGGGCCCAAAAGGGGAGGGTGCCGGGGTTTTTAAATGCGGGAAAAAGAAAAAAAAAAGAAACGCATTTGTTTCCCGAAAAAGGGTTAAATCCCTGGCAGGTAAAGGGAAAAGAAACGTTTATCCCCCGGGTTAAAAATGGGGTTTTTTGTTGTTTTGGGACGGAAAAGGAAAAAAAAGAAAAAAAGAATGTTTTTTTTGGGGTTGTTTCAATCCCCTTTGGCCAGGTAAGTAAAATCATTTTAACCCGGGGTTTGTTTTTTTAAAATCATGATTTGTTAAAGGTTGGAAAGAAGTTTTTTTTTTGGGCTTTGGCTTGTTTTTTTCCCCATGACATTTAAAAAAATTTTTGAACTTTTCGGGACGGGACAATAAGGGGGCAGGGGTATAGAATTGGTTGTAAAGAAAAGGCTTATGGGGGCGGGCGCCCCCCCTTTTCCCCCATCAAAACCCGGGGGTTTCGTTAGGGCCCCAGTTGGGGTGGTTTGGGTTTAATTTCCCTTCCCCCCCCCCCCCCCCCCCCCCCCCCCCCCCCCCCCCCCCCCAACCCCCCCCCCCCCCCCCCCCCCCCCCCCCCCCCCCCCCCCCCCCCCCCCCCCCCCCCCCAAAGTATATGCCCTCAAAATTTACCTTTTTGGGAATGATTTCATACAGGTTTTACGTTTGCCCTTGTCTCTCTCTCCCCTTTTTTTTTTTTTTTTTTAAAAAAAACTTGTGTGTCTTTAAAAATTGTTTTGGGTTTTTTTACTTTACCCCAATTTGAGGGCGGGGGAGATCTTTGTTTTACTGTAAAGGGTTTTGACACCTGTCCCTGTTTGGGAAAAACATGAGTCACAGACCTGTCCCCCAGTGTCTTCTATAAACACGTGTGTTCCTTTCCCCCCAAAAGCCCTTTGGGCAACGGTATCCTACTTTATATGGGGGTTCATTTCCCTGCCCGGTTTAAATCCTTTTTTTTTTTTTTTTTTAATCGGTGCCCAAAAAGAGGGAAAATCATGTTTTGAAAAAAACATTTTTTTTTTTTTCAATCACGCATTCAATGGACATCCCCTTTGGACGGGGGCGCTTTTCAGATTTGCTTTGATGACTCGGAAACCAAAGCCCTAGCAAATAAAAACGCCCAAAATGAACACTGCGCTGGGGTCATTAAAAGGGACGTCACACCCGGCGGTTTGGGCGGAAAGGGAAAATTTCTTCGATTTGTCAACGCAAAACTGCTTTTTTTTCCTTTTTTTTTTTCCCCGAACGTGAAAGGGCAAACCCAGTGCCATAAATGTTGCAAAACGACAGGTTGGTGGGTGAACGTGGATCACCCAAATGCATTATTTTTTCTATCAGTACGGCCGAATTTACTGAAAATCGACTGGTCTGTTTGTGTGTGTGTGTGTGTGTGTGTGTGGGGTGTGTATGTGTGTGTGTGTGTGTAGGGCGTGTGTTTCTTTTTTTTTTTTTTTTCAATGTAAAAGGAAATGTTTTTTTGGGTTTGGTAACCCCCGGGCCGCCCCCCGCTGTCGTTTCTTGTCCAATGTATGCCATTTGTTTGTCATTCACGAAATGTGACATGATATTTTTCTTTACTGGTGGAAGAAATTTGGTGCGTGTTTATTTGCTTTTTTTTCTTTTTTTTTTGTAACGTCTTTTGATTACTGTTAAACCAACACAACGCGAGAGATGGGGACTCAAGACTACTATTTTCTGCCCCTGTGAGTAAAATCCCAAAGTTTTGGGGGTCCGTTAACGTGATTTCAAAGCCCCCTGGCTAAATTTTGCGAATTTGTTATCAAAAAAAAACCCCCCCATGCGGGGTTTTTGTAAAATAAAATTGATGGGGCCCCCCGTCCCCCCACTGTCCCCTGCTTGTCCGTGTCCATTTTACGTGCGTGGCCCTGCATGCGCGCGCGCGGGGCCCCGCGCGCGTGTTTTTTGTGTGTGGGGTGGGACGTGAGATACACAAAAATCCGTCTTCAATGGGCTTTAAAATTTTTATCGTAGAAGGAGGTGTAGGGGGGGATCGAAAAATTTTAACCCACTTTTCGTCTCCGCAAACGCCCCCAAAGGGGGAAAAAAATGTGTGAGTCCCCTTCTAGACATAAAACGGGCCCCCCTCATCCCTTTAACAAGTCCCAAAAATTTGCCTTCTCTCTTTTCCTTTTCCCCTCTTCTCTCCTCTTTCAGGGATTTTTATTTACCCTCAACACTAAGCTGGGTTACATTCTTGACATAATACTATGAGAACAGTAATGGTGAAAAGATTAAAGGATTCCCCATTTTTTTAAACGACCTGAAGCTCTTTCTTAACCGAATGTGTTTTAGCCCAAAAAACGGGACTGGGTGAAGGGGGGGTTTTAAAAAAATTTCACCGAAAAAGCAAACAGGGTTTTTTTTTAAAGGGGGGGGGGGGGGGGGACCAAAAAAATTTTAAAATTTAGTGCTTTTGTTTTTTTTTTGTTTTGTTTTTGGTTGTGGGGTGTGTGTGTGTGTGTGTGTGTGGTGTGTGTTGTGTGTGTGTTAATCTAATCCAACCCGGGACTCAAAAACGGGGAGGCAAATTTTGTTGACAGGTGCCCTTTAACCCCTCAGTTTTGTGTTTTTGGGAACGGAAAAAAGGTGAGAACCCGCAAATGGCCCGGGCCTTTGGGGTAGAGGAAATTTACGCTGATTCTCGGTCGCTTTTATTCCCTCCCCTTCAGAAGACAAAGAAGATGCTTTTTTTTGTTTTATTTTGTTTTGGTTTTTTATTTTTTTCAATTCCCTTTTAAAAGTATTGTAAGCCCAAAAAGTAAAAGCCCTTAACCCCCCCTCGCAACCCCTTTTTTTTTTACCCTTAAAAATTTTAATTTCGCTTTTGTGCCTTTTTCCCTGTTATTAACCCACTGATGGCGCAGCCTTCTCAAGTTTCGTTTTCCTGTGTGCTGCCCTTGGGGTGTCTCCCTACAGTGCAGCCAGTATAACGCGTGTCTAGGCGCCGCTCCAGCTTTCCTGTGTGCCCTTTCCCCCCCCATTACCGTATCGTCCGTTTGTTGATTTAGTGGCGGGTCTCTGAAATTCCCGTTTTTTTGAAAAAAATTTCCGAATATATTGGACATTGCCAATCAGTATTGGGGACTCCTTTTCCGGGAAAAAGAAAAGGGGAGGGTTTTCTCGTGTAAAATTTTTGGGCGCTTTTCTGTTTTTGGAAAATGGGCTTTCCTTTTTTTCTTCTTCTTTTTTTTCATTCAGACTGCGGGGAAAAACATGACATTCAAGCTTTGTAAATTTTGGGAGGGGGCCCGGGGGTAGGGGCGGGGGGAGGGGGGGGCTTTCCCCTTTGTATTGGAAAAAAATGTCCCCCAAATGGTACTGGAAAAAACCGGGGGAAAATTTTTGGGGCTTTTTGGTTTTTTTTTTTTTTCCCTTTAAATCACCCTTTTTCGTTCATGTCAGAAAAAAAAAGCGAATGCAAAAAAAGTGTCCTTTCATCCTTTTTAGAATTTGGGTTTGCTTTTCTGAAGCCGTATTGATCAGTTTTTCAGCCGATAATTCAAAAAAATCCCAAAAATGAGACACCCCGTGATTTACTATCGGAGAGGTGGGGAGGGGGAGACGGCCCGGGGGGGGGGGGGGGGGGGGGGGGGGGGGGGGGGGGGGGGGGGGAAAGGGGGGGGGGGGGGGGGGGGGGGGGGGGGAGGGGATTCCCCCCCCCAATTAAGGTTTTTTAAGACCGGGGGCCCCCTTTTTTCCCTGGTTTAACAGTTATTTTTAAGGGGGGCCCTTTTGGATTCAGTTTTGGGAATGTTTTAACGTTTTTTAAGGGGAGTTTTACCGCTTTTGAAATTTCCCTTTTATTCCATACCTTGGGAAAGTTTTCCCCAAAACATGGAAAGGGCTTTTTTTTTGTTGTTAAAAATTACTTTTTAGCTCAAAATGGTTGCTTCGTTAACAAATTATTTGGGCCCTTTTTTTAAATTAAGGAAAAAGGGCCCCTTTCTGTATCAGTATGGGGTGGAGGGGGGGGGGTGGGGGGGTTGTTTTTTTAGCTGTTTTGGGGGGTAAATGGGATGGTGGTGGTTTTTGGGGGTTTGGGGGTTTTTTTTTGGATTTTTTTTCTTTTTTTTCTTTTTATTTTTTTTTAAATTTATCAGTGTCGGAATGATTTCCCGTCGTCAATAGTAAAAAAAACGCTGTCTCCCCGTTGATAAGATTTGGTCTGGTAATCCTAAGGGTTTTTGAGCTCGGGGCCCCCCCCCCACCCCCATCCCCCCCAAAACCCTTTTTTCCCCCCGCCCCTTCCCCGCTGGGTTTTTCCCAGGGGTGAACTGGTACTTTTTCTCTATGGTTTCCCCTTCTCTTTCTTCTTCTCCTCTTTTCCCCTCTCTCCCCCTCTTTCCCCTCTCTCTTTTCTTTTGTCTGTGGGGGGAAATTCGAGACCTCACAGACGAAAACCAAATTTTTGGGACATCTTTTTTTTCCCCCTCAGGGCAGGTTTTTTCAACACGCAAAATCCATCCCCCCCTACCCCCCCCCCCCACAATCATTGGTTTTCCATGCGTCTTGGGCCCTTAAAAAAAAATTTTTGGCCCGAGGGGCCCTAAAAGAACACAGGGTAGAGATGAATAACCCCTTTCCCCCTCCTCCTCCTCCCCCTCCCCTCCCTCCCCAAAACCCCCTCTTCCCCCTCTTTTAAGCCCCCCCCCCTTACCTCCCACCCCCATAATACACCCCCCCCCCCCCCTCCCCTGTGCCTTCCTTAACCGCCAGTTTTGTCTTTTCTAAAAACGCAGTTCAGTTAAAAAGGAAAGGGGCGTTTTTTGTTGAACGTAGGATTCAATGTTTTTTGGGAAAAAAGTCATCCGTGGGGCCCAAAAAGTCGTACTGCTTTTCCCGTATCTTGCTTCTTTTTTTTTTTTTTTTCAAACCCCAAAGGGTTGGGGGACTGGAAAAGAGGGGAGGGAGGGTGTGGCGGTTTTTGGGGAGGGGGTGGGAGAAAAGGGGGGGGGGGGGGGGGGGGGCGTATTTATGCTTGAAAAATTTGGTTTAATCGGGGCCCCTTGCATGGGGAAAGAAAAGGTTTACTGCACCGAAAAAAAACAAATGGGCAAGGGGGGGGGGGTGGGGGGAAGGGGGGGGATGGGCAGAAACAATTGGGGTCAGAAGGAAAGAAGGGTGAGAGGATGAGGGGGGTGGGGGCTAGAGAGGAGAGAGAGGATTTTGGGATTTGAGAAATTTTTAACAAAACACAAATCAAACCCTAAGATCAGTGTGTGTGCCGGGGCGTGCCCCGCGGCCCCGGGGGCCCCGGCGTTTTCTGGGGTCTGTCTGTTTTGTCGGGCTGTCTGTGTCCCGGGGTATCTGGGATGTGTGTTTTCAAAGTTTTGCGCGGTGTTGGGGCCGCGCCCCTTTTGGGGTGGGTTGGGGTGTGGTGATGTGTGGTTTTGGTGTGTGTGTGGAAGTAGTGGGCCCCTTTGTGCCACCAGCACCTTTCGAAGTTTTTTGTTTTAATACCCTGCTATCCCCCGGGTGTGTTTTGTAAACGCCCCACGGTGCCCCAGTCACGTTAAAATACCTACGGGGTTAAAAAAAAAAATGGTTTTGTTTCCCCTTTTACTGAAATTTTGTACCTGGGGTCGCCATTGGGACATGTCTCCCGTATCCTTTCCGTTTTTTCCGGGAAGTCGAAGAAGAAGGGAGAGAGAGAGAGAAAAGAGAAGGAAGAGAGAGAAAAAGGGAGAGAGAGAAGAACCCACAGACAGAATTTTGGGGTGTGTGTGGCCGAAAATGTAAATCAACCCTATCGCCTTGTTGTATTTTTCTGTACCCCCCCGTTATCGCCCTCTCATAATCAAAACAAACCACCACACCCCCCACAACACACACACAAAAAACACACCACACGCCCGGGGTTCATAAAACAAATCCCGGGGAGGGACGCAAAGCGTTTCCCACGGACGCAAGAAAGCCCCCTATCTTTGGATGAAAACAGAATTGTGTTTCTCATGGGAAAAAAACAAAACACAAAACATATCGCAAAAGAGAGAGAGGAGAGGAAAAGAGAGGAGGGGAGAGAGAGAGAAGCATCCATTCCCCCCCATCCATCCATCCATCAAATACAATTTTATGGGTCCATCTCTTCTCTGACTTTTCTAAAAAAAAAAAAAAAAAAAAAACACCCCGATCCCCTTAAATGAAAAGGTTTTTTATCATTACTTTTATCCCACTAAAAATAGGATCGTGACAGGATAGAAAAAAAAAATCGGGTTTAGACTTTTAGTTTTGGAAAAAAAAACTTAAAAATTTTATTTTTTGGCGAGGATTTTTTTTTAATTGTATATAAACCCGATTTTTTTTTTTTAAACAGTCAAAGCCACTGGGGGGGGAAAGGGGGGGGGGGGGATTTCCCCTTTTGGGGTCTAAGCTTTTTAAAAAAAAAATCACTCGGAAAAGCACGCGCCGATCAATGAAGTAAATGAAAGGCCAGACTTCTGTGTTAAAATTACAGCAATCGGTGGGAAAAAGGGTTTTAAGGAGGTGTTTTTTTGTTTTTTGGTTTTGTTTTTTTCCCCCGAATCCCCTTTTATGGGGTGACCAAAAGACAAACGATTTTGATTTGAATCCCTGATTTTCCAAATTTTGGGGAAACAACAGAGGAGACGAGGGTCGAAAGAACTGGAAAAAGGGCTTCGAAAACGTCTTGGTTTGGGTAAAAAGGGGACCTGGCTAAAATGATGATTTAGATGTGATGTTGATAAAGATGAGATGGCTTTGTTGTTGCGACGATGGTGATGTTTCTGTGATGATGCCGGGCGATAATTTTCCCTTTTTCGTCAAAAAGGGAATTGCTGAAGGATGTATGTTTTACGAGTGTTTACTTTTTTATTGATGAAATTTTTTTTGCCAAGTTGGGGTTTGTGCTCTGTCGTTGTGAAATCCCAAAAAATTTGTTTAAAAAAAAAAAATTTTCGTTTTGTGTTTCAAGCTCTAACATGTTAAAAATTTTTTCTTTTTACACTGGCTATTGTATTTGTAAATAGGTCTATTTTAATCAACCCCCGGTCTTCCCCCGAATGCTCCCTTTTCCCCCTCCCTTTACTCTTCTCTGTCTCTTGGCAATCAAAAAAATTTGTTTATATTATTTGATTTTTTTCCCCGGCCACCCTTTCCCCCCCCCCCCCCCCCCCCCCCCCCCTCCCTTTTTCCCCCCCCCCTCCCCCCCCCCCCCCTTTCCTCCCAACCCTTTGTCCTTTTTTCCATGATTTATTGTTTTTCAACATTTGCAGGGTTTACCCAGATATCCCCAAATATTTCCCAAAGAGAAAAATGTATGTTTTGTACAATAAGTCCCAAAGATCGTCCCGCATAAATCCCAAAAAATTTTCCCCGTTATTTGAATGTGCATGAAAAAAAAAAAGGTTATTAAAAAAAAGGAAAAAAAAATGCCTTATACTTTTAACTTGTTGTCACTTACTGATCGTTTATACGAAATGTGGTTTTGTGTGTGTGTGTGTGTGTGTGGGGTTGTTGTGTTGTGGGCGTGTGTTTATTGGAGGGGGGGGGGGGGGGGGGGGGGGGGGGCCTAGTGTGAGTGCGTTTCGATGGGTATTTCCTTTTACCCCAATCTCTCTCTCCCCCCTCTTCCTCTCTCCCCCTCTCTCTTCTCTCTCTCTCTCTCTCTTTCAGCCCCCTCCCCTTTTGCTCTCTCTTTTTAAACTGTGTGGGGTGTTTGTTGGGGGCCCGCCCCGCTCGCGTTTTTTTCATTTAGTGTTGGGGTTTGTCTTTTGGGGTGTGCGTGGGGTGAAAAGGTGGGTCTCGCCGCCCCTTTTCCCCTCTCTTTTTCCCTCTCTCTCTCTCCCTCGCTCTCTTCTCTCTCTCTCTCTCTCTCCCCTCTCTGGCTCCCCCCCCCCCTCTCACTCTCCATGCTTTCTCTTTCTGTGCTCCCCACCCCCCCTTTCCCCCCTCCCCCCTTCCCCCCTCCCTCTCTCTCTCTCTCTCTCTCTTTCCCCCCCTCCCTCCCTCCTCTCTCTCCCCCCCCCCCCCTCCCCCCTTCCCAATTTCTCTCGTCAGTCAATCCCTTTCCCCCAAAAAAACAAAAGCCCACGGGCCCCAAAAAAAAAAAAATGAAAGAAAAAAAAAAAAACCCCGCCAAAAACCCACTAAAATAACGCCTAATATAATCCCCGGGTTTTTTTTCCACGCCCACCGCGATTTCCCGGTCCCCTTTTCGCAACAAACCGCCAGCCCACGCGGCCAGTCATCGGGCAAATAAAAGCAAGGGCAGGGACTTCAATAATAATAATCCCGACGGACCCATCGTCGTTGTCCAAACCCTCGGGTTTAGTTTTGTCGGGCTGGCTGTCTGCCCCTCGTGTGACGGAAGAAAAAACCCAAAACCTGGGGGCCCGGCCGGAAGTTTCAAAACCGTTGGAAATTCCCCCCGCTCCCCCGCCCCTCATGTCCTGTTCGTTGGGGGGTTTTCCCGTCCCCGGGGCTAAAGAGGAGGAGGTGGAAGCGGGAACCCCCCCCCAAAAAAACCCCCTAAAAGTGTCACGCAAACCCGTGGGGAGGGGAGGGGGGGGGGGGGGGGCTGGGGGAAGGGGGGGGGATTGGGGGGGGGGGGGGTTTAACCCGGGCGGGACGTCGCTTTTCCCAAAAAAAAAAAAAAACAATTAGGTCGGTTTCCCCGGGATACTGTGTTCGTTTCGTCCTCTGTCTGTCTTCTGTCTGTCTGTCTGCTTGCTTATCTCCTAAACCCTTTATCTTTCTTGTCGATCGATCAATCGATTTATCTATCTGTTTTTTCTGTTATCCCATCCCGGTCTGTGTTGCCCTTTTCCTCTAAACTACCCCTGGGTTGGGCTATTTTCTATCTTTTTTTTTTCAATCTATGTGGTATCTATCCATCTACGACATCTCTATCTTTCTCTTCTGTTGTTGCCGCCCCCTGTTTGGGCGTGTGTCTGTCTGTCTGTCGGCCCACTGTCCCCGTTTTGGGAAAAGGGACTAATATTTTTTTCTAGGAATTAAAAAAAAACAAACAAAGAAAAAAAAAAACACATTTTGTGGATATATACCCAAGCCCAAAAAAAATATGTCGGGAGGCGGGAAAAATTTTAAAAACTATTTTCGGGTTTTGCTATCATCTGTCGAGATAAACGAAACACCCAAAAAAACTGAAGCTTTTAAAAAAGGGCCCCCTTTTTGGATGGCGTCTGCCCAAAAATCCTTTTTTGAGGCAGTATAATGAACACCCAAGAAAGGGCACCCCGACCCAAAAACCCCCCCTCTCTCCCTCTCTCTCTCTCTCTCTCTCTCCTCTCCCCCTTCCCCCTCCTCTCTCTCCCCCTCCTCTCTCTTCTCTCTCTCCTTTTGTCCCTTTCCCCTTTTTTTCTCGTTCTTTTTTCTTTCCTTCCCTTTTTTGCAAATTTTCCGTTTCCCCTATGCTGTTTTTAACATTTTTTTGACTGGTTGGGGGTTTGTCACAGATTTGGATTTGGGCTGGGGTTTTCATTTTACAAAAGAAAAAATTTGCCCTTTAAAAGATTTTTTTTTTTCCCAAATTTTCTAAAAATGGCTTGATTTATTATTGGGGACAAAACAAAAGGGGGGCTTGGGGGCAAAGATTCCTTTTGGGGTGACGAGAGGGACAGGACAGAAAAGTGGGGAGACGGAGACCCAAAAGAGAGAGAAAAAACAGAGAGAGAAGGGCACGGGAGAAAGAAAGAAAAAACTGGGAGGAGAGGGGGAGAGAGGAGAGGAGAGAGGGAGGCCCCCCTTTCCCAAAATAATTTTTATAAGGAGAGAGATTTTATTAAAATTAATATATGTACCTACCCCCCCACCCACCCAAACACACACCCACAAAACACACACAAAGCACGCACGCACCACGCCATGCCCCCCACACACACCCAAAAACCCCACACACAACACCCCACAACAAACACACACCCCACCCCAAACCCCACACACACACACACACACAAAACCCCCAAAAACCACCCCCCCACACACCGGGTTTAAAGGGAGAGGCAGAAAAAACAGGACAGCGACACAAAGAGACACAGGAAAAAAAGGGCGGACAGGGGGGCCCACAATCCCCTTCAAGCACGCTTCCCCCGAGCCACCCCCCCCCCAGAGGGGGGGACAGATCATTTTGCGTTGAGGAAAAGTTTTGTGTCAAATTAAAAATACCCCATTTTCAAACGAGAAGATGGTACCCGGAAAAGCGAGGGGGGGGGGGGGGGGGGGGGGGGGGGGGGGGGGAAAAGGAAGTTGGGAAGGGGGTTTGGTGGGGGGGGAATTTGGGCCCAGAAAGACAGAGAGAGAGAGAGCCCGACCCCCCGACAGAGAGAGAAAAGGGAAAAGAGAGAGAGAGGAAAAGGAGGGAAGAGAGAGAACACTGACCTGAAACATTTTTCATT
>CM031600.1:60530798-60533298 GCA_018398815.1 Conus ventricosus | reverse complement strand
CTGGTAGACTCGTCGGCCATCGAATTGGTAGACCCGTCTGCTGTCGGAACTGGTAGATCCGACCCCACATATGAACGGCGAGATATCTCCCTTCCAATAAGAAGGACGTACACAGAATTGGATGAATCACGCAACTCGACATAGTCCACAATATAATATTCTTAAATTAGAAAAGACAGAGACGACAGAACAAAGGCGTAGTTTAAACAAGCTAGACTTACCTAACTTCCTTCCCTTTGAAATCCACCTCATCTTTAACTAAAAACAAGATGAATGTTGTCTTAATTCCAAAACATCCGATCCGATGGATCGGAGTCTAGACTATATGACGAACATAAATATTATCCCACCCAAAAAGGAAAGAGTTAAACACCCATGCGCGGCGCTGTCAACCCCCCAAAACTGCCATTGCTGCAGTCTTTTGGTTTACATACCCCCAGTGTGGCTATACAGGGGTGGAGATCAAACAGATCGTCTTTTCGGCTATTAGTTTGGTCTCCATACTCCGAAAACCAGTTAGCATCCTCCGATTGTTCTCGGTAGACCTACCGACAGAACTGGTACAGATCCGCACAGTCGGTTTGTCACCAGCTTGTCGTAGGCATCACGCTCACATCCTACCGGACCAATCCCCATCGCTCTGCCCCGATTAATTAATCACCTCGCTACGATAGTGTCGACTTTCTCTCTGAGGAGGAGCTGGAGGGGCGGCGGCGGAGGAGGAGGAGGAGGAAGGGGTAGGGGGGGGGGTGAAATTAACGAAATTTGACCGGATCGTCCGTCACTACTCCCCGCATCCTCCCTAACCCTCATTCAAACCCCACTCTCTCCACTTTTTCCTTTCCTCTTTCTACATGGGGATGTACCTCGTTGATTAATGACTGCTGTTGTTTCACAGGTTGCCTTCCATGAAGTAATAACACACACACACACGCACGCGCGCGCGCAGAGAGAGAGAGAGAGAAAGAGAGATGTCCATATATATATATATATATACATATATATGTGTGTGTGTCTGTGTGTGTGTGTGTGTGTGTATCCTTGCGACTGGTAACTGGCACAAATACTGACACGGATATAGCCTACTCTCACAATCCATCTCTGTCCCTCTCCTCTCCACTCTCTCTCTCTCTCTTTCTCTCTCAAAACCTAAACAATATACTAATTCCCTTTTGAACGACCTTTTTGTCTCGGTCAAAAATCAGCAGTTGTTCTGGAATACTATACACAAGATTTCTAAAAAGAAAATATAACCTGCAAATAACATTTCAGCGCAGGACTGGTTCTTAATTTTTTTTTTTTAAGAAATCTTTTAATCTTTTGGAGAAGGACGATGTCGAGTCCATTGAGACCGACAATGCCATAAGTAATTAAGAATATACCTTCGACGGACCAATATCCAGAGAGGAAATATCATCAGCTGTTAGATTAAAGACTGGTAAAACTGCCGGGGCCTGATGGCTTCATTGGGGAGTTTTGCTTTCTTTTGTTTTGTTTTGTTTCTTAATATTCTGGTGAGATTGTTCTAATTTTATTAGTTAAATTGCTTAATCATGTATTTGATTCTAGGATATACACTGAAGATTAGAAAGAACCTAAAATACTACCTTTATTTAAGACAGGGAGAATAAACGATATGTGTAATTATAGAGGTATTACTTTGTACAATGTACGTAACAAACTGTGTGATTCTGTAATCGATAAAAGACTACATGAATGGATTGCTCAGAAAAAAAAACATAGCTGGAGAACATCAAGCAAGATTTTAAAAAGATAATTCTACCATTGATCATATGTTTAGTCTATTAGCCGCAGTTCAAAAACAATTTGGAAATAACAAGAAGTTGTATTTGGCTTTTGTAAACTTTAAAAAAATAAAAAAATAAAAAAAATTTCGATTCAGTTTAACGGAAGCTGGCCTATTTTGTTGAAAAAATGAATTAAAGGTAAGTTGTATCGTTGTGTAAAAAGTATGTATAAAGAGGTAAAAGCAATAATTGGAACGTGTGCAAAATTATCTGATTTTGTTAAGCGTAGGAGAAGGGTTAAACAAGGCGATGTTTGCAGTCCAGTTTCATTTTCTCTGTTCAAAAATAAATTGGCTTTGGAGATTATTCAAAATAAACGGCGTGGTGTTAACTTTGATCTCTTGGCATTGTTTATCTTACTTTTTGCTGACGATAATATTTTACCGTCTACGATTGTAGCTGGTCTTCAAAGACAATTGAACAGCTTGGATTCAGCTGCTACTAAATTAGAATTAAAAGTTGATATGAATGAAACCAACATTGTTATGTTTCGTACAGGTGAATCTTTGGCACGTAATAAGAAATGGATCTACAGGGGTTAATACATCGTTGTAGTCAGTGTATACAAGTATCTTTGATTTTATTTCACTACCAGGTCAAGTTTCACTTTTGGGTGTAGAGATATAGCAAATAGAACAAAGACAGCAGTCTCAGTTATACTCCATATTTTACATGAATTGAATTATAGCGCA
>CM031600.1:60490798-60508298 GCA_018398815.1 Conus ventricosus | reverse complement strand
TACCCCAACCCCACCTTCCTTCGCCGGCGGAATCTTCAGCGTCGTAATGGCGAGACAAAACGTTTGCCGACAGTCGTTGCAGCGTCGTGACCTTGACAGTTACCGCACCCTCAATACCATGGCGAGCAGCGCTTGTCGGTTATGGGCAGGGGAACTCACAAGCACTCCGCGATGAACACATCACACAGCCACATGACTCGCGAAACATACACACACACACACACACACACACACACACACACACAATGTACCAACTACAGACTCTCCGACGCTTGGACACGGAAAATTATCTAGTGTGTTCTCCTTCAAATTGAGCTCTGGCGCTGCAAATGAAGTCCACGGAACCTGAAACGATAGTTTCGCGCACACACACAACACACACACACACACACACACACAACACACACTACACACACACACACACACACACACACACACACACACACACACCAACACACACACACACACACAACACACACACACACACCACACCACACACACACAAAAACACACACACCACACACAAACACCACACACACACACACACACACACCACACAACAACACCACACAACACACACACACACACACACCACACACACACACACACACACACCACACACACATACACCACACACAAAAAACAAACCACACCAACACACACACACCACACACACACACCACCAACACAACACACACACACAACACCACGACCACACTCACACAGCTCCGCGACGCACGCAACACACACACACACACACACACACACAACCACACACACACACAAAAACACACACACACAACACACACACCACACACACACACACACACACACACACACACACACACACACACACACACACACACACACACACACACACACACACACAACACACACACACACACACACACACACAAACACACACACACACACACACACACACACACACACACACACACACACACACACACACAACGCACGGACACATGCACACGTGCGTGCGCGCGCGCACACACACACACACACACACACACACACACCACACACACACACACACACACACACACACACACACACACACACACACACACACACACCGTAACGCAGCTCCTGGATGTCACTGCAGAGGTGGGAGATGAACTTACACAAAAACCTTAAAAAATATTTTAAAAAAAAAAAATTTAAACAGCTCCATGGTTGCAAGGACTCGCGCGTGATTCTTAGGAAATCGGACTTCCCTTTCTTGTAAAAATTTCGCTTCCACGAGTTCTCTTTCGGTTACGTTATCTTTCTGTGCTGCAGCAGCAGCAGGACCCGTGTTCTTGAAAAGTTGGCTCACTTGTTGATGAATGACTCATTCTCGATGTAAATTCCCATGAAAGATAAGTTACGACGATTTACCGGAAAATGAGTGTCGGAAGCAGAATTTGGTCGCGGAAGTGATGAGAGAGAGAGGAGGAAAAGCGGTTTGGCGGAGCGAGGAGGAGGAGGAGGGGGAAGCATGGAGGGGTGGGGGTGGGGGGGTGACAGGACAAGACAGAGTGGGGAGTGGGTGGAAGAAGGGGAGAGAGATGGACAAGCCGTTGATGGCTCCTTTCACCGAGTCTTCACTGTCGTTTTGTCAAACGTTGAATTCGTTTGTCCTCCCTCTACTGTCGTTTTGTTAAACGTTAATTCCGATTGTCCGCTACTGTCGTTTTGTCAAACGTTGAATTCGTTTGTCCTCCCTCTACTGCCGTTTTGTTTAACGTTAATTCCGTTTGTCCTCTACTGTCGTTTCGTTAAACGTTCATTTAGTTTGTCCTGTCGTTTCGTCAAATGATTTCGTTCGTCCTATACTGTCGTTTTGTCATACGTTGAAATCGTTTGTCCTCTACTGTCGTTTTGTCTCGCGTTGATTTTGTTTGTTCTCTACTGTCGGTTTGTCCAACGTTGATTTCGTTTGTTCTCTACTGCCGTTTTGTCCAACGTTGATTTCGTTTGTCCCCTTCTGTCGTTTTGTCAGACGTTGATATCGTTTGTCCTGAAAAGTTGATTTCGTTTGTCCCCTTCTGTTGTTTTGTAACACATTGATTTCGTTTGTCCTCTGCTGTCGTTTTGTCCAACGTTGATTTCGTTTGTCCTCTACTGTCGTTTTGTCCAACGTTCATTTCGTTTGTCCTCTACTGTCGTTTTGCCCAACGTTGATTTTGTTTGTCCTCTACTGTCGTTTTGCCCAACGTTGATTTTGTTTGTCCTCTAACTGTCGTTTCGTCAAACGTTGATTTCGTTTGTCCTTTCCTGTCGTTTTTTTTTTTTTTTTTTTCAAACGTTGATTTTGCTTGTCCTCTACTGACATTTTGTCAGTCAAACGTTGATTTCGTTTATCCTCTAACTGTCATCTTGCCAAACGTTGATTTCGTTTGTGCTCCAAGAGCCTCCTCTACTAAAGCGTGGATCCAGCTTTAATAATGCTGTGAACCTGTGGCCAATGACAATGAGCTTGATCCATTCACTGACTGTGTGTGGCTATAAGCCGTGAATCTGTGGCCAATGACAATGAGCTTGATCCATTCACTGACTGTGTGTGGCTATAAGCCGTGAATCTGTGGCCAATGACAATGAGCTTGATCCATTCACTGACTGTGCGTGGCTATAAGCCGTGAATCTGTGGCCAATGACAATGAGCTTGATCCATTCACTGACTGTGCGTGGCTATAAGCCGTGAATCTGTGGCCAATGACAATGAGCTTGATCCATTCACTGACTGTGCGTGGCTATCGCTTTTTGGTGACAGGCTGACAGACCAAGGGACAGGCAGGCCAGGTTCCTTTGCCCCAAACACCATTCATCTTGTTTGCAGCCCAGCCGACCACAGGGGTCCATATCAGCGTGCCTACACACCAGGAGCGAATACTACTACAACCACTACCACCACTACTACTACCACCACTACTACTACTTCTACGTCTATTACTTCCACCACCACCACCACCATTACGACCACCACCATTACTATTACTCTGCCGCTGCTGCCGCTGCTGTTACTGTTACTACTACTACTACTACTACTATAATAATAATAATAATAATAATAATAATAATAATAAGGAACATTTAGTGCGCTTAATCTTAAACAAAAGCCCTAAGCGCTTACAGCAATAAGCCCTAACACACACACACACACACACACACACACACACACACACACACACACACACACACACACACACACAAACACACACACACACACACACACACACACACACACACACACACACACACACACACACACAAACACACACACACACGCACACACGCACACACGCACACACCCACACACCAGCGAAGGAGCAGAAAAATTATGTTTTGAAGAGAGTTGTTTTGAGGGAGGACTTGAAAGAAGAAAGACTGTTTGAGTTTCGGAGTGCAGAAGGGAGATTGTTCCAGCAGGAAGGAGCCTGAAAAGTAAAAGAACGTTCACCAAGTGTTCTGGCCCGAAAACGAGGGATCTGCATAATGCGAGTGTCAGAGGAAGAGCGAAGCTGTCTGGAAGGAGTATAGGTCGACAGAAGTTTAGAGAGGTAAGATGGAGCGAGGCCACCCAATGCCTTGTAACAGAGCAAAGAAAGTTTGTACTTGATGCGTACTACTACTACTACTATTATTATTATTAACATTACTACACCACTACCACCACGACTACCACCACCACCACTACTATTACTCTGCAGCACCAGCTGCTGCTGCTGCTTCTTCTGCCACTACCACTATTACTACTGCTACCACTACAACTACCACCACCACCATCACCACCATCACGACAACGACCACAACTATTACTCTGCTGCTGCTGCTGCTACCGCTACTACTACTACTACTACTTCTATTATTCTGACTACTACTATTACTTCTACTTCCATTGCTTCTACTGCTACTGCTGCTACATTCAATTCAATGTTGTTCGAAACATGGTGGACCACGAGGGGCCATATCAAGGCTATCACGGGTAGTAGTAGTAGTAGCAGCAGCAGCAGCAGCAACAACAACAACAGTAAAAGAAGAAGGAGGAGGAGGGGGAATAAAAAGAAGAAATGAAAAGACGAGCAAGTAATCAAGACAGTGAAACGACGCTACCAGGAGGAGGAATAAAAAGAAGAAGAAATGAAAAGACGAACAAGTAATCAAGACAGTGAAACGACGCTACCAGAGAGAGAGACAGAGACCACCAGACAGACAGACAGGCGGACATACAGACAGACAGACAGACGGACGGACAGGGAGAAAGAGATCTCTTTCCGCATCAGCGTGACCTTCTCGTCAGGCGGATGACATGGCAGGCCCCAACGCAAGCGCACATCATCGGAAGCCACGTGAACACATCATTGACAACTCACAGACAGACAGACAAGCATCTCTTCCTGACACCCCTGACCCCCACTTCTTGACTACGTGACGGGGCACGGACCACTCAATGGAGAGCTCCGAGAAAATTTTGCCCCCTAGGAATTTTTTTTTTTTTTTAACTTTTGGGGAATTTGACTCTGGACCTTTCTTGGGTGGGTGGGTGGGGAGGGAGAGAGGGTGGTGGTGGTGGTTGTGGTGGTGATAGTGGCCCTAGGTTCGGGTTGAAATCTCTCTCTCTCTCTCCTCTCTCTCTCCTCTCTCTCTCTCTCTCTCTCTTGAAAGAAAGGAAGAAAATCACTCATGTCAATTGTGCTCAGGACACTGTTCACCCCGAGAACCTGTCCGGAATTTTTTTTTTTTTTTGTCTTTTTTTTTTTTTTGTCCCTTAACATAAAATTCTTGAAGAAAATTAGGACCCGATACCCGGGCACTTCTGTTTTCTGAACGTATCCAAGAGAGAATTCGGTCGGTTAGTGTTTTGCAGCCAGCAGCATTACAATTCAGTCTGAAAAAGAAAAAAAAACAAAAAAAAAACTTTCTCAGGTCGGCTCCGTTCCGCTCCTCACCCCCTACCCACGCCAACATGCTCAATCCAAAAGAACCGCTCCCCCCCCCCTCCCCCTCCCACGTCCTCTTATCTTCCACCGTCACCACTCTCAGTCTCCTGCTCAACACGTCCCGCCACCACCACCCTATACCCACCCTACACTTCCAATCTCTCTTCTTCCTCGTTCTTTTACGGGGTATTCGTGCTTGATGAACACCCCGTGGAAGCCACGAGTGCGCCTGCAGTCGACGTGGGCCACTTCATTAATCTTCGTCCGAGAATCCAAGCCTGCAATAAATAGATGTATAGACAGACAAATAGAAAGGTAGATAAATAGGTAGATAGGTAAACAGATAGATAGGTAAATAAAGTTTAATCACGGAGCAGGGGAAAAACTGGGCAAGTGTCATTCATTCCACAGGATATCCTCCTACGAGCGTGGAAGAAATGGGAAGAGGTGGACAAGGACAGAGAGAGGGAGGCTGTAGGGTTGGGGTGGTTGAGCAATCTGGGGGGCTGGGTTGGGTGTGATGGGCAATACCTGGTTATATCGTGATGTGACCGGCGCGTGGAGGTTGGGGAAAGAGGTGTGCGGGGTGGGGGCTTGTGGCTGGGGGTGAGAGAGTGAGAGTATCTGCGAGCTGTTTCCGTGAATTGATAACTGGATGGATGCCTGGCTTCGTTCTTGTCGTTGCAGTCCCCTGAGGAAGACTTTTGAGAGGTCGAAATGTTGCTAATAATTTATGAGTCTGTTGTTTTTATCTCTGTTTTATGTGCGTGCGTGCGTGCGTGTGTGTGTGTGTGTGTGTGTGTGTGTGTGTGTGTGTGTGTGTGTGTGCGTGTGCGTGCGTGCGTGCGTGGTGCGTGCGTGCGTGCGTGCGTGCGTGCGTGCGTGCGTGTGTGTGCAGATATAGATATATTCTATATATATATATATATATATATATATATATATATATTATCCTTCGTGACTTTTTCACCGGAGGAATGGTGGATCAGATTTGCTTTCTCCCAGCTTCTCTGTGAATGCCTCCCACTCACCGACCCACCCACCCATCCACAGGGTCCCCTACCCCTGTCCCCCTCTTCGGATTTTCAGCGAGGAACGTTTTTCGCATGAGCCAAACGGAATGAGAAAGGGGGTCAGCAACTTTGCTACAGTGGCTATTACCGCGGGATGCTGACTGAAAAGTCATGGGTACTAGTCCTGACAGAGGCAGAGGTGTGTAAGGTAGGGTAATGTTGTTTATAGTCCAGCCGACCGCAAAGGGCCACATCAGGGCTGTCACCACGTTGAAGTCAGCTCACAAGTCAAAAAAAAACAAAAAACATTCACCCATCTTTGAAATACACCTTCTAAGGTAGGTGTGTGTGTGTGTGTGTGTGTGTGTGTGTGTGTGTGTGTGTGTGTGTGTGTGTGTGTGTGTGTGTCTTTGAATGCGTCCTACTCACTGACTCGCCCACCGATCTACAGGGTCCCCAGCCCCTGTCCCCCTCTTCGGATTTTTAGCGAGGAACATTTTTCGCATGAGCGAAACAGAATGAGAAAGGGGATCAGCAACTCTGGGGCAGTGGTTAGTATCGCGGGATGCTGACTGAAAAGTCATGGGTTCTAGTCCTGATTGAGGCAGGTGTGCTTGTGGGATTGTCTGGCACCGACCAGGGTGGCGTTTGATGGGCTCTATTGGGGTGACAGGAAGCACACGGTCGAGTTTCATGCACTCCAGAAGCAAGTGTTGTCTACTTCTGGTTTTTTGTTGTTGTTTTTTTTTTTATTCCAAGCAATCGATTTAATTAAAACGTTTTCTTGAGCACGAGAGAGAGAGAGAGAGAGAGAGGAGAGGAGAGAGAGAGAGAGAGAGGGGAGAGAGAGAGAGAGAGAGAGAGAGAGAGAGAGAGAGATGATGATGATGATGATGATGATGATGATGATGATGATGATGATAGCCTAGCCGACCGCAAAGGATCATATGTGAGGCATCACTTCGTTGAAGTCAACTCTCAAAATAGATTAACAAAATTTCACACACAAGTCATTACAAAGGATTTTCTATTTAAAAAATAAAAAATAATAATAAAAAAAAACACGCCGGAATTCTGTTAAAACCTTTCATCTGTAAAACCTTAGATCATACGAAAAGTGTTTTATTTCTTTCAGAAACAAAAAAACTTCACGGAGTCTGCTGCAAAGTGTTCATGTCTGACATTCTGTAAGTTCTTATATTCTGAGAGAACATGTTTTTATAGTAAGTGTGACATCACATGCAATGCGCCACATATGGACTCTGACGTTCAAGTACAGCATCTTGATCGCCAGTGGCAGTCTACAGTGCAGAAGGTGTTTGTAGGCACTCTTTCTGTTCCCTTTGATTGTAACTCGATACACCTCCACCGCTCCGTACGATGACAGCTTGGATTTGATTTCAGCCTCAGAGGCTCCTTTCAGATTCGTACGCCGCATAATAACTCTCTTGGATCAGTTCAAAACGTTTGTGTAGCAACACCTTTATTTCTTAATCCACGAATGTATAAGCCTTCATGATCAGATCGGACTGACGCTCAGAGCAACATTCCACGAGGAATTACCCATTCCTCGGCCCTTTAATGGACTTAGGGTGTGCCCAACAGACCTCCGAAGCCTCTCTGGATTGCGAAGGGGCTGAATGCCGACAGACGTTTGTCCTCATCTAACCCTCCACCATCAGCCATGAAGCCCATGAACCAGTGACTCCTCTGAATATGAGTCTTCCTCCTCATGATGATCGTGATGTCTTCGCTTTTTTTCAGCCATGGGCGTTTGAGGGGGAGGGAGGATGAAAAGTAACAGCCATGGTGTTTGGATTTAGATTTCACCCCTTCCTTACCCACCCACCATGGAGTCTTAGTTTAAGAGGCCAGGGCCAAAAAAACTGATGCCCTGACCCCTTCCAGGCCACGGTAGAGATGTACGACAAACAGCAACCAATCTACCCTACACCCTGATCATGTCCAGCTCCAGGGGACGGAGAGCAGAGCAAACGGGGGTTATCTTGACCAACCTGGGAACAGCTAGGCTGTCTTGATCCAGCCCCACGCAGGGGTAGCCGGTTAAGTTAATACGTATGGGCCATTGTGTACCTCCATGTATAGAAGAGGTCCGAGCCGAAAAGATGTGTTGAGAGCACCTGCCCTCTAAATCACCAGGATCTCATTCTCTCCCTCCACCCCACACTCTCCCTCCCCCCCCCCCCCCCTCCCAATTACAGGTCGCACCGCACTGCAAACACAGCGGATCTAAAGAAGACCACGGGGGGGGGGGGGGGGGGGGGGGAAGAATGTGGAAAAGAAGACTCGAAGGAGAAAAGAAAATAGAAAAGATCTATTCAGGAAGTCAGAAGAGAGAATGGGGAAAAAGTGGCTTATACTTTGTAAGCGCCCTCACCCGCTTAACCTGTCTGACACTGGAGTCCCTACTTAGGGCCTCAACCGCTACCACGTTATGCTTCGGCCAGTCAGCAACTTGGCTACACAGGCCTGGGAGCGTTTTGCAACACTAGCCTTCTGTCCAAGTAGTGATGCCCCGTTAACACAGCATGAAGGATCACTGGACCACGCAAGCCCTCCGACCACGCCAAGGTCGCAGTCCCCGGATGGTCGGGCACTAAAGTGCTCGCACTGAGCATACAACTGCATTGTATAGTCTATACTCTGGTGCCTACAGTTCTCTTTAAAAGACATACCTATTATATGAATCGTTGACAAGACTTTATGGTTTTAATGTACTGTCAGAAATACTGTGTTTCGAGGAAAGGAATTTTTGTAATTCCATTCTTTGGAATAGACTAGTTCTTGCAAATGGTCGGCATCTTTAGATGCTTTTCCTCCTTAATCACGAGATAATAAAGTATCTATGAATACATCATCATCCAGGGCTGGACAGCTTCGATCCTAAAACGAAAGGAGAGGAGCGGGCGTAGAAAAGAGGATGCAGGGATGCATCAAAACTTCTTTTTTTTTATGAAAGGTTGAAGAACATTCGCCAAAAGCTATGTATGCATGTTTGGGGTACAGTCTTACACTTGACAAAAAAACTCTGTATGCACGTCAGGGGCACGGTCATATACACATTTGACGACAGATCTGTGTGGATGTCAGTGCGGTGGAGAACACGATTCCACTGACAATGATCAAAACTACTGAAGCCATTTCTGGAATTGTCATACGCTGTGAATGCTGTATCTCTTGCGCGTTGGGAGTTTATCTTGCGAGCGGGGCAGTAGTGCAAGTACGTGTGATGAGTGCTGGAATAAAATCATTGAGCTTAATTAAATCATATATTTGAGATGCCAGCCCCGTGCTCTTGAGCCTTGTTGTTGGTCTGCGTGAGTGGTACTTGTGAGAGATTTGCTCGTGAGCTCCTTCTCGCTGGCTAGATCGCATGATCCGTAACATGCGTACAGACACCCACATAAACTGCGACAGGGGCACAACAGCCAGTGGAACGATTCTCCCGTCTGGAGGCGATTAGTGGCATGCGCAGGCGAACAGGACTCCAACAAAGGGGAATATAGTGAGGAAACGAGGCGGAATACTGATCCACCTCTACTCTACACCTCTGGCTAGATGTGTGTGTGTGTGTGTGTGTGTGTGTGTGTGTGTGTGTGTGTGTGTGTGTGTGTGGTAGCTCTAGATCTGCTATCAGTGCCCAGGATGGATATCAACCACCAGCGCTGCTCTATGATGAGCGAATCGTAATCCTCAACTGCCCCACGCTACAGTTATGAAAGAAAGGTTCCGTCATATTCTCTCTCCTTAAATAATACTTCTCATCGATTATTTGCACTTCTTGCGAAGAGTTTCCTGCAGTACACTACGCTCATTTTTTTTTTCTTTTGAAACTGGATCATTTCAAAGTATTGTGTTTTCTTGGGAGATCTTTTGTGACTGTATGAGTTCTATGTCACGACTTCGTATCACCCTTCCCCCCCCCCCCCCTCTCTCTCTCTCGTGTGTGTGTATGTGTGTGTGCGTGCGTGCGTGTGTGCGTGCGTGCGTGCGTGCGTGCGTGCGTGCGTGGGTGTGGGAGTGTGTGTGTGCGCGCGCGCGCACGTGCGTGTGTGGGTGTGGGTGTGGGTGTGTGTGTGTGGGTGTGTGTGTGTGTGAGTGTGTGTGTGTGTGCGTGTATGTGTGTGTCAGTGTGCGCGCGTGCGCATGTGTAATATTGTATGCGTATGCATAAGTCCATGCGTGTGTGCTTGCGTATGTGCATTCATCTATATATGAATCGTGTGCGGGTTTTCCATGACGCAAATTTTACGTTGAACCGTTCTCTCGAATTGATTTCTTTTCTTCGAATTCACAAACAAGGCGGTTATCGCCAACTGACTCTTATTTCAAAAACCTCTGACTCTGCTTCGCTTTAGTGAGAAAACCTAAAACACTTTCTGACATAAAAATAGAAGACTCATCCAAATAAGACCATTCTTGATGGACTGTGTGACAAATCGTTGCAAAACGATAATTGGCAAAATGACAGGATGAGCGAATTACGAAAGCCGGTGATGCGAGTGAGCTGCCAGCACCGTGGCTTTCGTCCGCTCACAAACAGTAGTTACTTCAGCCGCCTCTTGGGTGAACATGCAAGCCCTCATTTCCTTTCACAACTTGACAGGTTCGCAAGTTTCCCAGAGAAAACGTTTTTTTTATCATGTAGTGCTTTCGCCGTACATGTTATAGAGGGCACGCAAGTATTTATACGCATATATGTATATGTATATACATATATATATGAATATAATATATATACATATACATGTATGTGTATATATATATACACAGACATATATACAAATACATATATATAGATATGTATATATATGCGAACATACTCATCCAGCCTGTTTGCGAATGCTCGAGAAACTCTATTACTCGACACACTGTGCTTTTGTCGACACCAAACAAATCCCCAATGACTTCCTGAAAACACCCACTGGCATAAAAACGCAGTGCGATCAGTAGCTGCAAGAGCAGAGTCAGCGAGCCTCGCCGTTGAAACGGGTGATCAATGTCATCCTCAATCACATCACACAGGTCTAAAATGTCTGCCCGTCGAAATCTGAATCTCGAGTACAATTCTACGTCGTCATACACATCAAAAGGGTTCGTCCGATCCCTGAAAATTCTCTCTCGCCTCAAATTTCGGCGCAACAGAAGCCCATACACAACGCGGTTCGCCATTTTTATTTACTGCTGTATGCTCTGTCCTAGCTAAGTTCGCATTTACGCGTGGGGGGAGCTGTCCTAACTTTAAGCAAGATGTTAAGCATCCTTTGCTGCTAAGCAAGCCCATGCAACAGGATTCCTTCACGCTAAGCAAATCCCTACCTTTAAGCAAACTTAGAGTCCGCTAAGTCTGTACATGCAACCGACCCCAGGAACCAGAATTTACAATAGCTACTGAATGATACAGAGGACAAGAAAAGGAGAGAAAGGCAGACAAATAGTAACCAGAACTTAAAATAGCTACTTTGTTTCATACAGTGGACAGAAAAAGGAAGAGAAAAGCAGATATGAACAGGAACCAGAACTTAAAATAGCTACTTTGTTTCATACAGTGGACAGAAAAAGGAAGAGAAAAGCAGATATGAACAGGAACCAGAACTTAAAATAGCTACTTTGTTTCATACAGTGGACAGAAAAAGGAAGAGAAAAGCAGATATGAACAGGAACCAGAACTTAAAATAGCTACTTTGTTTCATACAGTGGACAGAAAAAGGAAGAGAAAAGCAGATATGAACAGGAACCAGAACTTAAAATAGCTACTTTGTTTCATACAGTGGACAGAAAAAGGAAGAGAAAAGCAGATATGAACAGGAACCAGAACTTAAAATAGCTACTTTGTTTCATACAGTGGACAGAAAAAGGAAGAGAAAAGCAGATATGAACAGGAACCAGAACTTAAAATAGCTACTTTGTTTCATACAGTGGACAGAAAAAGGAAGAGAAAAGCAGATATGAACAGGAACCAGAACTTACAACAGCTACTGAATTATACAGAGGACAGGAGCAGGGGAGAAAGACAGGCAGAAATAAACAGGAACCAGAACAAACAATAGCTACTGAATGATACAAAGAACAAGAAGAGTGGAGAAAGCAGAAATAAAAAGTAACCAGAACTTAAAATAGCTACTGAATAATACGGTGGACAAGAAAAGGGGAGAAAGACAAAATAAATTGGAATCAGAACTTAAAACAGCTATTGAATAATACAGAAGACAGGAAAAGGGGAGAAAGACAGGCAGAAATAAACAGGAACCAGAAACTGAGGTAGCTACTGAATAAAACTGTGGACAAGAAAATGGGAGAAAGACAGAAATAAGCAGGAACCAGAACTTAAAATAGCTACTGAATAATACAGAGGACACGAAAAGGGGAGAAAGGCAGATGTAAACAGGAACCAGAACTTAAAATAGCTACTGAATGATACAGAGGACACGAAAGGGGGAGAAAGGCAGATATAAACAGGAACCAGAACTTAAAATAGCTACTGAATAATACAGAGGACACGAAAAGGGAGAAAGGCAGATATAAACAGGAACCAGAACTTAAAATATCTACTGAATAATACAGAGGACACGAAAAGGGGAGAAAGGCAGATATAAACAGGAACCAGAACTTAAAATAGCTACTGAATAATACAGAGGACACGAAAAGGGGAGAAAGGCAGATATAAACAGTGTCATGAGTCGGCCAAATGTTCTCGAGCATTTAGGCAAATTAAGGGTAGTTTTGCTGTTGTTGAGAGCAAGTTCCTTGGGTTGTTCAAGTGTGTAAACTCAGGCATCACCAGAGGGGAATACCCCGAGTCGTGTACTGAGGGAGGGGGAGTTGCTGGGAAGTGTTTCACATGTCCGAGGGATAGTGACAAGGAGTTGCCGACCTGCCGGTCCTGGGTAGAGGAATGTCCAGTCCGACCACTGGCTGGCTATTCACTGGGTTCTCCAGTGGGCCTGAAGGGAAGGCGATCGTGTCAGGTGACCGTCACGGGTAGGTGACCGTCAGCCTGCAGGCAGAGCACAGCGACCATTCAGTCGTCCCTGTTCTGAGGAATGAATGGAAGGCTTCGGCCTATTGAGTGATTTGCACCTCGTTATCTATAGAGGTAGTAAATACTTCAAGCATCAGTCCTGGCTGGTAGAGAAGTCCAGGCTGTTAGTACAATGGGTAGCTTGGGGGAATCGAACATGAGTTTGAATAGGAGGTTATGCATTAACCACTGGTACCCAAGTCTTGGTTAGCGCTAGCAGCTGTTGTGTGTGTGTATGTGTAGGTGACTAGTGATTCCATTGGTGGAATAAAAATAACTTGGGGATTTATTGGTACAAATCGTGTGATGTGTGTGTGCCCGTGATTCCATTGGTTGAGCCAGTTAAACTCGGGTTCTCTCTTGTTTGAGAATGAATATAAGCTGCTTGGAAAACCAGGGAGAGTGTGACTCACTTAAGGGAAAGTGAACTCGCCCGTCTTGCTGAGGGCTCAAGAAAATACAGCGTGAAGCAGAGGTTAGCTGTCACCTTGTCTCCTGGGTGGGGACGTAAGACAGTGGAGGTTGCTGTAGCCTCGGAGCCGACGACGAGAAGAATTGTCTCCCGTGTGGGGACGGTCGACAGCAAGACGTGTCAGCCTGTTGGAGCCTAGACAGGGAGCTGCCAGACAACGGTGGGGTGTTTGCAGCCAGAGAAGACCTGTGGGAGAGGCCGACAGGAGCCCTTTCCGTGGAGAGGGCGAAGTACGGTGGAGTCCGGGAGACTCGGTGTGAGGGTGCGACTCAAGCTACGTTGCCAGTGTCCCCAACTGGGATTTGGCCAATCGGGAGGACACAACGGTGTGGCAGCTTCAGCTCGTAGTCGCACAGTGGGATGAGAGAAACTGACGTTCAACCGAGGAATGCTGGCAAGTTACGGACGTTTTATTTGTTCTTAAGTTTATAAGTGTGCAAACAGAATTGTGGAATATTGTCTTTCCTGGTTAATGAAGAGTACTTGAAGGAAAGGGGATGCGATTTATGAGATTGTCTGTATGATGTTTACATTGTTGTATGATACAGATAGTTGTGTTGTGTAGTGACGGGTGGGGGCTCGGAGTCAAGTTAAATAAAGTTGATTATTTTCTATGAAATGTTATTGGTTTCCCGTCACCTTTGTGCGGGCCCGATGTGCGTGACAGAGTGCGTGTGCCTATGCGAGAGCGCATTTTGGTTGTGAAAGCGTAAATACTTCTGTCTATAACCCCCTGCATCCCTGAATATGAAAATCATATTTTAATAACGAGGGGGAGCGTCGGAGACCCGTCACAAACAGGAACCAGAACTTAAAATAGCTACTGAATGATACAGTGGACAGAAAAGGGAGAGAAAAACAGGAATAAACAGGAACCAGAACTTACAATAGCTGCTGAATGATACAGTGGACAGAAAAAGGGAGAGAAAGACAGGCAGAAATAAACAGGAACCAGAACTTACAATAGCTGCTGAATGATACAGTGGACAGAAATAGGGAAGAAAGATAGAAATAAACAGAAACCAGAATTTACAATGGCTACTGAATGATACAGAGGACAGAAATAGGGAAGAAAGATAGAAATAAACAGGAACCAGAATTTACAATGGCTACTGAATGATACAGAGGACAGAAATAGGGAAGAAAGATAGAAATAAACAGGAACCAGAATTTACAATGGCTACTGAATGATACAGAGGCCAAGAAAAGGGGACAAAGGGAGGAACAAACAAGAAGCAATGGTCTTTACTTACTTTCGTCTGAACAGATCTTCGAATTCCCTGGAACACACATGTATTCCCAATCTTTGACCAGCCGGATAGACTTCCAAGTAAGTCTTCTCTGTCTTCCTCATCTTCGTCTGCTTTGGGTCCATGGGGTTCTGTCTACATGAATCAGCTTGTGAGAGTATGCCAAGATCAATCCCTCCATTGAGTCAGTCATATGAGTGGACGAGGAGGGTTGAGGTGGAGGTGAGAATGGGGTGAGGAGCATAGTGAGTGTGCTCGTTCTCCCACAGCTTACTGACCTTGTATATGGAAGTTGGGATTGAGATCCATGATGGTGTTCTTCTGTAGCCCTGTTCACCGAAGACATTTTAAGGCGGTGTAACGGATGATCTCCAAAGAGGCCTGAATCACGGCGTGTGGTTGAGAGCCGGCCATACTCTCCAGTTGTCCTGACACAGAATCTATCACAGACTTAAGGTTGTTTTCGACAATGTCTCTGCCTTCTTTCCTGTGGACGATTTCCACCACTCGCGCCTTTCAGCAGTGCCTCAACAGACAGATGACGTATCAGGAGGAATTCTCCTATCAGGAAGAGTTGATGTGCCAACCACAGCTGCGCCCTGACGGGGTGATTCCTTGAATCTTAGTTTCAGAACCTCGGAGCCAAGAGGCGCCGGTGGCCGAAGATGAACTTGCCAGACCATCCAGGGAGATGCTCAGATCGTGGACAGGAAAACAACAGGCATCAGACATTGGATCATGGCCAGTCCATGAGGAGGGCGCATCGGGACTACCCGCATGCTTTCGATGACTCTGAAGCTTCTGTATCTAAGTGATTGCTGTTGGGGGCAACAGTCCAGCTAGTCTGTGAAGGTTCTCGAAGAAGGGGAAGCGGAAGAAGGGGGATAAGAATCTCGTGCACACGTGGCACGGGAGGCAGAAGCATCGGACGTGAGGATACGACTGGTGAGGGGGAATGGCTTGTATGCTGCTCGTGCAGGCTCGCAGAGACTGGGAACTGAGGCTCTCATTCGTGATTGTGTGATCGCAGAGAACCTGAAGTCCACAACACCATCCTTTCATCTTCAACATCGTGAAACGTCAAACGAAAATTCAAGGAATTTTGTATAAAAAGTACTGTAAAGAAAGCAATCCTGACCACACTGACTGAAAAAAAAAAAACCATGAAAAAATACACTTCTGGCTTTTGACGTGAGACTTCATTGTGATAGACACTTTTTCAAACTCAGGATTAAAAACGCCCGCTTTTTCTGCCATATATTGACTTTAAAAACGTAGAAAAATCCATTTCGTCATTGAAAACTGCTTGAAGAAACACCAACAGAATCGGGTCCTGAAATCTTAACTGCATCATAATCACTTACTGCATTGGCGTTCCTCCGATCGCCATGGTTCTTTTAAACTTACGTGGCAACAAAGCAAAATACTGAACTCGTGGGATGCATACTCTCATACCACAAAACATTGCTGCGCACAATTTCACCTTCCCGGAACACTGACCAGTCTTCCGACTACATTTTTGACCAGTCGGAGATAAAGTGCAGACAAAGATGTCGTGTGGCTAGACGGATTTTTTCACACGTATCTCACACAACAACAAAACTTACATGCAAAAACGTATACACGATTTGCACGTGCAACCTGTTTCAATGTTGGCAGTTTCCACAATGCAAACCTTTGGGCAAAATTCAGGGTGCTTTTCTTCTTCTGGGAAAAGCGGGTGGCCGTTGTCCGTCGCCACCTTTTGTTCATGCGAGCACGCGAGAGAGCGTGTGTGTGTGTGTGTGTGTGTGTGTGTGTGTGTGTGTGTTGTGTACGTGCGTATGTGTGTGTGTGTGTGTTTTAGAGAAAGAGAGAGAAGCTTGTGGCGGGAAGTTTCTATGTATCTGTCTGCCAACCTATCTGTCTGTCTTAATGTTGCTTCACATACACACACACACACGTACACTTAAAGACACACACACACCCCACACACACACACACACCACACACACATACACATGCACTTTAACACACACACACACACACACACACACACACACACACACACATGCGCGCGCGCGCATGCACGCACACAAATGCATGCTCTCTGGCATGCGCGCATGACACCCCTTTCGTTTCTCAACACATCACATCATTTCCATTTTTCATTTCAAACCTTTTACTCAAAAAGACCCCGCTTGGACTCAAAAGATACAGACTGCAGTTTGGTGCGTTTTGTGCAAATCACATTTTCCCTGTAAAAATAAATAATAAAAATAAAATAAATAAATAATGTGACTTCTGCTTTACCAAACTAAATCATCCGGTATTTAATGATCACGCGAGGCTCCCCTGCACTACGAGGCAGATTTTTGGGAAACTTTGACCTTGACCTCCACTCTGAGAGGCTCAGAATTAAAGACCGTCATAACTATGACGTGTTCCACGTGGGGTTCTCTGTCCTCGTGAGTCGGTCGCAAGGTCTGGAGGCGAGGTCAAGCAGGAATCCAGAGAGGGGTGGATGGTTATCTTCAAGAAGTCGTGTTGGCATACTGGAGATCATCTGACTGTTCCGTTGAAGTCTGTGGTTCGAAAATTTTGTCGCCAACGGCGAACGATGGAGACTAACGGAAAACAGTGAAACTGGGGATCTCTCTATCTCTGTCTCTGTGTCTGTCTGTCTGTCTGTTTGTCTCTCTCTCTCTCTCTCTCTCTCTCTCTCTCTCTCTCTCTCTCTCTCTCTCTCTCTCTCTGTATGTATGTAAGGGCCGATGAAAAAAAGTGCTTGCTTATCTATT
>CM031600.1:60433298-60480798 GCA_018398815.1 Conus ventricosus | reverse complement strand
ATTGCGTTCCTCTGCTCGTAGTCTTGGCATCTCTGTAGCGCTCAGACGGCAAGTCGTTATCTGAACCTTGTAGCGCGGCTTTATAAAGGCTGCATGCCTGCGTACTTGTCGCTGGTTAACTTTGCTCTGCATGGTGTGCACGTGCCTCACATGCAGCAACCAGTTTGCCATTTTTGTTGACCCTCCAATGCCGGGAATGATGTGTTGCTCACACAATGTTTTCACTGCACGTGAGTCTTGGACCCAAACAACTTGCCACAATGGTTCAATATTGTATATTCACCCCTTTTCACCCGAAAAATAGCCTTTCAAATTTTCGCGTTTTTTATGGAAGTCAGTATATTTCATCGTGTGCTGACCCAGGGTCTTGTGAACACTTCATGAAAAATTTGTAACATTAGGCCAAGAACCTTTTTTTCCCCAGATGAATGGTAATCACATGACTACATAGACTAACGTACTAATTCGCGCGTACCTACCTGCACACACAAGGCACGCACACACACACACACACACACACACACACACACACACATCTGCCTCGAGAAGTCCTGGTGGGTGGAAACATGTCATGTCTGTTTTGCGGTTTGTGTGTTCCTTCGTTTGGCGGCTCAGGAATTCTGTTTTTTGCTTTTATCGTATGCAGCCATCCCACATTAAAACCTATCTTTATGGTGATTTTCCACGTCATGTGAATAAATGTTGGCTCTTTCGTTGACTGTTTAAACAGAATGAAATGTTTGCATTATGCAAGCATCTTGAAATAATAAATAGTAATAATGTTAATTTATATAGCGCCTATACTCTAAAAAAATTAGGGCTCTAAACGCTTTACACAACCAAACACACACACACACACACACACACGCGCGCGCGCGCACGCGCGTGCGCTGCGTGCGCGCACACCCGCGCAGGAGCGCGAGCGCACACGCGCTCACGCATGACCACACACCCACGCTCACAGACACCCGCATGCACGCACTCACTCACATCAACACAACATCATTTAGTGAATCTGAAAGTGGTTCAGAAATCAGAGGATACAAGATAGCGGCACAGTGTGTACCCGCGAACGGTCGCCATGACCTTGACACCCCAGCTTAACTTCACAGAAAATGGTCTATGTGGATTTTAACGAGGTTTCGATAAATGGATACGAAGCTTCGTCTTCTTCTTAACCCCTTGCTGGTGATTATAATTGTCAGTGAGATACTGTAACATAACGTGATGGATGAGGTCACACAGGTACTACTGTCTTGTCTGTCTCGCCCTGTCTCAGCTGGGGCAGTGAAAGTTGACTCGGGTAAAACAGCGACACCTTTGCAGTCAACACAAACACAGTCCTCTTTCAGGCCAGTTTATACTCACTCATCGGCTTTTAGTAAGGTTCAACGTTCAAGGGGTTAAAAGGATTGTTATTTTGATCTGACCGTTGAGCGAGGTCACAAGGTCATGGAAATCATATAACGATTTGTCAAAGGGTGAAAATGATTGTTGTTGTTCTTTTAAAGTCAGGCCAATTGACATAGGCTAGAACACCAAGGCTACATCAAAATGTTGTTATGCTCTGCATAGTTATGCGGGGATTGTCTTCAGTTGTGACAAGCTCCTAGCATAACATTATCAGTCTCCAAAATCCCCCGAAGTCGGAGTGTGGCTGCCCATGTGGCGGGGTAATCAAAAACGGTCACACACGTAATGCTCTCATCCCAGCTGATGCATATGTACCATAGAGTCCAAGTACTTCGGCTGTTTGGATGATCCCCGGAGTCTTTTAGCCAGGGTACGACAACAACAACAACAGCAACAACAAAAGTCTCAAATTCTGTGGCCCTTCATGCCCTGCTCTCATGGTGCCCTCAGTTTCGATGTCCTCTCTGCATCTATATGGCCTTGGTTTGGTTCTGACGGGGTCGCCGGTAAGCTTACTGGCAAGTTCTTGGTGGCTGTCGGTGGACGGACGTGGTGGCGCACCCCGGAGGGAGATCTCACTCACGCCGGCTGCGCGACTAAGCAGTTATTGTCGTCAGTAGGGGGCTCAGTAGGTGGTGTCCTACTGAATACCACCGAAGTGACTCGGCACCGGTGCAGTGTCTCCACTGGTGGGTTGCCTCTTTGGACTGCTGGTGCCGGGGCTGTGGCGGATCGGGCCGGGCTGTAACTATGGAAGGGGGTTCGGAATGAGCGGCGTGGATGCACTGCCACCGAGATGGCACAGAAGATGGGACGGAAAAAAAAAGAAAAGAAAAGAAAAGAATGGAACATGATTATTTACATCTTACCGTTATTCAAGGTAATAAGGCCATGAGAAATAAATAAAGATTTGAGTTTATTGACAAAAAAGGAAAATCATTAAAATAATGCAATGTTTTTAGGGGGTGGGGGAAATGTCATAGACACCAACTCTAGCAACGACAAAATTTGAAACCATTGTTCATTAGCCGTACCTCTCAAGTGTAGGATGTCCATATGACCTTGATGTAAGATAATTATATCGTAAAGGCAGATTATCCGTACCGTGTGTATTTCTCTGTTTTGTGGCCAGAGGATATTTCGAATAGCGTGACAATCTCGTCTTTCCCATGTCGACAACATGATCAGGAGACTATCGTCTTAGTTCTACGGATTATCTGTCATTTGTACGCCCATTTTGGCTAGATTATAATTCAAAGTTTACGCAGGTAATCACAACACAGATGATGAGCAGCGAGACATTTTGAATCCTTTTTTTTTTTCTCCCCAAGGTTGAGTACGAAAACTTCCGCAAGGCGCACACAGCAAAATGAGTACTGTGAGTTTAGAAAAAAAAAAAAAAAAGAAAAGAAAGAAAAAAAAAGTTAACAAGAGAAAACATTGTTACTATACTATCCCCTATCTGTGTCTTTCTTTACCCCCCCCCCCCCCCCCAACGCCTCCTCTCTCTCTCTGATCCAACATCGAGGACACAAGACAGCGGCACATTGTGTACCCCCCAACGGTCGCCATGACCTAAAATTGAAAATCAAGAACAGGGAAGAGGAATGAGAGGCGAGAAAGGGGGGGGGGGGGGGGGGGGGGGGGGAGGTGGCTGAGAGAGAGTAAACAGGGCGCGGAAGAGAACAGGGGGGGGGGGGGGGGACTGTCTCTAAGCCCTCATATTGATTCCGAAAGGTGTGAAGAGACCCCTTCCCCCACCACTTGAGGAGAAACAAGGAAATCCGGAATGGCCAAAAAAAATACCCATCAAGACGTGCTAACAACTTGAGAGTAATCGCCTTTGCATCACGGGCTGCACCGGCATACGCTCGACCCGTTTAACACTGCTGGAGATGGCGCTCGCGCCAGGCGCGCGAAGCCATTACCCTTTGACCCCGAGGCCTGACGACCAATGACAATGAAGGAGAGTGTGTTTTGGCATGTCGAGGTTTCGGTGCCTATCACGTTTCCTTTCGCACCTGCCCGGGCGCGCTTCAGAATCCATTCCGCTCTTTCTGGTGGAGAGGGGAAGAGGGGAGGGGGAGGGGGGGGGGGGGGGGGGGGGGGGGGGACGAGAGGCGGAGAAGTGGTTACATTAGTCCGTGATGGCGAGGAATTGGTTTAAACCGGAGGCAGCGGAAAACTGGCTAAGCTGGAGGGAGGTTCGTTTGGTCAGTACCATCGACGCTTGGTCGGTCCTTAGACACTGACGATGAAATTTGATTGATTAATCGAGAACATTAGACCTGATTTACAACTAAAGGTTGAATGTATGCGCGCGCGCGCGCACACACACACACACACATGCATTATACACACGCATGCGCGCACGCACACACACACTCTCTCTCTCTCACACACACACACACAGAGACAATATGAAAAGACGTCTTTCTCTACAATGTCCTACTTTTTCCTACCCCTATTTCCGTAGTCCGCGGGATTTTAAAGTCACTAATTCACTGCTTTGTTTCCCTCTGTTTTCTTCTTTTCCCTGAACTTTCCTTCGTTTCCCGATTCTTTTCCCCCGATTACGTTCCACGACTATGTTCCACGACTGTTTCTTGCCATGTCCAACTCTCCTCTCTTATCACCCTTTTCAGCTCTTCCCTGCTGTGTCTTGCCTCATCCCCACCCCTACCCCCAGTCTTCCCTCACATTCTATACTCTTTTTTTTTTTTCCAACTGTTTCTTAACATTTCATTCTTTGTTCAAATCTTCCCTGCGATTTGTTCACCTTCTTCCTTGCTATGTCCTCCCTTTTCCAATTCTTCCTATTCCCTTCCTTTTCCAGCTCTCGGACAAAACGTCTCACCTTTCCAAACTTTTCCCTATCCCCCCCTCCCTTTCCAATTCTTTCAATTTTCTCCCTTTTCCATCTCTTCCTTACTATTTCCTCCCTTTTCTAACACTTCATTTCTAGTTCCTTCCTTTTCCAACTGTTCCCTTCGATTTCTCACCAACTATTCCCTTGTGCTTCATCCCTTTTAAGTAGGCATGTTACTCAGTAGTAAAAAGACAAAAGAAAAAAAAAGTGAGTAAAAAAAAGAAAAAAAGAAAGAAAGAAACATAAATCTCAATAGGAAAGGGTAGTGTTTTGTAAGTCCCAGTTCGGGTGCCGGGACTGTCTCGGCAGAAATATCTAAAACCCATCTTCTGAAGAGACTGTGTATACTCATTTCCTCTTTTCGGGCACTCTCTTTGGCTCTGCTTCTTTTCCTGCTTTATTGGAGTTTACTGTTTTCTTTCTTCCCGATCCATTCTCCTGTCTTTGGTCCGGAATTGTTTTTAACTACTGATCTCTGGTCAAACGCCAGCTTTTACGACATTTCACACATACGACATTTCACATATTAAAGAAATTTCACATTTACGACATGCCAGCTCCACCCCACCCCACCCCCTTTTTTCCCCTTTTGTTGTTGTTGTTGTTGTTGTTGTTGTTGTTGTTGTTGTTGAAATCTAGCCAATAGATCGTGCAAATTGTACACACTATCCAGATTGGACACTAAATCCCCTGTATGCAGTGTCTATGTGTCCAGATGGCATTCTTTATGACATTTTGTTCACATTTGAATAACGTTTTCAATTAATCTATTGCAATTTTATTTCACTGGGAGTGAGAAATCGAGCGGAATGGCTGACGCTGTAAGCACGGCCGGTAGTCTTATCCGCCGTCAGGATGTCTATAGTTTAAATGCCATATTAGGAACTGCTTTGGGTTGTTGTTTTCTTTTTCCAGGATGTAATCGTTTTCGTGATTTAACCCGTTCAGATTGTGGCTTTCTTTCTCGCCTGAATTTGACAGCCATGAAAAGGTGTCTATGTGGTCAGCTAAGCTGTGTATGATTTATATAAAAATAAAATAAAATAAAATAAAGATAAAAACACCTACAACCACTGCATCGCGGGGGAAAAAAGACAGTGTTCTGTTGCAAAGCGTACAGCTCTGCGAGACACACACACACACAAAAAAGTGTGATTTGCAGGAAAGAGTTGTGCGCTGTAAGGAAAACAAGAGTGGTTTGTAGGAAAGAGTATACTGCTTTATAAGAGTACTGAAAGAAAAAAAAAGGGGTGCTTAGCGGAGAAAAGTTGTGCGCTGTAAAAAATAAAAATGGAAAAAAAAGGAGTGTTTTGTCGGAAAGAGTATACCGCTTTGTAAGAGACAGTACTGCTCTTAATGCAGGAGTGGGCAAAAGTAGAATGCTCTGTACGGAACATTAGTTATCTGGAAGAAAGATTGTAGCTCTGTGAGCAGATGTGAACTGAAAGCATTTCTACGATTGTCTTCCCTCTCTCTCTCTCTCTCTCTCTCTCTCTCTCTCTCTCTCTATGTCTGTCTGTCTGTCTCTCTCTCTCTCTTTCCACCGAAGCAGTACTACCTCGTCAGTCATTGCCTCTCAGACATGTTCGTCTTGTTTTGGTTTGTCGGTCTCCCTGACTAAGTAAACCTGTAGCGACTCACCCCCCACCCCTCCCCGCACCTCGCTCTACTGTAGCGACACATACTCTCTCTCTCTCTCTTTCTCTCTCCTGCACAGCCCTGATATGGCCCTTTGCGATCGGCTGGGCTATGAGCGAGATTACATCTCCATTGCAGCGACTCTCTCTAGCAACTCTCTCTCTCTCTCTTTCTTATAGTTTTAGTGTAAATCTTACCAACATGTATGCTCGTCTTAACAAATAAGCGCTCATCATCATTTTGTGTGCGCGCATGTGTGTGTGTGTGTGTGCGTGCGTGCGTGCGTGCGCGCACATGTGTGTGTGTGTGTGTGTGTGTGTGTGTGTGTGTGTACATTTGCGTGTGTGTGTGTGTGTGTGTGTGTGTGTGTGTGTGTGTGTGTGTGTGTGTTTCATTGCAAAACAATCGTCCTGGACGAGAGCATATGCTGGCATAAGAGTGTTCCTGCACAACTTAGCTTTGGCTTTGTGTGTGATTGCACACGCTCATGTATGTAGGTCTACAAGTGCAAGTGATGCGTGTGCTCTCTCTCTCTCTCTCTCTCTCTCTGGCAGGCGCATGTTTGAATTTCTTTGTGCATGCTTGACAGCTTGTCACGAAAATGTTGCTATCACACACTGACAAGGATTTCCGAACACGTTCATTGTTTGAGGCGTCACTCGTCGGAGCACCCAACTCTTCGCTCATCCTGTACCTGTCACACATCTCGTCATGCTTAAGGCATTTGGCGACACACGAACGAAGACGCCCCAGTGGGACTCGTGGAACAGTGGTTAGCCTTGAGGACCGAGAGCTGGGAAGTCATAGGTTCAAATCCCATCAGAGGCGTATGTTTGCAGGATTTTTCGGTTCTGGCTGATACCTTTACTCAGTTGAGGGTTCTACAGGCTCAGATAGTAAGACCAGAGCCACACAGTAGAGTTTCAGCCACTTTAATGGATGCGTCTTTGAAGAGTTGCTCAGATTTCATGACCAGTTTATGTATCATGTCCCATCAGCTCAAACGCACAGATGACCATTCCAGCGTGTTACCTATCTACCTTTCTGGGCTTTAATCCCATGCTGTATATATATATATTTTTTTAAAAGAAAAAAAGTAGATAAATCTTTTCCTTCTTCGCTGATCCCAAGCCTTTACATTCCTCTTCACCTTTGTGCACACAGAGAGGAGAGAGAGGAGAGAGAGAGAGAGAGAGAGAGAAGACAGACAGAGTGAGAGAGACAGAGACAGGGAAAGACAGAGAGAGAGAGAGAGAGACAGAGCGAGGGAGGGAGAGAGAGGGAAGGAGAGAGAGAGGGACAGAAAGACAGACAGACAGATGGACGGACAGACAGACAGAGACAGAGAAAGAGAGACTGAGAGAGAGAACCCAAACCACACACCCTTCCGCTTTCCGTCCTGTTTTGACAACAACTAGTCATCTCCGTTTCCTGATTTGTCTAAGGACGTGAGCAGTGTCTAATACTACTAACAGTTTCAATTTTGAAACAACTGACGTCACACTACGTGTCACCTCTCTCACTCTGTCTCTCTCTTTGTGTCTTTCTCTCTCTCTCTCACACAGTCTCTCAGTATCTCTCTCTGTCTCCCCCCCCTCTCTCTCTCTGTCTTCCTCCCTTCGCCCCCCCCCCCCCCCCCCCCCCCCTAATCTCTATCTCTCTCTCAGACACCAAACCCACACAGTTCTTCGGGCCACCCAATCATGGAAGGGATACCTCTCTACTGTAGAAGCGATGCAAGTTTTTGGTTCATATCATATACACCCAGTCATGGAAGGTATACCTCTCTACTAAAGAAACGATGCAAGTTTTTGTTTCACATCACATACAAAACTGACATCACATTCAAAAGCTTGGTATCATATATGTCTGCACTGGTCTGCAAACCAGCGCTTCAGCAGGTTAATCCCCATTAGTATTAAAACGTATCCACTGAACACCACTGAGATGACTCGGCGGCAGTGCAGTATCTCCTCTGGTGGGTTGCCTCATGGCGACTTGACACTGACTGCTCTCTGTAGACTGCCGGTGCTGGGAGCGGCGGACAAGCACAGCTATGGACGCGGAGCTGGAAGGAGCGGCGGAGAGGTGATGCCACTGGAGTGATGTAAATAAATAAACAAACAAAAAGAAACAAACAAATAAATAAGTAAATGAATATTTCTATATGAATAAATAAATAGAAAATCTCTCTCACCCAGTCTTTACAAAAAAAATTGGCGCCAAGCATAATACCATCCCCCGTTGTAGGTCCTTGCTGATATTTGGAGCACACATTGCTTACGTTCTTGTTCACACAACATACCTTTTCCTTTCTTTTCTTTGCTTACTTTTTCTTTAGCCCCTTAATACTGTCGTATTGTCAGCTCAGAATGAGAGTCCTAGTAGATGGAACAAACTTATACTGAGCCTTTCCAATGGCAACCACAAATGACTAACGGCGCGTCATTTGAGACAGCAGATTTGGGGTCTTTCTACACTCCTGTTTTATTTACTGCAAACCCATGTATATGCGCGCGCACGCGCGCTTGTGTGTGTGTGTATGTGGTGTGTGTGTGTGTGTGTGTGTGTGTGTGTGTGTGTGTGTGTGTGTGTGTGTGTGCGTGCGTGCGTGCGTGCGTGCGTGCGTGCGTGCGTGCGTGCGTGCGTGCATGCATGCGTGCGTGTGTGTGTGTGTGTGTGTGTGTGTGTGTGTGTGTGTGTGTGTGTGTGTGTGTGTCGTATGTATGTGTGTGCAAGTTATGAAATCTGTTCATTCATTTATGTTTAACGGATAATCCAAATCCTAGGGCGTTTGACAGATGTCTGGCAACTCCGCTTGTTAACAGTGGGCTTTTGACGCTGGTTTGGGTGGATAGAGAGAATGGGGTGGAGGCCTTATGCGCCTTTCACAGGCACGTGTATTCATGTGGGGCACTGGTAGTGGTGGTGGTAGATGATATGCGTGGTTGTGGGGTCGTGTATGTTCCACGCGCTGTGGCGGAGGGAGGGAGCGGTGGCATGTCTCTGTACGTCCACTGATTTGCTACATTATTATGTCTTTCCTTTCCTTTCCTTTTTCCAGGTATCTATTTACCTATTTACGTGTTGTTGTTGTTTTTTTCTTCATTTCATGAGATTTTATGCCATATGCTTTTGCATTTTTATTCATTCACTTTTCCCCCATTCCGTTTATTATCCCTAACGTTACTATTATCATTACATTAACATTGTTATCAATAATACTATTACTATTGTTATTATCATTATTGTTATTATCATCGGTTTTATCCCTTCAGCCTTATTTTCATTGCTATAGTCATTTCCACCACCGTTATGATTCTATTATTGTTGTGGATATAGTTATTATCAACAGTTTAATCCCCTTCAGCCTTATTTTCATTGCTATAGTCATTTCCATCACCGTTATGATTCTATCATTGTTGTGGATATAGTTATTGTTTTCATTATCATAACTATTGTGATTAACATTACTCATCGACAATAACTATCACATCATGTAAACAGCCATTCCAAACAATAGTCAGAGAGAGAGAGAGAGAGAGAGGGGGGGGGGGGGTACACAAACACGCACGTCACACTCATTCATGGTAAGACATGTTTAGTTTCGCATGTGAAGAGTTAAGTAGTGAGACACATCTAGTTAGACACCCTAAATTACAATATTTCAACACACACACACACACACACACACACATTTACTGCAAACATGGAGAGAGAGAGAGAGAGAGAGAGAGAGAGAGAGAGAGAGAGAGAGAGAGAGAGAGAGAGAGATTTCATAGTTAAGGATGAAGGTTTTCGGCACACACAGAGACAGAAAGAGACAGGCAGACAGACATGTCGAGAGAAGAAGAAGCAGAAGAACTAGATAAAGAAGAAGGGAGGTGCATGTATGAACGGGCTCCATCTTGAGAAAGAAACAGAGCGTGACTAATAAGCTGACCATTGTTCCTCGCGACTGGCGCGTGGCTCCATTCTCTCAGCGTGTTAACAACCTCCCGTGACTTATGCTCTCGCTGACAACTTGCCTTTTGTCGCCCGCCGACTACCATACTACTTCGGCTCGCTGCCGCTGGTAGCTGTGAGTCAGAACACATTCCTATGTTTGGGGTAGAACTACTTAAATTAATGGACACGAAAGAATTAGGAAGCAAGACCGCGGCTCGTGCCATGGAATAAATAAACAAATGAATGCATAAATAGATGTTTACTACAATGAGTGTCAGCAAACGTGATTTTTTTTTTTTACGAACTACTTTACCACCGTGCAAATTATATCTTTGTGACGTGATTATAATATGGTAGCCTAACGGTAGCAACAACAAGAACAATAATGATGATTAAGATAACGATAATGATAATGACGATGATAACAATGGTGAGGTGGAGGAGAAGGGGGAGAAGGATGACGTACCGTTTTTATAGGGCTGAAGACTACCTTAAAAAAATGTCGTATGAAAGGGTTTTTGTTTTTTTCGTGTGTTTTTTTCCTTCTGTTCAACTCAGAATTACGCTCCCAGACGATCTTGTATTCTTAATACGGTCTTATCTTTGCACGCGCAAAGGAAACCAGATAAGGATGTTTATTCTCTCTCTTTCTCTCTCTCTCTCTCTCTGGTAGATTATCAGAGTACCGCCACTTACCACCGATGTCTACACAGGAAAGTTCTGCCTGCCCTAAGTTTTCATACGTCCTTGTTACAATACAGGTTTGGGCTACTTAACGACGAGAGAGCAACCACAGGAATACAAACATCGCATAGAAATGTCTAATCGCGTTAACATATTTTCCTTTCAAATTCACATTGCGTAGACCCTATATTTGATTAATTTAATGCGACTTAGACGTGGTTGGTCATATACTCGAACTTAAGATCAAACTTAATAGGATCAGCACTTAACGGGGGGGGGGGGGGGGGGGGGGGGGGGCTTAGCTTTTTAGTCTTGGTATTTTTACATGTTGGCCTAATTAGATCCGTTTTTCACTTGCTAATAGATCTAAGGTGGCCTTCGTGATTAGCTAGGGTTTAGGCCTAAACATGATGGCTTGGCCTTATGCGCTGATGCGCTTTGGAATCGGTCAGAGAATAATCAAAGTGAGACATGAACGAAGTGAAACGGCGATCACCTGAGCACGAACACTTTTTAACAAGCTATACAGCCTATATAATATGTCGACTGTAAGAATGTGGAGAGCAGAACACGTAGGAGTTACCATGACTTAAAATTCTGTAACTGGATCTTGAACACTATGTTCATGCAAGATGTCTTTTGGGAATAATTCGTCATAAAGCACTCTCTCTCTCTCTCTCTCTCTCTCTCTCTCTCTCTCTCTCTCTCTTTCAGCCTCTCTCTCTCTCTCTCTCTCTCACACACACACAGAGATGCGGGGGGGGGGGGGGGGGGGGGGAGGGAACAGACAGACAGACAGACAGTCAAGACAGGCAAACAAAGACGCGCAGCGCGCGTAACCACACAACGTCATCAAACAGCAAAACATTGTTATCCGCAGCAAAAAATAACGAGTTGCTCATTGCAAACGCCCTTTCAAACCTCCCACACACGGCGACCCGATCCTAACCTCCACCCTTTCCGACAAGAGTGTGAACACCAGACGAATTGCGCCATCACGAGGTTAATGAAGACACTCAGGCTAAGCATCCACTTGGGGGTTGGCAGGCGATCTGCTCTGGATCACGGCAAGCGGCCCCAGAGGTGGGCCGACGGCAGGGGCCCAGCCAGGCCCTGCAAGGAGGGTGTCGTGTTGCCGCCGAGCTCACAGACACTCCCCTGCGCCGCGTCTAGTGCTCCCTCTGTCCCACGCGTGCATCGTGGCGCGCACCTAGGCGATAATGCGGTTTGCTGTGTAACCCCACGTCATTTTTCGCCAGCGATTTGGGTGTTTCCCTATACCCCACAGTCGTCTGGCCACCACCAGTTGCTAGTGCCAGGTGTTATTTGTAGACTGGCTGTTTATAACAACAGCGAGAAAAGAAAAGGAAGAATAAAGCAAAGACACAAATACACACGCGTACGCGCGCGCGCGCACGCACACACACACACACACATACACACACACACACACACACACACACACACACACTCACACACACGCGCGCGCGCACAGAGAGACAAAGAGAGAAGAGGCAGTCAGACAGACAGACAGACAGACAGAGACACAGAGCGGCACGCGCGCGCAGCCCTACATTACTTCGCACTGCTAAATATTCTCGCCGTTGAGAAATCCATTACTGAAATAAGCCTGCCAAGGTGAGTCCTAAACGAATCACACAAACAAGCTTTCAGGCTGCTTTCCATCGATTCTCCGAAACGCTCTCGATCTTTCCGACCTGAATGCTTGAAAACTTTTCGTCCTTCTTCCTCCAATGCGAAACTTCTTTTTCGCTCTTTCTCATAGGGAACCACCTTTACTCACGCGCTAATTCTTCAAAAGTAATGCCATAATCAACTCTTGGATGCTTCAGTAAGCCTTGTTTCAGAGTACAGAGCGACATGTTATGTTGTATATCAGTTGTATTGTGCAGATGGGCAAAGATCATCCCTTTCAAACCTGATTCTTTATAACCCCTCGCTCTATGGGTTTGCCTAAAGTGCAGGTATTTTTGTCTCGGTTTTCTCTAAGGTGTCTTCACGGTCGAAGGTTGGCCTACGTGAAACCAAAGAACGCAATGCTAGCAATACATTGACTGAAATGTTTCCAGATCCCTGGCAAAAAAAAACCCAAAAAAAACAAAAACAAAAACCGAGGGAACATCCAACAACTTTTCTTTAATGACCGGTGTCAGCTATGGAATAATCTCCATACGAATAGCGGATAAGATCATGTTGGTGTCATGGTTCATACTACATGTCGTGCGTTTTTATTTTCAGTTTACCGTTATTTACAACACAAAAACGCTATATACAATTGATCACACATTACTTGATATATGTCAGCAGATTTTGCATTGTTTTAGTATATGGTGCGTCGTACAACCGGAAGATTATGTTTATAACGATAACACACACACACACACCACACACACACACACCACACACACACACACACACACACACACGCACACACACACACACAACCTTTCTGCTTGACACATTCTCTCCTACAAAATTTCTATCAAATCATTACCATTTTCCCAATTGAATATTTCAGTATCTGATAAATCACGTGCAGCTATAGGGTGCGTATATGGTGAAACCCGGCTTTATGACAAATACGTTCTTGAGTAATGGTAGAGGGGCCATAGTCGAGTGGTTAGAGCGTTCAGCTGTGAAACCAAGAGCGTTGAGTTCAAACCGCTCATAGGGTCGGATTTTTTTCGGTTGGAAAACGCTCAGAGTTCACTCAAAAGGTAACTGGGTACCTGAATCAGTTCAAGGGAGGTCAAGGCGGCAGAAGAAGAGGGATGGGCTCCACTCTTCTGACTGCCGTACTCCAGACACGGCTAATCTCCCCGACGGCTATTAAAGCTATGGGGAAGATTTACCTCTTGTTGAATCTAAACGATTTCATGCAAAGACAATATACCTCCTAACTTTGTTCTAAGTTTTTGGAGATTCATATTTCTCGCTTAACTTGCGCGATCTGTTAATCAAAAGTACTCGGGCTGCAATCGTTATTTTATGTATAGTTGATTCATATGACTGTCGGTCGTCTTAAAATAAGTTTGGTCTGCAACGTCACGTCCGCAGTCGACTGAACTTCAAACAACAACAACAAATTAACCTTAACCACCCGCCGTGGTGAAGTGGTTAGCGTCGCGGACTCCGGCTGGGAGGTCGTGGGTTCGAATCCATCATAATCATGTGGGTTTTTCTGCCCCGACGGCTCCTACCCAGAGTTGAGTTTGCTGCGGGTTCAGTTGGAAAGACTGGGACCACACAGTCGAGTTTCATCGACTTAACGGATGCGTTTCTGGGAGTGTTGCTCAAATTTCCTGACCAACACCGCAGGTGCGGTATCTCTCGGGCCTGGTTGACGCAGGAATATATTATGAAAGGAAGTGCAGAGTACAGCCCTGTCATGTAGTCTCAGACCGAAATGGAAATCCGTAGCATCATCTTTTTTTTTTTTTTTTTTTTTTTTTTTTTTTTGCTGTCCCAACCTCTGCACCACTTCAGAGGCAGTGCACCCACGCCGCTCATTCCGACACCCCGTCCACAGCCACAGCCCTGTCGGCCACGCCGCAGCCCCGGCACCGGCAATCCACAGGGAGCAGTCAATGGCAAGTCGTCAAGAGGCAACCCACCGGAGGAGACACTGCACTGCTGCCGAGTCACTTCGGTGGTGTTCAGTGGCGCCTGTTCTGATCTAACATACGCAGGACGCACCTACAAAGCCCCTACTGACGACAATAATTGCTTAGTCGCTGAGCCGGCGCGAGTGAGCTCTCCCTCCGGAGGGCGCCACCACGTCCGTCCAACGACAGCCCCCATGGACTCGCCGATACCAGTGACCCGACGGAACCAAACCAAGGCCACAGACGTGGAGAGGACATCGAAATTGAGGTCACCATGAGAGCAGGGCATGAAGGGCCACAGAATTTGAGACATCTTTTTTTAATGCTGATCGATGAGAATGAGGATGATTAAGATGATGCTACGGATTTCCATTTCGGTCTGAGACTACATGACAGGGCTGCACTCTACGCTTCCTTTCATAATATATCCCGGTGTCAACCAGGCCCAAGAGATACAGGCACCTGCAGTGCTGGTCAGGAAATTTGAGCAACACTCTCAGAAACGCATCCATTAAGTGGATGAAACTCGACTGTGTGGTCCCAGTCTTCCCAACTGAGTCCGCAGCAAACTCAACTCTGGGGTAGGAGCCGGTCGGGGCAGAAAAACCACATGACTTGATGGGATTCGAACCCACGACCTCCCAGCCGGGAGTCCGCGACGCTAACCAACTTCGCCACGGCAGTGGTCCGTAGCATCATCTTAATCATCCTCGTTCTCATCGATCAGCATAAAAAAAAATGTCTCAAACTCTGTGGCTCTTCATGCTTGCTCTCATGTGACTCAATTTCGATGTCCTTTCCAGTCTGTGGCCTTGGTTTGGTTCCGTCGGGGTCACCGGTATTGGCGAGTCCTTGGGGGTTGTCGTTGGGACGGACGTGGTGGCGCCTCCGGAGGGAGAGCTACTCTGGCGGCTCCGCGACTAAAGCAATTATTGTCGTCGTTGGGGGCTTAGTAAGTGGTGTCCTGCGTATGTTAGATCAGAACAGGCGCCACTGAACACCACCAAAGTGACTCGGCAGCAGTGCAGTGTCTCCTCCGGTGGGTTGCCTCTTGACGACTTGACGTTGACTGCTCCTGTGGATTGCCGGTGCCGGGGCTGCGGCGGGACTGACCGGGTTGTAGCTGTGGACGGAACGAGCGGCGTGGGTGCACTGCCACTGAGGTGGCGCAGAGGTTGGGACAGAAAAAAAAACCCAACTTAAACAACAGGAACACAATACAAGCTACTCAAAGACGACAAGTACGCACAAAGTCATCCTCAACATGGGACAAAGGTAGGAGCCATGAAAGTGAGTGTAGGGAGGCGCTGTACGGACTGGCTGCACCCTAGTAGGCGACGGTGATCTACGTGGGCTCCGGCAGACACCTTTGATGCGTGCATTACGCAGAGCCCTATGAACACCGATAAGCCCCCACATCATGCACATTCCACCACCGCTCTTTAGGGTCAGGTCAGAGGGAGGAGATAGAAGGGCTTGGTTGGTGGGAAGGGAGCCAAGTGGCTGCGTTCGAGATAAATTATTGCGCTTTCGTCTGCTCTGATTAGAAAGCGAGGTGTAGGGCAAGTCTGTGGCCAAAGTGGCACATAGGTGCATGGCCGTTTTGTTATTCCCCTTCTTCCACGAACGTAAGAGATAAGCTCAGGTGTGTTGTTTGCGCCTTCTAATTTCTTTTTGTCGCACAGGATACAAATTAGGTCCGCAATGTTATGAAACCCCCCATTACACTGAAAAAGCTCATGAAGCGTCTCTACAACGACGGGCCCTCGCAAACCATATTTGGGCAGCCTTTGGCAAACCGTATTTGGACAGCCTTTGGTACATGCGCCTGACTCTGAAGCGTTCTTTCAATGCCTTTTCTTTCAATACAATTATATATCTCTCCCAACCTACCCTCCTCTCCTCCATACAACTTCCCTCGCCTGTTTCATTTTTCACTATAAAAAACAAAAATTGGTGCAAGAACATCAAGACTCAGGGGTCACCCTCATTTCCACAATCCTCGCTGTCACAGGGCATTACTCTACTGTTTTTAATCCCAAATCCAAATCTAAATTTCAAAGTTAAATCTTTTTTCAGAGGAGCAATGACGGATCTGTCATTACATGAACCTGACGGTGACCAGAAAACTCCCATCTTTAACCTACTTTGGCCACTTTCAGGCTGAAAATGAAAAAGAAAAAAAAAAGAACTAATACCTTTTGCCATGGCGTTTGGCGACCTGTAAACTGTGACAGTTTATATTATACTTACGCAGGCATGACAAATTTAAGAGTGAACTTGTTTTACGATTTTTACTTTCTTTGTGAAAAGTATGACTTTGAGGGAATAGTACTGTAGATTCGATTACTTTCATGTTCAGACCAGTGATTGGGGATTTATTCTCTCCCCTTCATTTTCACGACATCGCAGGAATCATACTAACACAAAATTATGATAATTTAAAAGAAAAAAAAAAAAAAAACGGAACACACATTTTAGCCAAGGCTTTTGGCGACTAGTAAGCGTTGAGACTTTATACTTGACATTGAGGGAATGATTACTGTAGATTACTTTCATGTTCAGACCAGTGATTGGATTTAATTCTCTCCCTTTCATCTTTAAGTCAATATTTTTCTATTTCACATGGACTCGGATCAGCTAGCTTTTTCAACGATTGCCTGGCTTTGTGTGAGGGTTGGGTCGCAAAAACCGTCAAATGAACTCATATATTTTCTAACATTTGAACAGATCTGTTCGGATTCGACATTTCCGCAGCTGCTTGAACAGACAATTTTAAATCGATGAAACGGGAAGGAAGTTTGTGGGATTTGCATTGTGAGGAAACATTTGACTGAAATGGATCAGTCATTGTTACCTTCAGTTTGAGAAGGCTGTGCTATTAAAGGTAACATTTGGCTCGAAGGCTGCGTTTTATGATTATAGGCAATTACTGAATATCGGTTAGAACTTGAGATTGTTTCGCTCCAGGTGGGCATTGGGACAGATGAACTGGTGCAAGTTGTTACGAATAGGCGAGTCGTCAGTAACCGGACATCGTTGAAATCACACGGATTTTCAACGCGAAGCTACATTGCCGCGTGAGATCTTCCCCAAAATGCGGGCATCGGCGGAGCCCAGTAAGATTTTACTGTGCGTGCGGCGTGATTACACTCTGTGCATTGGTGTTAGCGAGCACCATGTGTGTGTGTGTGCGTGTGTGCGCGCGCGCGCGCGTTGTGTGTATGTGTGTGTGTGTGTGTGTGAGGAGAGAGAGGAGAGAGAGAAGAGAGAGAGAGAGAGAGCATCTACATTTTCACTCATTTAAAACATTGTTCGAAAACTGTACATCTCTCTCCCTCTCTCTCGTAGTCAGATAAAGAAGGAAAGAGAAAGATAAATATGTAGGAAATATGTGTGTGTGTGTGGGGGGGGGGGGGGGGGGTGACCATATCAGAGACGCGTTCAGGTGCATGCAGTTCCATCATTGCTAACCTCTAGACTGAATGTCTCACCCTCTGTGTTTTTTTTGTGTGCCTTGGTCAGCAAGTGGGGCACCTACGTGGTGCACACATTTTTCATATGATATTATTGTGAATAAGATTGAACTATACCAACTGAAACGCCATGCATGCCAGATGAATTTTGCACAGTAGCAAGGCTAGTCGGACACCGGCTTGGGCTTGAAGCCTTTGAGGTTTTCGCTCTGTTTTGGTCACATATCCAAGCTACACGATTGCTGCCGTCTTGAGCCGGGTATATGGCGCCAACATGTTGCGGACTGGTGAGGAGAATGTTTGAAAAACTGATTATGATCTTTAACGGTATAAATTTGTTGATGTGTTCGGATCAGGTTGTAGAGCAAGTGAATGGTAGGCCTATCAGTCAGACACGCAGAGCTGTGAGCAAAACCTGTATGACCAAAGTATTGTTGGAAGTGACACTTTTGTTTTATCCGGTGTCAGTGGTAACTGTTACCCCTCCTAGCCCCCCCCCCCCCCCCCTCCTTCCCTCATTCCCCCCTCCCCCGCCGCCGCCCTCCCAATGAATATGTAATGGTGCAAGTGTTCCCCCTTTGCCATAGGGGCAAGTTTGCCCCTGGGACCGATTTGCCCCATTGGGGGACCAATGTGCTCGTGGAGGCTGGGGAGTGGACCAGTATGCCTAATATAAGGCATACACATTTTTCATTCATAATGCACCGACTTTTTGCAATAATGATTGTCTGCTTGTTTGTTTGGTTTGGTTTATTTGTTTGTTTGTTGTTGTTGTTTGGGGGGAAGGGGCAAATTACAGGAAGACTGTTCTGACTAAAGCCATTTCTGTGTTTGTATACTTCAACGATGGTAAGAAGGCACAAAAGAAAGAAGACAACAGTACAGATGACACTGGATGACACACCATCATCTCATCAGAAAAGGAAGAAATCTGCATCGTCATTCCTCCCCTCAGTCAGCAAGTGAAAACGGGGATTAATGGGTCAAGTGCACATAGCATAAATACAGGGCTCATGTGGAATGCGCAGGTTTTGAGAAAAGCCCAGTCTGCATTTGTCACAAGTGTGACCGATGACGGACTCTACACCCGCTGTTCACGTAGCAGTTTTTGCTTCCCAGTTTCACTTTCGTCTAGTCACTCGGTGCCAAATTTTATGCGCCTACAGTTTTTCATTTGCTGATTATTAGAAGCTTTTTTTTTATTTTATTGTTTTTAATGAGCTTGATAAGAACGTGTGTTTTCACTTTTCCGATTATTTAGTTACGGTTCCAAATTTGTACGAAACTTGTTATTTTCTTGTCTGGTGTATTTGTCGATCAAGAAACCTACCACAATGAAAGGATGCAGATGTCATAATCTAGTCACATCTCACAGGAATGCAGCGATTTTTTTTTTAAACTATATCTTCGGATGGAATAGCCTACCAAATATCATAATGCTCTGTAGAAACATCTCGATATTGTTAGTATTGTAGCATTGTCAGTTTCTTTTTTTTCTTTTCTTTTTTCACGGGCATGGTGGAAAAAAAACTGCAGTCCGGAGTGTTTCAATGAATCGTTTTCTGTTCATTGGAAAGGAGGAGAAAGGAGTGGGGAAGGGGGAGGGCGGCGGAGGAGAGGGAGGGGGAGCAACTTACCCCGACATGGGGCAAGTTTGTCCCATTGTCATCAGGTCAGCTGGGAACTAAACTGTGAATCATGCTGAAATACTTTTGTCATTTATTGACGTCACAAATTTAGACAAGACAACGACCCTCGGTTTAAACGTCGAATTGTTTCCCTAATTCTGCTGAAATATAAAACGGGGCCGACAAGCCCCGGTCTCTCTCAACGTGTGCGTCATCATGTATTGTTTGTCTCACCAGTTCTATGGTATTCTCGTTCAGTGGGGATTTTGGAGCTCAAGATCGTGGGTCATCATCATAGCCTCTTTTTCTCCTCTTAAAACTCATGTCTTCATCTACACACTTAATAAAATGTACAGACAGACTCCCCTTTACATATCTATACAGATCCCTGAAAAAGTGGTGGACATAATCCAAGCCCCATGCAAGTAAACCTCACCATGGTCCCTTACTTTGTCGTAGTGGTGGGGCTTGTGTGCTTTTACGATCCCGAGGCTATGCCAGATAGGTGCAACCATACTGGACAGGTCAAGGGGAGAAGCCAGACGAAATTTGGACCACTCTCCTAGAGGATAATAGGTTTGCGCAGGGTTAACTGCCCGGCCTGTAAAAAAAGCTAGTTACAGAAACGTCCACGATAAACTTGTCTACTTTGCATGTCCTGGGAGAGGAAGACAATCTAGCCAGATTGCGTATGAAGCGTCGCAGTGAAAGCCGAAAGGAAGCTGCTTCGCCGAGGACTCTTCTGTCACCCAAGACAACTACCCGGATCGGCACATGGAACGTTCGGACCATGTACGAGGCTGGGAAAACTGCACAGGTTGCAGCAGAGATGCAGCAGTACAACCTTGCTGTGTTAGGCTTGTGTGAGACCAGATGGATCCAATCAGGATTGATACGGCTTGGCACTGGGGAGACCTTGATCTACTCAGGGCATGAAGAAGAGAGAGCTCCACACACCCAGGGGGTCGGGCTTATGCTCTCCAGGCAGGCTGCGGCAGCACTGATGGAGTGGACCGCTGTGTCACCACGTATCATCACCGCAAGATTCTACACCAAAGTGCGGAAAACACTCATTGTGCAATGCTACGCACCCACCAATGATGCAGACAAGCAGTTGAAAGAAGACTTCTACGAGAAACTACAATCCACCATCAACCAGAAGAAGAAAGGAGATCTACTGATCTTGATGGGTGACATCAATGCCAAGATCGGAAATGACAATAGTGATAGGGAACAAAGCATGGGAAAGGAAGGCCTTGGAGACATGAATGAAAACGGAGAGCTGTTCTGTGACTTCTGTGTCTTCAATGGATTGACTGTTGGCGGTAGTTTGTTCCCTCACAAGACCATCCACAAAGCTACCTGGGTTTCACCGGACAGCCACACAGAAAACCAGATTGACCACATTTGTATCAGCAACAGCTTTAGGAGGTCACTACTGGATGTCAGAGCAATGAGAGGGGCAGATGTTGGATCGGACCATCACCTTGTTGTGGGGAAGTTCAAGTTCAAGCTGAAGAGACATGCCAGGAAGACCAACAAGCCAGGGAACAGATTCAACGTGGACATGCTAAAAGACCTGCAGACAAAAGACAGCTTCAATGTGGAACTTTCCAACAGATTTGACACATTAGCATCCCTTGTCGATGAAGAGTCATCAGTAGAACAGCTCTGGGAACAATCAAAGACAGTGCTTAGCGAAACATGTGAGAAGATTCTGGGAAAGAAGACAAGAGTCCACAAGCCCTGGATGTCAGCAGAGACACTGAGGAAAGTGAAAGAGCGAAAAGATAGGAAAGCAACAGTCAACATAAGCAAGACCAGAGCAAGTAAGGCAGAGGCACAGAAACTGCACACAGAAGCACACAAAGAAGTGAAGAGAAGCATAAGACAGGACAAGAGAAGCTATGCAGAGAACCTGGCAGAAGAAGCAGAAAAAGCAGCCGGACAGAAGAACATGAAGGAGCTGTATGACATAACACGGAAGTTAGCAGGGAGTCGACGAGTGACAGAGGCACCTGTGAAGGACAAGGACGGGAACACACTCACCAACCCAGATGCCCAGTTGCACCGCTGGAAAGAACACTTCCAGGAGCTCCTCAACCGGCCCAGCACCACCAGATCCACCAGACATACCACCCTCCGAGACACCACTAGACATCAACACCAACCCCCCTACCAAGGAAGAGATCCGGAAGGCCATCCGACACCTCAAGAACAACAAAGCACCAGGCCCTGACAATATCCCACCAGAAGCAATCAAAACTGGCAGCGAAGCAACCATCAATATGCTTCATGAACTCTTCAAGAAAGTTTGGGAGACCGAAGAACTACCCCAAGACTGGAAGCACGGACACCTTATTAAGCTCCCTAAGAAAGGAAACCTAAAGGAGTGCAAGAACTGGAGAGGCATTACACTGCTCAGCATCCCCGGGAAGGTCTTCAACAGAATCATCCTCGAGCGGCTGAAGGACAACATCGACAAGAGGCTGAGAAAAGAACAGGCTGGATTCCGCAGTGAAAGATCATGCACAGACCAGATAGCTGCTCTCCGTATCATCATCGAGCAGTCACTGGAATGGAACTCGCCCCTGTATGTCACCTTCGTCGACTTCGAGAAGGCCTTTGATAGCATCGACAGACCAACCCTCTGGAAGCTTCTTTCCCACCATGGCGTACCAGAGAAGTTCATCAACCTCATCCGAGCAGCATATGAACCATCAACATGCCAAGTGGTACACGGTGGATCCCTGACGGAACCATTTGACATCTTGAGCGGCGTTCGCCAGGGCTGCCTGCTCCACCATTCCTGTTCCTGATTGCCATTGACTGGATCATGGAAAGAACGATACAAGACCATCAACGAGGCGTCCAGTGGACCCTGACCTCCCAGCTGGAAGACATTGACTTTGCCGATGATGTTGCCCTCCTGTCCCACCGTCACAGCCACATGCAGGAGAAAACCGCTGCCCTGGACAGTACTGCCGCACGAACAGGACTGAAGATCAGTAAGGCAAAAACCAGGGTGATGAGGATCAATGAGGCCAACGACAACAATATTGTACTCAACAGAGAAGACCTAGAGAACGTCGACAGCTTCACATACCTCGGCAGCATTGTCAGCAAGGACGGGGGCACAGACAAAGACATCCAAACAAGAATAGGCAAGGCATCCGCAGCTTTCAAGATGCTCCGACCTGTCTGGACCTCACACACCATCTCTGCAAAAACCAAGATCCGCATCTTCAACACAAATGTGAAGTCTGTGCTTCTCTATGCCTGTGAAACGTGGCGCACCACCAAGCCATCGACACACCGCCTGCAGACCTTTGTGAACAGATGCTTGAGGTACATCTATCGCATCAGGTGGCAGGACATGGTCACAAATGAAGACTTGTGGAGAAGAGCCGGACAAGAGCCCATTGAAGATCAAATTAAGCGCAGGAAGTGGGGCTGGCTTGGCCATACCCTCAGAAAACCAGCACCCAGCGTTGTCCGCCATGCCTTGCGATGGAACCCACAGGGAAGACGCAAGAGAGGCCGACCACGCACCACCTGGAGAAGATCAACGGAGGTGGAGACAACTCGACTGGGCTATTCCTGGGGCCAGCTGGAAGTCGCCGCCCGGGACAGGCAGAGATGGAAAAGGCTCGTGGATGACCTATGCTCCACTAGGAGCCAACGGGAATAAGTCAAGTAAGTCATGCAAGTAAAACGATGTGCAATCGGTAGGAATCTGTCACAAATGTACAGACGTTGACAACTTCTGACGTCAAAGTCGCAATGACATGAGGCTATTGACGCAATTGTGTCATACTGATGACGAAACATTGGATTCTGATCTGAAACATTGCTTCTGTTTATAATCTCTCTGGAATGAGGGCTATCAGTAACATGTTAGAACTTACCGATTTTACCACATATAGTAGGCTAGTCAGTGACATTGTGTCCCTCAGAAAACTGTTGAGGCAGGGAGATGGAGGGCAAGACAAGAAAACTGGACCTACAACGTTACAGAGCAGACGGGGAACTTTACAGAGACCCAGGCCTTTGCACACAACCTACAGGGGTGGGGGAACCAGCTCTTAAGTAGGGCGCCCAAAGAATCTTCATGGAATTCGGAGAGAGAGAAAGTGAGAGCATGCACACAAATACACACACACACACACACGTACGCACGCACTCACCGAAAAAAAAAAAAGCGGCGCTGGCTGAACACGTCCTTAATTAATATGTGTAGGTGTCAGAATGAAAAATCTTGGTACGAGTTTTAAAATGGCGATGAGTAGCACGCAATGAAAAAGAACTGGGGAGGGGAGTGGGGTTAATTTCGGTCTCCCAGTGCTGTTGTATGACATCATGGACGTTCCGCGCGCTTTTCTCTTAACCGGACCAGGCTATCTTTTTGACGGCTTGAGCACAAGATTCTTATTACGGACCTAGGATTCTGTTGTCTAGGATTTCACTCTCTGGGTTCAGGCGCCGAGCTCCACTATGCAGGAAGGAAAGAAGAGAGAGAATATGGGAGGAGGGTGCAAAAAGAGGCCTTGACAGGTTTTTTTTTTAAACTTGCTTACTAACCGCGTTTTCCCACTCAAGGGTTTAATGTTTCTGGGATAATTGTTTACAGATCCTGTCTGGGACCTATTCGCAAGCGTGCGCATGAGAGAGAAAGAGAAGGGAAGGGGTGGGATGGGGCTGAAGACAAATATTATAAAAGCTTGGATTCCACAGACATTCAGTGCAAGATAGCCTATAGCTGTCATCGCTGTAGTAAAATCGCTGAAATGTGGGAAGGCTGCAGACATCGACATCATCCCTATATAAGTCTTAAAACAGGCGGAAATACAGTAATTATGATCCTACCATCTTCAACAAAATCGGACGCGCTAGGGTGTGATCCACGCCATTGACTCAATCACTACTTGTTACCATTTTCAAGAAAGGAAATCTCCAACACTGCCAGAATTACTGTACAATAGGCTTGAGCAGCCACTCCAGAAAAGCTATGCTCAAAATTATTCTGAATAGATTGCAACCACAAGCAGATACCACCATTGCTGAAGAACAAGCTGGATTCCACACAAGCAGAAGTAAGCTTACCATCGAACACTTTTTTTAAAACTTACATCCGCTTTGCGAAAATCAGCACTAGAGGAGTTCTAGAACATCTTCATAGAGGAGTTCTAGAACGTCTTCATAGACTTCATGAAGGCGTTTGATAGAGTCTGGTAAAAGGCACCAAGGACCATGATAAAGAAATCTAACATCATGCAGAAGCTTATCAACACCATCCAGCAATCACTGCACTTCAAAGCGACCAGTGTCGTGCTCATAAAGGGTGCTGTTGGAAAATGGTTTCACACTTCAGCTGGAGTTCGTCAGGGCTGCCCTCTGTCTCCTTCACTTTTCAACATATTCCTTGAATGCATCATGGCGGATGCACTTGAAGATCGTGTCAACACGATCAGCATTGGGGGAGAACTGTCAGAAATCTTCTATTTGCATACGGACTGGCAAGCAGTGAACAAGAACCCTTCAAACTTGTTCAACGACAGGATGAAACACCAACAAGTTATTGCATGGTAATCGGAGCCGAGAGGACCAAGTTGATGGCCTGCCACAACAGCACCATTACTACTGATGTTACTGTCCACGGTTAGAAGCTAGAATCTGCCCAACTATTCACTTTCCTGAGATCCATCATTATTTGTGAGGGATCCAAACCGGAAATCCTCTCAAGAGAAGCAAAGACAAGCATAGTACTGCCCAGATAAAACCTGTATTGACGGGCAAGAGCATTTCCATGAAACACAAGACTAGGCTCCTACCTGCACTGGTTCTATTCCATCTTCCTGTTCGCATGCGAGACAGGGACTCCCACAGTGCATCTGGAAAAAAGAATTCAAGGCATGGAAATGAGATGTTACCTAAAAGATACTAGACATCAGATACACTGATCACATTATCAATGAAATGCATCAAACCATCAGGTAGCACATAGGACCATGCAAAGATCTACTGACATCAGTCAGGAAAAAAGAAAACAGCGTCGGTATGGCCGTGCAACAAGATCCAATGGCCTTGCTAAAACAATCCTCCAGGGAACTGTTGAAGCAGGGAGACGAATGGGAAGACAGGGGGAAAAATGGACTGACAGCATTCCAGAGTTGACAGGAAAACATTCGCAGAGACCCAGGCCTTGGCACACAACCGACAGAACTGGAGGAACCTGGTATAGTGTTCTTCAATGTGGTACCCCAATGACTCGTGGAGTTAAAGGGGGAGAAGACTATACATGTGTATTAAACCAAGCCACAACTTACAGGTTAATGCCATCTTTTTTGCTTTTACAATGAAACACACACACACACACACACACACACACACACACACACACACACACACACACACACACACACCAACGCCCAAAAGAAAGGAACATACAGTTGATATGCACACAACGAACACCATAAAACGCCTTTGCATCCTACAGTTAATTGTATATTCTATTTGGAAGCCTAGAATACTGTGTATTAAGCCACTTTCAAATTCTTACCAGGGGCATGGTTAATGTCTTTGCATCTGCTTTACCTACAAAATGAGGAATTAATTCTTATCTGGATTAATCTGCACCAGTTGTTTACCTACAAAATGATGAATTAATTCTAATCTGGATTAATCTGCACCAGTTGAGAATGTGTGAAGATCTCTTACTGTTTCTGAAAGAGAACGTTCCGAACAAACCTGAGAATTTTTTTTTTTTTAAATCATATCGTTGCGCGAAGATTTAGGCTGCTCTCATTATCAGTACAACCTCCCGGAACAATTCATTGCAGTCAAAGAGTGGATCGAAGACGCTTCCCATGGAGACGTCAGGGGATTTTTCAGTATAGACTGCATACCCACTGTCAGGAAAGCTATGTCAAAAGTTTCCTCTTTTCTGCTGCTCTATAACCGTCTTTTCTCTCCCTCTTTACAATTTGCAGCATGCCAGCCTTTCTACTGACGATTTGAAAGCGAGATTGTTCAACCATCCGGAGAGGATACCAGCTGTCCAGTCTGCAGTGTTGATTTAACCCACGTAGTCTTTCATTCAGTTTACACAAATATATGCATTTTTGTGGCACTATCATGTTTTTGTACTCCAGTTCTTGTAGAACAGGGAGTACTTTACAATGGGAACAAAGAAATGCTGTCAGTGTGTCTGTCTGTCTGTCAAAATGTGTTCCACTCGCTCCAGACAAAACTTCTGTGCCGATCTTTCTGAAAATTTGTAGGTATGTTTATTATGGGTCACGGATATGCCCGATGTTTGAAGAAAAAGAAACACCCGAAGGTGCTGGGGAGGACCCAGAGAAGCACTGTCTTCACCTGCCTTTAGAGCAGTCCTGTACCACCCTTGGAGGCCTGCGCTGTGTTGACGATGGGTACAGGCACGCGCAGGACACTCCATTAAGATATCAAGGGACATAACTGCTCCTGAACAGAGGAAATAGACTAAGATGCAGTCATAACAGCTTAAGTAGCATCCCCATGGTGTACCAGCCCGTATTTCATGACTGCAGAGCCACCGGCGAAAAACACCACCCTCCAGCTGCCGAGCACCCCCACAGACCCAACCACCCTGCCACGGATAGATGAAGACAGTGCCACTCCAGACACAGCCAAGCTTTCGCCATACGGTCTTATGTGCCCTCAAAGAATAATGTCTTCCCTGTCACAGCTTCCTGTGCTGGTTTTACGAGGACTTTTCGCAGTAAGCAAAGAAAAAAAGAACACCAGGTCTGGGGAGGACCAAGAAGCCTGTCTTCCTTTAGAGCATCCTGTACCACCCTTGAGCCTGCGCTGTGTTGACGAGGTACAGGCCGCGAGGACACTCATTAAGATATCAAGGAATAACTGCTCCTGAACAGAGGTAAATTAGACTACAGATGCAGCTCATAACAGCTTAAAGTAGCACCCCATGGGTGTACCAGCCCGTATTTCATGATGAGAGCCCACCGGCGAAAAACACCACCTCAGCCCGAGCACACCCCACAACCACCACCCCTGCCCGGATGATAAGACGTGCCACCGACACAGCAAGCTTTCGCCTAGGTCTTAGGCCTCAAGAGAGAATCAAGTTTAGTCTTTCCACATGTTCACCAGGACTATTTCCCTGTGGTCAGTGGGTCTTTCCTACCGTCACTGGACCTTTCTCCAGGGTCGCCTGTTAAGGCAAAGAAGAAAAAGAAACACCCGAAGGTCTGGGGAGGACCCAGAGAAGCACTGTCTTCACCTGCTTTAGAGCAGTCCTGTACCACCTTGGAGGCCTGCGCTGTGTTGACGATGGTACAGGCACGCGCAGGACACTCCATTAAGATATCAAGGGACATAACTGCTCCTGAACAGAGGTAAATTAGACTACAGGATGCAGCTCATAACAGCCTTAAAGTAGCATCCCCATGGGTGTACCAGCCCGTATTTCATGACTGCAGAGCCCACCGGCGAAAAAACACCACCCTCCAGCTGCCGAGCACACCCCACAGACCCAACCACCCCTGCCCACGGATAGATGAAGACAGTGCCACTCCAGACACAGCCAAGCTTTCGCCATACGGTCTTATGTGCCCTCAAGAGAGAATCCAAAGTTGTAGTCTTTCCCACTGTCAACAGGACTTTCCCTGTGGTCAGTGGGTCTTTCCTCACCGTCACTGGACCTTTCTCCAGGGTCAGCCTAGTTAAGGCAAAGAAGAAAAAGAAACACCCGAAGGTGCTGGGGAGGACCCAGAGAAGCACTGTCTTCACCTGCCTTTAGAGCAGTCCTGTACCACCCTTGGAGGCCTGCGCTGTGTTGACGATGGGTACAGGCACGCGCAGGACACTCCATTAAGATATCAAGGGACATAACTGCTCCTGAACAGAGGTAAATTAGACTACAGGATGCAGCTCATAACAGCCTTAAAGTAGCATCCCCATGGGTGTACCAGCCCGTATTTCATGACTGCAGAGCCCACCGGCGAAAAACACCACCCTCCAGCTGCCGAGCACACCCCACAGACCCAACCACCCCTGCCCACGGTATGTTTATTATGGGTCACGGATGATGCCCGATGTTTTACTTTACCGTTATATCCGTTACTAACGGCTATGACGGCCCAAAACGGTTTTTCCTCTTTATGGAATATCTCAGAAAGTACAAATACATTATGACGCATGTTTGATTGTGACGTTAAATACATTATGACGCATATTTGATTGTGACATCTTGTTCATCCTTGTTGCGCTGTTGTTATGTTCAGCGGAATGCCTGGCGCCCTCAGTTTTCAGTAGTTTTCTTCGCCTTAAGACGATCAATTGTTCTGTTAACAAAGTATGCATTGATGTGTACATTTAGTCATACTGCATGAGTCTGTTTTCCTTAGTTCTTGTTTTGTTTGCTTGTTTTGTTTTGTTTTGTTCGTATGTGTGTGTGTGTGTGTGTGGTGTGTGTGTTGCAGGATAAGATTTTTACCTATGTAATGACATTGTCGAAAGGGTCCTTTCCGGTCGGCTAGGCTATAATAAAACTGAAACTGATGAGGAAACGAAAAAGATTACCAACGATTCGCAGTCGTGGGATTTGTTTTTCGGCTCAGACCGGCTGCTACTCAGCCTGACGAATTGAATGGGAAGACTCGGTGGAATTATACATTCGAAGCTTATCCACTTTAAGATAACGCTTCGACAATGTTGATCAACATTTCACGACCACCACAGCAGGTGTTTGGGCGAGAGGAGAAAAAGGGGGGACGGAAGGGGCAGAGTTGGATGGGTGTGGGGATAGAAAGGTGGAATGTGGGCACCATTTCTTGATGTTTAGTCTCCTTGCAAACCTGCACTTGTTCATGAAACTAGGTTTCGTAATTCACAAACACATATTATATACTTTTTTATCTTTTTACTATTTTAGTAGTGGTGATGCTCAAAACATACACACCTGCAATTGAACGTATCGCGAGTGTACGACTAAGGTGCGAGTCAAGCGGTTAGACGAACGCATATTTCTCTAGGGTGCACGAGTTCGTGCTCCGCCATCGTCTGCTGGCGGGTGGAAAGTAGAACGGGATTATTCCCGTCACATGTGTGCAAACATGCTGGTAACTGAAACCTATGTGCATGCTGCTTTGTAAAGAAAAGGGGGAAAAAATTCACACGATATAGAACCTGTCATTGTTGTCAGCATTTGGTCGGTGACGGTAAAAACAAAAATACTCAGTATGGACCATACTTTCAGAGGACATAGGCAGCGCCAGGTGTTTAACCCCCTTCGACCTGCTAATGGCTAAACACGACTACTACTACTAGAATGTTTGGGACTTGTCAATGGCTAAATATTAACAATAATAGTAGTTTTGGGGACTTTGCGCAAAAGAGCGGGCGGGGCTGCTCTACTGTTTGTTGCTACTGTAGTTGTTGTTTATTTGCGTGTTTGTTTGTTTTTGTTCTCGATTCGTTTTGTTTTAAACTGATGGGAGTTTCTACAAGAGCACACATCGATTCGACGATAGCCCAAAACCCTGTGGACCAAATTTTTTCATCCATGAAAGCCAGACCATAGGAGAAAGAAGGCAATGCATGGACTGATGATCCTTTGCTGTTAGCAGACAAAACAAGCAGAGAGAGAGGAAAGAAATGCTATCTCCCTTGATCGAAAAAACAACAACCCACACACACAAACAGAGAGACAGACAAGAAAGAGAGACAGACAGACAGACAGTTCAGACAGACAGAGAGTACAGAAGCAACGCGTTTCGAACCGGGCGGCCTTTTCCCTACCGGCAAGACAACGAAAAGGGACAAACAAAAACGAAGCAAAAAGACCAGCGACTTCAAACGCCGAAGTCTGACGGCTCTTTCTACCAGTCGTACAGAAGTTTACAGAATTCGGGGAATCACGTAGCCAGACATATACTTTTCACGCATGCACAAATCATTACACTATATTGCCGGTCGCTTAGTGATCTGTATCGTCAGGCAAAAAACGAAATTTGATGTAGGTCCATGTTGTGAAGATTGACACAAGTCACAATTTCGTTAGGAGTAAGATCATAACACCCCCCCCCCCCCCCCCCCCCACCCCCTCCCTTCTCTCTCTCTGTCAAAATCACGCCAGTTTTTGTTTTGTTTTGTTTGTTTATTTCTTTAACCCTGGCCGATTACCGCTGTCTGAGGGATCAAAAGAGATCAGATAAATCACGTATGAAATTCCTACATGTCTTGTGGAAGAACTAGAGATAAACGAGAAAAGTAAGTTGTACACTATGAAAATCAAAATGACCTTTCAGGGGAGAAAAATCCTGAGATTTTGGCCTCAAACCATAAATAAATAAACGTGTATGTAAAATAGAAATGAATCAAATGCATCCAAAAGTTTGTTCAGTAAACAACAACAAAAAATATCACAGACGTGTGTGCACATATGCACAAATACATACGAGACCCCGCTTCAGTCCAACCCCTGTCTCCATTTCTGTCTCTGCTCTCTCTCTCTCACACACACACACACACACACACAAGAGATCCTCTCAAAATGAAGTCGCGCTCGCTCTTCGAGTCAGGTTCTCCGGCCGTCAAATGGCATGTGAACTGAGCAAGATGAAAGGAAGACCACGTATGGCCAGCCAGCCAATCAGCATAGTTTCGGGAGCTTGCAGCACGTGACAGAGGATGAACCGGAGGGCGCGCTGCACGTAGATCTTGGTGACCACGTGGGCAGGAAGGGACATGGTGATCAGGGCCAGTTTGGCTTTGGCGTAGCGCGGGGAGTTGGCCGACATCTTGAAGTAGAACTTCACCTCCTCGAGAAGATCATTGATCTCTTCTTCGCACTTGCCGACGTCTTCTTGAACCTTCATGGAATCGATTAGTATCCAAATCAAGCCAGTGTTTTGTTTTGTTTCGTGTGTGTGTGTGTGTGTGTGTGTGTGTGTGTGTGTGTGCGCGTGTGTGTGAGTGCGTGTGTACGTGTGTGTGTGTGTGTGTGTGTGTGTTCATCTTGATCCTCATACATTCTCACGACAGTCTCAAATTCTACAGTCTTCCATGCTTTGCTATCGCTGTTACCTCAGTTCCGATTGCAACGTCCACAGTCGTGACTGTGGCGAGTTCTTGTCGTTGTTTCCAGTCGTGTCATAGATTCTGGGAGACTGGTTTGACAACCGAAGTAGTGAGCTCGAAGGGGCCCTCAGTGTCACTTGGTCTGTTCTGGCGACTCTAAAGATTGTCTTTGCTAGTCGAGGGCGTAGTAAGCGATGTCTTGTGTATAGTAGATCAGAAAAGGCATTCTAGATACCGCAGAAGGCTCAGCAGCAGTACGTAATATTCCAGTGCTTGGTACATGATCTTGTCGCTTTCTGACATTGATAGTTCTCGACTTTTGTATTTCTGGCTCCAAGACTGCAGCAGAACAGATCAGGACGTTAGTGTGTATGGGATATATGGGATGCATTGGATGAGCGAGCAGGAAGTTGTAGGTACAATGAGAAAATCAGGCTACATCGTCATAAAAGTGCTTTATGTCCTATGGTCAGGATGCAGATGATTAGACATCCATAGCCATGGCTCCGGTGTCCATGTTACATTCTCAGAGTCCTTGAGCCAGAAAAAGATGATGAAACGCTGTTGGCTAAACTCTGACCGTCCCATTGTCCGGAAACTGATTACCGAGTCTATCTGCTCTACAGCCAGACAAATGGATGATTATACCAGCATCAGTATGTATGCATTAGTATATCAGTATGTCCTTGCTGTCTTTGCGCTCTATAGGAGAAGTCACTCAGGAAATCTCCTTGGCAATGTCTTTGCTGACGGTATTACATCCCGTGTGTTATAGACGATAGAGTGCCAGTCAAGCTGTAGCCCTCAAGGATCTTCTAAATTCTAATCTAAAGATGACGATTTTATTCCTGCCGAGGGCGTGTAAGGGCTTATTTATTTAGCACATAACCTATTCCCTAAAACATAACCTATTCCCTAATTGTTACATCTTTAAAACAAATACAAAAATGTCGTTCATAGCGGATAACCACTTCCCTGGTATAGAAAACACATAAACATTGCCGGGTAGAACAGCTCAGTTGGTGGTGCAAAGTGTTCGTGATCCTGGTGATCGTTGGGTTGCGGATTCGATTCCCCGTCGCGCCGTTTTGGTACGGTAGCATTTTCCTCTCATAGTTAGTACTACTTCTGATTCTATTCCCCGAAGTCCTTCGAAGGTGATTATAAATCGTGGTTCTGTGTGTGAAGTCGTGTATACATCGTATACACATGGAAAATCCCATCACCAGCTTTCGGAAGATAAAGCCAGCTTGGCTGTTAGGGTATGGATGACATGTATACATATAACATGCATCCTCCGTAGGAAATCGAAAGAATACGTGAATGGAAAGAAACGGTGAACGGATATTTTGCGCTATCAGGTGGTTAGTTCTTTATTCTGCTCTACCCAAGGTTAAGTAACCTGTTGTGTACACGAGAGTGGACATTGTAAAACGCTTACTACTTTGCCCCATGTAAGTACTCTGTATGTGTGTGTGAGTGTGTGTGTGAGTGTGAGTGTGTGTGCGAGTGTGTGTGCGTGTGTGTGTGTGTGTGTGTGTGTGTGTGTGTGTGTGTGTGTGTGTGTGTGTATGCGTGCGTGCGTGCGTGCGTGCGTGCGTGCGTGCGTGCGTGCGTGCGTGTGTGTGTGTGTGTGTGTGTGAGTGTAGTTTACAAAACTGTTTTGAGGGCAAGCATCCACAAGTGAATAAATTTGCTCTTTTTTCATTTTCTTAATAGCTTTATTCTTGACATGCTTCCAGCACAGAGATAACCTCCATGCTCTGCCAGATTTATGCCCATAGGGAGATACGTTAATAGCATTTATAAGTTTTGTGTGTTTGTTCGTTTTTTCTTCTTCTTTTTTTTTAATTTTGCTTTTTTTTTTTCTTTTTTTTTTTTTGCTTCTTTGTTTGTTTTTAAGAGCATGAGACGGCTTTTCCTGCTCGGTGACAGCGTTGAAAGGCTCTATGTGTTAGGCCGGGCTGACTGAATCACGCCTAGCTGACCACACGAAGCATATGTGCGCTGACGACTGAGCTAGAATTCCATTGATAATAATTGTCACCATTCAATATTGTTCTTTTTCATCATTGTTGTTTTTCATGTTGTTGTTGTTTTTAACAAGATAAGGCACAGAAGTTGGCAGTCAGGACTTGCCGTTCACCACAAATATAATCTCTTAGATTCACATCAGTTACACTCAGGTGCAACACACGGTTATAGCCATCTCAGGAAATTGAGCAGCAGACGGGAAACCTATTTTACATTGTTCTGAAGAATCCAACCACAACGAACCGTTAAAACTGGCATCGAAAAAGGACTTTTCATTTAGAGAGAGAGAGAGAGAGAGAGAGAGAGAGAGAGAGAGAGAGAGAGAGAAAATGTGTGTGTGTGTGTGTGTTGTGTGTGTGTGTGGTGTGTGTGTGTGTGTGTGTGTGGTTAAACGTCGGTTCTGATGAATTCGAACTCATAATACCTGACTGCAGTCCTAGTCCTCTACCACGGAGCCAAAAGAAGGTGAGATACACCTACTGCTAGTGTCTGGGGGCCCCTTATAGACTCCTACCTTGACCACCAGGTATTTGTACCAGTGGGTGAGCTCGCAGTCGAAGATAGTGTGCGTCTGGCGCTGGGTCCGGGTTTCGGCCAGCAGCTGGTTCATGTGCCTCGAGTGGGTCGGATAGGACTTGGACAGCGGCAGGCAGGACAGGCTGGCGTACTGGACGCGGAAGAACTGGAGCTGCACACAATCCGGGCCGGGACTGAGTTGGATGGGGATGGTGGGGGTGGGCATGGGGGGGGGGGGGGGGGGGGGGGGGGGTCGAGCGGTAACGAACACCCTCACGAGCAGTATCGAGAAAGGTTACAAGTATTCGGCGAACCTCGTCGGTTGCTCAACACTTCACATATGCACTGATATGAGAGAGACAGAGAGAGAGAGAGAGAGAGAAGAGAGAGAGGGGAGAGAGAGAGAGAGAGAGAGAGAGAGGCAGATAGACAGACAGACATACAGAGGAGGGAAAGAGGAAGGGAGGGAGGGACAGAGAGAGTAAGTGAGAGACAGACAGACAGACAAACAGAAAGAGAAAGAGAAATAAGAAGGAAGCTTAGAGAACCCACTCTCTGATACTCTGAGCATCTTTCCGTTAATTATAATCACCTTCATCTTCAACGCAAACACATATATGTCTTAAACAGGCAATCTGAAAGGATCTTTTCTTGCATGGGTGTCTGCTCGCTCTCTTCTTTCCGTAACAGAAATGTCCTCGGACTGGCCAATGATCTTAGCGGAAAGTTCATGCTCCTCAGCCGCAACCTGAACTTCACCAATGATGGGCGACGGTACAGTGGCATGACTACCCGCGCTGTTAACTTACGAGCCTCTCCGTTTGAATGTTCGATTCCTTTCTTTCGTAAGAGCCACCACTCACGTAGACCGAGTACCGGTTAACGTACCATGACACAATACAATATCCAATCTCTCCCCTCTCACATACAATACAATATCTAATCTCTCTCTCTCTCTCTCTCTCTCTCTCTCTCTCTCTCTCTCTCTCTCTCTCTCTCCACACACACACACCACACACACACACACACATACAATACAATATTCAATCTCTCTCTCTCTCTCTCTCTCTCTCTCTCTCTCTCTCTCTCACAACACACACACACACACACACACACACACACACACACACACACACGCAATACAATATCCAATCTCTCTCCCACTCTATATTTTACCTTTTTTTATCCATGAGAGAAAATACTATTTTCTTTCTCAATTAAAAAAAAAAGAAAGACAGTGTTCTGTCACAGTGAATACATTCTACCACAACAAAATAATGTAAACCTGCCCGTACTTCAACGCGGTGACAGCCCTGATATGGCCCTTTGCGGTCGGCTGGGCTATAAGCAACATTCTTCCCCCCCCCCCCCCCCCCCCCCCCTCCTCTCTCTCTCTCTCTCCTTGCCCAGGTCGTTTCCTCCACAGACTCATCCAAAGTTTGCCGCATAGCGACGAAATAATGTTACCGATCAATCTCTCACTCGCTCTTTGTCCTCTCGCCACAGCGTTTCTTTCACAGACTTGTCGACCGCCTGTCGCATTTCGGCCCAACGATTCCGGGTCGCCAGGACGTCGGACAGGGACTTCTTCTGCTTGACCGACGTGTTGTAGTCTGCGTACTCCCTGGTGGGACACTGAGGGTCCGCGATGTTGCAGCCCTGGTCTAAGGCTGCCAGACTCTGGAGAGAGAGAGAGAGAGAGAGAGGAGAGAGAGAGAGAGAGAGAGAGAGAGAGAGAGAGGGGAAAAGAGAGAGAGAGGGAAGAGAGAGAGAGAGATCAAAATCGTACAATGCAAGATGCTGGCTCTTGGTTGCTATTATTGTTGTTCTTGCTGTTGTCGTTGCTGCTGTTGTTTGGGGAGGAAGGGGGGATTGACGTTTCTTTGTTTCTGTTTGTTTGTTGGGTTGGTAGGTTGTTTTTTTTTGTTTTTTTGTGTTGTTTTTTTTTATAAATTCTTCCATTTGTTATAAGAATGTCCCTTTGACAAAAAAAGGCGTGCACGTGTGTATGTCCATGTCTTAAGTCAATCGCCGCACCGTATGTAAATGGTGTCTCCTAATCCACTGCCGAGCCCAACTAGTGTGTGTGTGTGTGTGTGTGTGTGTGTGTGTAAGAGAGAGGACACACACAGAGAGAAAGGTTCTTTCGTTGTTGTTTTAAGACGAAAGTAGCATATAACTTCACACTTAAGAACGTAATGACATTAATTATCCAGCCACTGAACAAAAGACGTTTAAGACCATCCACTTAACCCTCTGTGTGTATGCATGTTTGTATTCTCGTGTGACAAGCCCTCGCTCGGGCGCGGGCGCCCACATATATGCAGCCTAGTGCGTGGATCTAAAGCCCTGTGATCGGCTGGGCTTTATGTGCAACATGATGATTGAGTATGAGCGAGTGTGTGTGCACGCGCACGCCACATTTCTCTCTTCTGTCGCTGCGTCTGTCTCTGCCATTCTCTGCTTCTACTTTTCTTCACATTAAATACATTCTCCAGACAAGAAACTATCCCTTTCTAATGGTGACCGATCAACCTTCAAATCATGGTTACTCTGTGTGTGTGTGTGTGTGTGTGTGTGTGTGTGTGTGTGTGTGTAATCCCGCTGCATCTCCGTCCATTCCTACTGTCCCTGAAACGCAGACTGGAGGACGCCGCTTCCTGAAGGTGTCCACCATCGTAAAACAAATCGGCCACCTCTCTGTTACTCAAACACACATAGTCATACACACTTTCACCGTCTCTCAAGCCATCGTTCTCTGGAAGTTTCCGACACTCCTCTCTCTCTCTCTCTCTCTCTCTCTCTCTCTCTCTCTCAGGAGGAGGAGAGTGACTTCTTTTGGTTGTCTAAAACACGTATTTTCATCAGCTCAAAAAAAAAAAAATGTCCGCGTCATAGTCAGGAAACTGTTTAAATGTCTGTTGAAAGTCTCTCACAGTCATGAGAATCGATGTCCAGTTCTGTGTTACAAGATAGGAAGTTACCATTGTACAACGTCGAAATGGAGGTGAGGAGCGGCGGAGGGGGGGGGGAGGGTAGGAGGTGGGGGGGGGGAGGGAAATGGGGGGAGGAGGATGTGTGTGTGTGATCGAGTTGTCGTTCTTTTCTAGGTTGACTACGACTTCCGTTCAAACTCTGCCAACAAGCCCTAAGTCGTAGCACCGTGTCTCTGGGAAAAGGTCTGTCACGGACGAACAGGGACTGAGACCAGCGCCGAGCAGTACAGAGAAAGCCATCAACAAACGGCTAATGAATGTGTATCGTTTCATTCATTCGCTCTCTCTCAAGGTATGCTGTGTCTTTCTAAAGTTTCCAACGTATTCCTCTCTCTCCATGAGAAGCCGTCACCTTCTGAAGCAAGCTTTGCAACATGTACCCCCCACCCCCACCCCAACCATCATTCCCTCCCTCTCACCCCCACCCCACCCCACCCCAACTTCCATTCCCTTTATGTCTTGCTCACTCTAATAGACCATCCTTTTTTTCCTCTACCACCATCTCCCCCGCTCTTCCTCCCTATCCTCATTGCTCCCAACCAACACCACCACCACCCTATCCAGCCCCCCAACCCCCTCCCGGTCTCTGCCACACACCATCCAAACAGGTGGCCAGCGCTTTCTGAAGTTGTCCTGCATCTGCTGGTCCTGGAACATCCTGTTTATGGTCTTCGGGCCGCAGTCCTCTTTCTCTGTCGGCAAAGCGCCTCGGCTGACGCGACGACTGGACACACCTGTACACATCATTATCGTCGTCGTCATCATCATCATCATCATTATCATTATCGTCACTCCATCATCATCGTCGTCGTCGTCATCATCACCATCACCGTCGTCATCATCATCACATCATCATCATCATCGTCGTCGTTGTCATCACTATTATCATCATCGTCGTTGTCATCATTGTCATCATCATCGTCAATGATGGTTGAAAAGGTAGCCAAAACGGTCACTCAAAACTCTCGGCTCCTTTTGAAAAGGACTAATACTCCGTGTGTGTGCGTGTGTGTGTGTGTGTGCGTGTGTGTGTGTGTGTGTGTGTGTGTGTGTGTGCGTGCGTGCGTGCGTGCGCGTGCGTGCGTGCGTGCGTCTGTGTGTATGTGTGTGTGTGAGCACGCGTGCTTTGTTTCATTTTAAAACATTTCTTTGCTAAGTCCATCTTGTAGTGACAAACCAGCAGTTTTGGAACTGTCTCAACGCGCGCGCACGAACACACACACACACACACACACACACACACACACACACACACACACACAGATGCATACATATACACAAAGAGAGAGAATATGTGTGGGTCTGTGTGTGTACGCGCGAGCGCGTGAGTGTGTGTGTGTTGTGTGGTGTGTGTGTGTGTGTGTGTGTGTGTGTGTGTGTGTGTGTGCGTGTGTGTGTGTGTGAGCACGCGTGCTTTGTGTCATTTTAAAACATTTCTTTGCTAAGTCCATCTTGTAGTGACAAACCAGCAGTTTTGAAACTGTCTCAATGCGGGCGCACGAACACACACACACACACACACACACACACACACACACACACACACACACTCACTCACTTAGACAAAGACAGAGAAACAGGCAATGCCAGACAAGAGAGAGGGGGGGGGGGGGGGGGGCAGTCACCTGTCTTCCTGTTGCATCGCTTGTTCTCGAAGCTACAAACAGACGACTGAACAGACATCAGTCGATCGGTCCGTGCCCCCTTCTTGGCATATTTGCTCGCCAGAGGCCATCCTGGCGGTGCGTCCGTAATGATCTGTCCCACCCACCAACAGGATTTAATAAGGTAAAAGCCCGAATGACGCTCTAGTACCAGGTCCACCCGTGTCCGGTGCACGGCATTATCCAAGGCGGGGCCCGTCAGACTCTTTCCTCTGCATTAACCTTCCCTGACCTGAGTCAGGCACCAATGTATCGCTGGGTGGACAGAGAGCGTTTTCAAGTCGCAAAATCCGACGCCACGAGAGGTTCGAACTCACGATTGTTTGCTCTCATCTGGCGAAAGCTCAAAACGTTTCATATTACTACGGGCTTCTCTCAATCGAACTTTTTTTTTAAGCCTGTAATCCGGAGTAAAGATACAAAATTGTTCAAACTGTGGAACGCTAAAGCATCGTACTAGATAATGACCCGACCCTCGATCGGATTCAACAAAGAACTAGATTATTGTCCCTTTCCTGAAGATCCATAAGGCGCTGAGCTGGGTTCTAGTCTTTCGGGTGCAATGATAACCTTTATCTTTAATGTGCAGAACGACACGGGGCGTACTGCCCGAATTTCGCACGAGGACAAAGGGCAATACACATAACGCAAAGCGATGCAGCACAGATACTTTGCAATTCAGTACTTTACACAGAAAAATAAGCCAGCCAAACACTGTATAGCACTGTGAGACCAAATCCACACCGACATAAAGAGTAGATAGATAGATAGATAGATAGATAGTATAGATAGATAGATAGATAGATAGATAGATAGATAGATACACAGAGACCAAATCCACAACCGACATAGATAGATATAGATAGATAGTAATAGATAGATAGATAGATAGATAGATAGATAGATACACAGACAGACAGATAGCTAGACTGACATAGAGATTCATTCTCGTGGTCTTAAATCTGACACACAACCAATTTCACACGCCTTTCCTCTGTTCCTGCCCTGAAACTCATATCATCAGTTTTTCACGAACAGTAGGGCCTATAAGTTTTTTAGGACCATCACCAAAAAAAGAGTTAACAAAACAGGAGTGTCAAGTTTGCAAGTTTAAGAACTCTCTCTCTCTCTCTCTCTCTCTCTCTCTCTCTCTCTCTCTCTCTCTCCACCTCTTTCACACACACACACGCGCGCGCGCGCGCGCCAGCACCCATATTTACGTCTAAGAACAACAACACAACCACCAAGAACATAGCATCGCAAACAAATGAAATCAATGAACCTAGACGGACACTCAAACTCTGCGCGCTCAGCGTCCTCTGCACAAACGAAAATGTATAATGAACCGTGATTTTGACCATTTTTCCCCACTCGCCATTTTCTTTTTTAACTCTCAAAAAAACCTCAACGGTTAATAATTTTCTAGATACTATCCTACAGTTCACCCTACCAGACTCAATGAAGAAGATTTTCCCAAAGGTTTTCGAGTGATCGTGCACACACACTCCACCAGGAAGCACAAGATGACATTATTAGGCCTACCCTGCTTCACAATACTGCGTTTGCGGTGTGTGTGTGGGGTGGGTGTGTGTGTGTGTGTGTGTGTGTGTGATTGACAGGAAGTCGCTGTACTATACTGAGGCTCTTCCGACTGAAGAGTTTCGGAACGCGATGATATTTTAAAAGATTTTATAACCAAAACTAAGTAGATGGTAGTTATTCTCACCTATGATTTCTTTTTTTTTTTTTTTTTATAGAACTGTGACTTTGATACGCTTCACAAAATAAAATTAATTCATGATGAACCAAAGAAATTTCTCTTTCCTAAAATATCTCGGTGTCGGAAAATACCCCCAACAAAACTTTATCAAACCGGAAACTGACAAATACCTAGAGACAATTGTTTAAAAATTTGTATGTTCCGGGTTTCCGGTTTATTCAATATAAGGCATGTTGCCATGCATGCATGCACACTATGCATGCACACACACACACACACACACACACACACACACACACACACACACACACACACACACACATACAGTACTGCAGCATATACTGTCGTCGGCACATACTGTCGACGGTGCAGCTGATGTTTGGAAACAACACTCCGGCATGGACTGTCATCGTCGACTAAAGGGTTAAAAAGTATAAGTTCCCATACACTATCAACCGTAAGGGTAGTTAACTGTCAAAGGGTCACCGTATCAGGGACACGGCATGATGTACGGCGGAGCCCATCCCCATCTTTTCACCACCTTTAACCTTCTTTGAACTTTCAAAATGGAGTGACTGACGGCGGCGAACGAAGCAAAATTTGGAAATAGAGTTTGTTACTTACCGCAATGACATTGACAAACAAAGCACATGACAAGACACTATGCATTTCAACCACTTGGGTCTTCTTCAGGCAAAAAAATAAATTACATTTAACATTTGGGACAGTACAAACAAAGAACGAAAAATGAAAAATGACTCATCTGTTGTTGTCCATGTGGTGGGGAGAATAGCCGGTAGGCGGAAATGACATGGGGGATTATGGGAGAGGAAAATGAGGGGGGGGGGGGGGGGTGCGTTTGGGGAGGGGTGTGTGTGTGATACGATAGGGTTGTGTGTCTAGTTTATTGGGGTGGTGTGATATCTTTGTGACGGTTGTGGTAATGGTGGATTGATAATAATGGTAAAGGGGGGGGGGGGGGAGGGAAACTGGGGGGGGGGGGGGGGGATTAATAATAATAATAAATAAAAATAAATTAAAAAAAAAATTTTAAAAAAAATAATAAATAAATAAAAAAAGGTTTAGGTGAATAAAATAAATGATTTCGCTGGGTGATGAAAGAGGTGGTGGTAGTTATGCGTGGGTAGTTGTGAAAGGTGTGTGGGTAATGTTAATAAGGGAGGGAAGGGGATGGAAGATAAATGGGTGATAAGGTATGGGGGGGGGGGGGGGTTGAGGTGGGGAAGAAAAAAAAAGGGGGGTGGGGGGGGATGGGTGGTGAGGAGGGTAATGTGTTTGTGTGGGGTGGACAGAAAGGGTTTTCAAACCGAGAACAAAAAACAAACAAAATCTGACCACGCGTGTGACTCGAACACACACCCGTCAGATCCGCAGGCAAACGCATTCTAACCACTTGACCAAGGGCCGCCAACAGCACAGGCCTGCAAAAACAAATGTGAACTTACTAGCGCAAAGCAAATTATGACATAGACTATACAAGTTTTTTTAAAAAGTGATGGACCCTTGCTGCCAACGTATGTTAAGTCACATATAAATGAAACTTATATAAATCACCTTAAAATTTATACAGATGGTTCTGTACTAGACAATCATTTGTCTGGTTCAGCATTCATAATTCCATCCTTAAAAATAGAGAAAGGTTACCACCTTGGTAAGAATATTTCCATATTTACTGCGGAACTTGTTGCCATTATTATGGCATTAAACTTTCTTCTTGATTTCCAATTTCCCGCATTTCAAATACTACTTTGCGTTGATTCAAAATCAGTCCTACAAGCTCTAAAATTTTCGAATACAAGTGTGAGAGCAGAACTCATATCAGAAGTCTACCACTTAATTCATTTTTTGCATTTACGTGGTTCCTATGTCGATTTTTGTTGGGTTCCATCACACTGTGGATTATCTGCGAATGAAAGGGTAGACCAATTAGCCAAAAAGGCTGCTGTCACTGAGACTGATTTAACAAAGATATGCATTCCTTTATCCTTACTTGAGAGTTACAGTCTTTTAAAAGACGTATCCTGGAACTCTATTTCAGATAAGCGAGAAGGCGCCAGAGACAAAAAGGGGATATTATTTAACAAGATATCAGACAATAAAACAGGTATTAAGAATCTCTACCAAGAGTGGATTTTAAAAATTTGATTTTTAGATTGAGGCTTGACGCCTTTAAAACTAAATTCTGTAAACATGTGACTTGTATTTGTGGGCAGCAAATCACTCCGTTCCAGCTACTTTTTTGTGTGCGATAGAATGAAACCCTACTTACCTGCTTGGTTGTTGAACACTGAACCGTCGTTGTCAGCCTTTGAAGACGTCATCTCCAACGAATCAAACATTTTTGAAGTTGTTCAAGGACTGATTAAGAGCCCAGCTGGACATTTACTTTAATGTCTATGTTATTTTCCCCATCCTGGTGTTAGTTGCTTATTTAGTGTTTCTTTTAAAGTTTTGGATTCAGTTATGTGAAGGTTTTTATGGGTTTTTTTTTCTTGTTGTTGTTGTTGTTTTTTTTAATTATTATTTATTTTATCTAGGCCTAATTGCATTATACATACCTACGTACGCCCAAAATCAACATCAACCGTTCGCATGCATACACCCCAAAACACCACATGCACATACACGTAACACTTACATACTGTCTAAGATCACTGTTAGGTGGATAGACATTAAATTAAAGAACGAACGAACAAATGCGACAATCTGGGCCTCAAAACCTGGCAGCATAGACTGCCACCGATGACAATAAATGCTGCAACACTTCCTCGTATCTTCAGACTCCCAATCACCCCTTCCTCTCTCCCCTCCCCCTACCTGTTCCTTGAAACTGTAGTTCACTGGGGGTCCACCCGGGTACTGTAACACCCGGCCAGTCTGACGGTGAGTCTCGAAAGCGCGGTCCTTTTCCGTGCCCAGGTGGTTCAGCGCGATAGGGTTGGGGGACCTCAGGTGACGCACCTTCAGCTGCAGCATTTCTCCAGCAGGTCTTTCAACGTCACCAAGAAGTTGATCGTGTCTTTCCGCACTCGTTCCTTTGGTGTGTGGCGAAACAACGAAAATGGGTTCACGCGTGCATAGATGCATACGTATGCGCGTGCACATAAACACATAGTCACGGACGTGCGAGCATAGACACAACACACACACACACACACACACACACACACACACACACACACATACACACACCCCGTGCGGACAAACATAGCACTCACATATACATATTTGCTTGCATATGGGCAGAAAAACATCACCACACACCACACACACACACACACACACACACACACACACACACACACACACAGAGTTATGTTCTGCGTAGCACGCCCAACCATAGAGATAACATTAGGGCTGTACAAAATACACACTCAAAACATCACACACAAACTCATACACACACACACACACACACCACACACACACACACACACACACACACACACACACACACACATACACACACACATTAGTTGGATGAAACTCTAGGGAGAGCTTGGCAGCAGCAGGTTTTCACACACGAGACTACCCTCAGACAAATATTTAGGCCCTGAAGTTACACTCAAGGGGGAGGGGTGGGGGGAGGGACCCGGACGCATCTAGATCATGACTCATAGACGACATTCTCGTATCAGAAATACCCTAGCTATCGGACACCTGTTCCAAGTAAAGTTTATTTTTGTTTCTCCTCGTCCAGATTCAAACTAGAACTATTTTTGCAGATGCCCCCGCTCTTGTTTTTTCTGGTTCTGGTCCAATTCTTACCAGAAATCAAGAGCTGTTCATTCAAAGAGATTATATGCTGATAACCTGCAACCCCACCCCCACCCCACCTCCACTTCCAACGGCGATGACTAGCTCGGATGCCAGATTCCCTCCGGCTACTGACTAGACTTGCAAAGTTCTGTCTCACAAATGTGAGCTTTCTCCATTCTGCTTTCATATGGCAAAGTATGATCAGTCAGATGCATTTGTTGTGACGAACTCGAGTGGAGTACTGTATCTCGTCTCATGCTATTTCTAATGATAACCTCTTGAATTTTTTTCAACCTATCCTGGAAAGTCTGCTGTGCACTCCTAGTTAACCCCCCCCCCCCCCCCCCCCCCTCCCCCCCCCCCCCCCCCTTTCCGGCAAATCCCGCCTTATAACCTAGGCGACACAGCTGTTCCAAACCACTGACTGTGACCGGCCGTGCAGAAAGTCGTTGCTTTTCATCATCCCCGCTTGTCACAACCGGACTGTATCTGACTTGGAGGAGGAGACGTGAAATGGGGTGGAAGAATTCGGGAGTGAGGAGGAAGGGGTGTAGGGCAAGTTTAAAAGACTGTAATGATGGTGGTTTTAATTAAAGAAAGACAACGGGGACTGGCGCATAGAACACAGCCTGTACCTTAGCCACAATGATGTCCGGATCAGCCGAGAACTTCTGGACGGATCCCGGTTTGGGGGCTTCTCTCCTGTGACGTTCCTCACACGTTTGTATCAGATGCTGCTGGAAGTCGGAGCCCGCTTTCACATAATGCATCCTGAATTGCGTTTGAATCATCACTGTTATTACTACTACTGCTGCTACCACTATTACTAGTACTACTACTATCATTATTACTATCATTACTGTTAGCCTGTTTGAGAGTGCGTGCACGTGAGCGCGTGCGTGTGTATATCTGTGCGTGAGTAATGTGTTGTGTCGTATCGTGTCGTGTCGTATTGGATGGATGTAAGAACAGAAAGAACGAGAGAGAGGAGAGAGAGAGAGAAGAGAGAGAGAGAGAGAGAGAGAGAGGAGAGAGAGAGAGAGGGCAAGACACTCAAGCAGATGGACGAGCAGACAGACACAGAGATCGCGCGCGCGCCCGCGCGCAAATAGAGAGACGTACAGGCAGACAGACACAGACAGATAGACAGACAGAGAGACAGAGAGACAGACAGACAGACTGACAGGGGAGGGGGATAGCAGAGGAGAGGACATAAGACGACACGAGACTAGACGAAACGTGACAAAGACGTAACCTGGCTTCCGTTTCAGCCAGGTGAGCCTTGATACGATTGAAGCCGGCCGTGGGGTATTTGAAGACCACGGAGAGGTCTTTGATGGCGCCATCCAGGTCTTTGCTCTCCACCACGCGCCGCACGCTGCTCTTCTCCAGGTGGCTTCTTATAATCTCCCACACCTGTCAGGGAGAATACTATGACGCTGAAAGATTTCAGATGAACTTTCATACACTAGTTTCCTTCTTTTCTTCTTGGAGGGTGGGGAAGGTGTGGGGAGGGGGGAGATATGGTGAAACGTTCAACACATGGGTTGTGTCCACAAACATACCAGGTTTCATTTCTGCCGTCGTAATGGTTTTGGTTTCTATGTCATCGATAGTAAAGAACAAGAATCCCACAATCATTTCGAAACTGGACACAGAATTTTGAATTAGGCTATTTTTCAATAACTGGCAAAATACAAGTCCAAAAGCTACCATCTATGGACACATGAGAAACATTTACAGGGGCCGAAAGTTTCTAAAATGTTCTCGCCATTTATTGTAATCATCCAGTGCTAATGTCCCTAGAATGACCCTCTTTGCTACAAGCCATCAAGAACCCTTGGAACAAGAACTGTCTGCCCTTGTCTCTGCATCGACTACTTGTAGCAGTCCACCAAGCACAGATCAACAAGAAAAGAAAAAACAAACAAACAAACAGAAAGCTAGCTGGCGCAAGAGGTCCAGCAAGTCACCTCTGAAGAAGCGAAAACAACGGTGAAGGAGGTGGACAGGGGATGTGAGTGTGGGCAAGCGGGAAAGAGAAAATGACCTCAGCAGCACCCTGACTACAACTGTAGAGATGCCTACTGTTTTCTATCCAGAGGTGACCGTTGTGATACTGAGGATAAGACACAGCAGACTCAGACATCACATGTTCACAAGGTTCCGCATCGAAGATTCTGCAGCGACACCGACTATAGGAAACTTCTCCGGGACAACCTAATGTATTCTGTGTGGAGACTCTCCAGGAGGGGCTAAAGTACTGGTCCCACATCGGTAGGTCAGAAGGCCTCATATCTGGTTCGTGCGTGAGCAATGATTAAACTGCAAATGATATTCCCTAATACCAAACAAACACAAACGTCATGTTCTCGCGATTGAAAGGGGGGGAGGGGAAAAGGAGGGCGGCATGAACCGGTCCAAGACGCTGTGGTTATGCCTACCTTGCCGTCCAGCCGTTTCTCCAGACTGTTGAGGACCAGCTCTTCCAGGCGAAGCACGGGCCATCCGGACACTGGTTCGTAGGACATGTATTGTGGGGTCATTTGTCCGATGTAGTCGTTAAAAATCCTGCCGTGGACACGGGTAGACGTTGTGAGAGAAACAGAGAGGTAAAGAGAGACGGAGGGGGGGGGGGGGGTTGTAGAGAGAAAGTTGACAAGGGGAGGAGGATGCGGTCGGAGGTGGCGGCGGGGGGTGGGAGTGGAAGGAGGTGGGAAGAAGAGCAAGGGATGAATGTCAGAGGAGGGTTAACATCCCAGGAGAGTGGGGGATACGGAACCTATGGACACCACCAAAGATGATTGTTAGACGAAGATTAACATCCCAGGAAAGTAGGGGATATGGGCCCTGTCTTACATCACGCCAATATCGCCGGAACGACAACATTAAATGAGCAGCGAAAACTATTGTTTGTGCATGGTAGACGCCGGCATGATTCAAAATGCGAACCCCGTGCTTTATCTCCGAGCCCGTCTGACACCCTGAAGTTCCTGACTGCTAGCAACGTATACAGTATATACTGTTGGACTACCCCTTGACCCAGAGCTTTTTCAGTACAAATAACTCTCCAGTGTTCTGGAAGTTCGGGGCTAACAACTTCCTCTCTTCTTTGACACTCTTTTACTGTGCACACCCCACCCCACCCCACCCACACTTCCATCCTCCCCTCCCCCTTTCTTTTTTCTATTTTTTTTTTACTTTTTTTTTTTTTTTTTTTTTGTCTTTCTTTTCGCTCGTCTGCTGTTTTCCCTCCTCTGTGGACCATCTTCCTCCGTCATATATTTGTGTCATTTGATATTTATGACATGCCATTTTTATTAAATCGGACAATTAAAAACAAAATGTAAACACTATCTGGAATTCTCTTGCTGGTTTAATTAAAGAAAAATGTGTCAACGCAGAGAATATGAAATTAACGGCATCC
>CM031600.1:60408298-60430798 GCA_018398815.1 Conus ventricosus | reverse complement strand
CGCGAAAAAGCTGGAAAGAACGGGGATATTACTGCAAGCTGTAGCAGATCTAACAGATCGAACAGATTTTCACTAGAAGATGTCGCCCGTGAAAACAAGGTTAGTGAGCATGGTGATTTTTTTTGTTTTTCTTCTTCTTCTTTCTTTCTTTCTTTCTTTCTTTATTTCGTTCTTTTCTTTTCTTTCTTCCTTTTCTTTTCCTTTTTTTTTCTGTCTCTCCCTTTTCAACTGTACTGTTTGTCTTGCTGACGGCCCTGTCGACAATTTGACGTCTGCTACTTTGTGATTATCGATGTCGTTGTTTGGACAGACTGCATTTTTCTATCGGAGCGATCCATGCAGCTCAGCAACAGCTGAGCTTCCACGGTAGAACAGGCCTTGACCAGAACGCGGGTTTTTTTGCAGCGAAAGAAGGAAACGGATATACGTCACTAAACTTGGTCGTACGACGTCATTATATGTGTGGATGCGTATTCGGCTTTCGAAAACATGGTAAATGGATGGCGTGGAAATACGTCATTTTTTGTGTAATATTTACAATATAGTACACCTAATGCAGATGTCACTTAAAACGCTGTGCTTTCTAAAAACGTAGCAAAAATTTCATTGAACGTAATATCTGGCTTTGAAAAAAAAAGGAAAAAACAAGATGCGAAGCATATAAACGTACTCCCGGTTTTCCAAACCGCTTATAAATCGGCCAAGTGCTTTGTGAGATAAGAAATAAACGCAAAATAACGGTTTTAACGGTTATTAACCGAGGTACACTTTTAAAAATTAGTCCTCACTGGCTAAAGCCTGTGTACATACCAAATTTCATCCAAATCGGACAATATGTCAAGAATAACGGTTTTTAACGGTCAGATTTTGAAACACTGCATGGAAGTGCCATTTGTGTGTGATGACCTTTCTATATACAAAATTTCATTAAAACCCACCAATATATAAAAAATAACGGCAAAATAACGGTTTAACGGTTATATAACCGATATGCACTTTTGAAACCGGTTTTTTTGTCCTCACTGGGCTAAAGCCTGTGTACATATCAAATTTCATCCAAATCGGACAATATGTCAAGAATAACGGTTTTTAACGGTCAAATTTTGGAACACTATATAGAAGTGCCATTTGTGTGTGTGATAACCTTTCTATATACCAAATTTCATTAACATCCACCTATATATAAGAAATAAGGGCAGAATAACGGTTTTTAACGTTGTTTAATCCATTTTCAGCATTACATCACTTACATATGGACAGGGGATCCGATTTGTCACAAGATCATCCAAACCGCTTATAAATTGGCCAAGTACTTTCTGAGATATTCCATAAAGACGAAAACCCGTTACTGGCCTTTTACAACCGTTAGTAACGGTTTATAACGGGGCAAACTAAAACATCAGGAATCATCCGTGACCCATAATGTGCACGGCAAAAAATGACATCGATATGCTTGTAAGTATTTTTCTTTTATCCGCGGAAAAATGAGTATCTTGAAGCTGTTTTGATTGTCAACCTCGGGTGATGTCGATGGAGGAAGGACTAGCGCACAGCCAAACACACTCACAGCTTGCTTACGATCTCATTCATATATCATGCATTCGTCACATCAAACCACTAGTAAAGTCTATAACTTTACTACACATGTTCATAGAACGAAACATCAATGCATATGGAATCAAACAAAATAAAACATTCTCTCTTTCCTGAGCTTCACAAAAATCATTTATCTAAAACATCATTAACTAACCCGGTATAAATAGATTTCTACTTTACCTGGCCAGGTGATCTTAACTATTCACGAATCACTGTCTTTTCTTTTCTTTTCTTTTTCTTTTCACTGTCACTTTCACAAGCACGACACAACCGTTGGCATTGGTCAGGTTGGACTGCTGGCACCGGTCAGGCTGGACTGCTGGCACTGGTCAGGTTGGACTGCCGATGGAAGTAGCGCTGGCCAAGTATGAGGTCGAACCCCGGTTAAGATAGAACAGTGACTATCAACATCGATCTGTTCTCCTTTCTTTCTTCCTGCATTAACGCATTGCACTCTCTCTCTCTCTTCTAGTCTGCTCTTATCAAATGGACATGGTTGCTTTTCTTTTCTTTTTTTTTTCTTCTTTCTTTTCCTCTTCATTAGTTAGCAACTCTCTCTCTCCACATCTCTCCTAAGTCCTTCCTCTGCAGACTATCTCGTGCTAATGCTCCACTTGGTTCTCTCCTCTCCTCCCCCCATCTCTCGCTCGTCTCTCCTCAGAGATTACACTCAGACCTCTCTCTCTCTCTGTCTCTCTGTTCGTTTCTCCCCCCTCGTTCTCCCGTTCTCTCACTCTCACATCCTTCTTATCCCGTTCGATCTGTCAAAAAGGGCGAGTACCATTGGTCAGTATTTTTACCGCCTCGTACTCGAAGTTATCTCCTCTAATTCCATTGGATGTTCAAATCATGACAGTCACGCCTACACGCCTTACTCTCTGTGGTGGTCAACTGGTCATTTAATTGATTAGCTAGATTTCACCCACCACACACTACCTTCCCCCCTTTCCTACTTAACTGGCGCCGTGTGGCTTAACTCGTGGGCACTGGTCACTCTAAATTGGCTAGATGAGTCTGGGTATGGCGCCGCGACGTCTGACCAAACCTACCGAGACCTGTCGGTCCAGCCACTCAGACTGTCTGCTGTCTCCCCGCTGTGCTAAATTGGATGTGCAACGCATGGAGCCGTCTGCTTGGCGCCAAGATGTCTGCGTTTGGACTTATGTCCAGTTGAGTGGCCGGCGACGGACCACACTTTGGTTGTGTTTATTTTTGACCGTGACAATTTCCCCCTTGCAAAAGACTATGCACCGCATTGTCTCAAAACAACGGTACAAAAAAGACAACAACCGAATTTGCTGACACACAGCTACACGCGCAAGTTTGAAAAATACTTTACAACCAACGGTTTATAAATTATAAAATATACCATTAGTGAATACCCACTCCCAATGAGTTATCATTGACTGCGCTCTTGCGTTATTCAACTCATTTTAGAATGACCTCTGTGCGCACTTATGCAATTCCCCTACCTGCGGATTTGCCATCTCTCCCCTTCACAATTCTTATGAAAAGCACAATATAATATGATCACGATCCATGACACTTCACTGAGGGAAACTCCATCCTCACTTATTGCAAATAATGCATTACTACACAAGCGACTGTATGCTCAAGCATAACTACATTTACACGAACAAATCTCACACAAAAATTATGAACCATAGCCAACTGGGAATGAACCCATATCCAATCAACATAACTGTAATCAACACATATTATCAACCAAGCACCCTGGATATGACTGACTTCCTCTGAATTGCAGCTTGCTAGACTACACGGCTTAAATAGTCAGCTCCGACATTCTGTCGACCTGGGATGTACTGCACTCGATACCTGTAGGGCTGCAGTGCCATTCCCCAACGCAGCACTCTGCGTTTTTCAGCTGCGCCCCCTGCAGGAATTTGAGGGGTTGATGATCATCTCTATCACGAACTTTTCCCCATACAAGTTTTTGGGGAAATTTTCTGCAGGGGCCCACACAACGCTAAGCACCCTTCTCCACCGTTGGCCCCCTTTTTCCATTTTTGTCAATTTCCGCTCGCATACCTCACAGGAAATCGACCTTTTCAGCCCCTGCAACAAGACTGCACCTATCCCCCGCCTGATGCATCTTCCGCAAAAAAAAAGGTTTTGGACTATCGGTATTCAATGGGACGGGAACCTAGTCTTTCTAGCACTGTCTGTAGTGCTTCTTGCAGCGTCTGACCATTCGACCACTGCCGGTTTCCCCGCCTTTACCAAATCACTGAGAGACTCGTATTTCTGCAAAATTTTGGGCAAATTTCCCCATAGAACCCAAAAAACCTAGGACTCCTGACTTCTGTTTTGGTCTTTGGTCTCTCTGATTCATCTCTTCTCCACCCCCTTTTTTGGCTGCTTTGTGTCGCCTCCGACAAAAAAACCTAGGAACCCTCTGTTGCCCCTTAAAGTGACACATCCCTGTATAAATCTTTTGGAAAATTAGGCAACAAAATCTCCCCTTCTCTGCTGGGTTCTTTCACCTCTCAATGTTTGCTGCTGCGCCTATGTGGGTCCACGCTGAAAATATTTGCGGGGAAAATTCGCATGGAAAAAAATTTTTTTAAAACACATCAATTCGGTAACCCCACCGACCCTTTTTATATGGGAATGTCCTTTCCCTGCCAGCAGTTTGTGGCCCGTGGGAAGCAGTACCAGGGTTGATCTCCCCCTTGAGGGGTTGCTTCCCCACCTTTCCCGTCATATTGCTTTTTTCTGAACGACCCCATTCTGCAAAATTGCTTTGCAAACCCTTAAAGTCTCTACCTGTGCCCCCCTTTGGAACAGGGGGAATTGGGGCCCAAACGATCAATAGCCACCCCCCAAAAGGGTGTCAATTTAAAGGGGATGTTTAGAGGCGCCTTTCTTCACCCCTCTTGTGGCGACCTTTTACACACTCACAGACAACAGAAAAAGCTTTATGTCTGCCATTGCTCCTGGCCCAAAGAAAGTCTCAAAGATTCGGTCACCCTTTTGTGGTGCCGAGATTCCCCCCATGAGCGACCGTGACCCACTTCCTGCATGTCACGATAACCGCTGGTACCTCTAACTAGTGGTCACCTTACCTGTCTTCCCCTTGGTGAACACCGGTACAACAGCCCCCTTTTCAACAAGAAATTCTGTCCCCTCCTCAAACCCCTCCTGTTTCTCTCCACCTCTTGCCAACTCCCAAGACTTCACGAGCGAAGGGTCTTGTTCCTGCGCTGCCCTAAACTCATCAGGCGACACATCTATCCCTGACTTCCTTGCTGGAACGACTAACGGTTTATAAACCCTTTTTCCTCCTTCTTGCTCCGTGTTTGAACTGCTGCCCCTGTAGCAGTAAACAACTCAGGCTCCCCTGGATCCCTTGCACCCGGAATTTTTCCAATGATCAAATCATGAAGGGGTTTCTCCATCACCAATCGCAGACAACCGCCTGAGAAGTAAGGGGTACGTACTTCTATCTTTGCAACTGGAAACTCCTCACAGTGCCATCGATTAGAGTACAGGTCTGGATTTGCCCTGTCAAATTCCCCTTTCTCGACCAGCGTTGTTCTAACTACACCACATGAAAAAACCAGTGTCTCGTAACACTTTCACCCTCTGCTGGCCAATCCACCCCTTCTTCCACTGGTAACGAACCACTCAGCATAGTGCCCTCCATCCTGACACTGACTGCTGTCCCGTGCTAGCCATGGCTGCACTCCCCCCCTCTTCCAGGACTGAATCCCTTTTGGTTCCACTGCAGGTCGTTTCCCCTTTACGACCTTATCCACCTCTTTCAAGGCTGCTGCCTTCTGGAACCTCATGCGACAATCCCTCGCCACATGCCCCTTCTTGTGGAAATGAAACACCTAATGTCCCTTGCCCTTCCATCTGCCCCACCACTGGGTTTGCAGACTTTGCAGAAAACTCCCCTGGGTTTCCCTTTCACCCTTCTCACCTGTGCCTGGCACCCGTTTCTCCTGCACCTTAGTGCCCAAACGTGCCTCTCTATACACCTCTGCGAACTTCAACAACTCTCCTGCTGTCTCTGGCTGTCTCTCTTTCAAATGTATGGTTAACTCAGGGCCGCAACCTGACAAAATCTGTTCCTTCATAACTAGCTCTTTCAACTCAGCGAACTCCTTCTTCGTACCGCTCAACTCTAACCACTTCTCAAAATAGTGATCTAAACGTGCACCAAACTGAGTGTACGTCCTCACCTGCTTGTAATTTAGCTGAACGAAATTTCTTCCTGAACCCCTCCTCTGTGAGGTCAAATCCTTTCATCAACGATTCCTTCACAGCGCCGAAATCAGACTGTTGTTCTGCTGGTAAACGCAGTAAAAATCTGTAATGCCTTACCCGTCAGTAACGCTGACAAATGACTGCCCACTCTCCTGAAGGCCAACCTGACTGGTCGCAAACGTTTCGAAACGACTGATGTATGCATCAATCGAATCGGTCCCTTCAGAGAATTTGGGCAACTTGGTCGGGGGGCGTAATGCGCACAGAGTCACTGGAGACTGAACTCCCATCCTCGGTGGTCTCCCTTTGTATTCTCACTTTCTCTAACTCTAATTGAACCTTAATCTTTCCGTTTCCTGCTCATTCTTTCTGTTTCCTGTGCTTCCCTTATTCTTTCTGTTTCCTGCTTTATTCTTTCTGTTTCTTCTTTTTCTACCGCGACACGTCGTCTTTCTGCTCGCTCATCCCTTTCCATCTTTTGTTGGTTTTCAACGAATGCACGCAATCATCTCCTGAGTAACCTAGATCACGAGCGACGCTCACAAGTTGTTCAATAGGGGTGTTCTTTCTTCCGCCATTATATCTCCTTTTTTTTTTTTTTTTTTTTTTTTTTTTTTGAACAAGATTTTATAACTACGACAGCCAAACTGGTGGTTACCGACACGAGTGACGTAATAGCACAATCCTATGATATGATATTATTAGCTCGGACAACGTAGTAGTTTTTATAAGACGCCAGCGCCTGACCCAACTATGAGAGCGAATTATAGGCAATCTGTGCGAAATAAGTACTCTGGGGCTGAAATGCCAAGCCTAGTATTAACTATCTTGGAAGCAATGCCAAGCCTAGTATTTAACTATCTTGGGAACATACAGTAAGACAACCCCTTGTCTTAGGATTACAACACTTGAATCCACCCAGCTTCCTCTCTGAGAAGTTGAACAATTATAATAAATGGGCCAGAATATCCTGGCAAGCTCGCCAATAAATTGTCAACCTCGGGTGATGTCGATGGAGGAAGGACTAGCGCACAGCCCAAACACACTCACAGCTTGCTTACGATCTCATTCATATATCATGCATTCGTCACATCAAACCACTAGTAAAGTCTATAACTTTACTACACATGTTCATAGAACGAAACATCAATGCATATGGAATCAAACAAAATAAAACATTCTCTCTTTCCTGAGCTTCACAAAAATCATTTATCTAAAAACATCATTAACTAACCCGGTATAAATAGATTTCTACTTTACCTGGCCAGGTGATCTTAACTATTCACGAATCACTGTCTTTTCTTTTCTTTTCTTTTCTTTTCACTGTCACTTTCACAAGCACGACACAAACCGTTGCATTGGTCAGGTTGGACTGCTGGCACCGGTCAGGCTGGACTGCTGGCACTGGTCAGGTTGGACTGCCGATGGAAGTAGCGCTGGCCAAGTATGAGGTCGAACCCCGGTTAAGATAGAACAGTGACTATCAACATCGATCTGTTCTCTTTCTTTCTTCCTGCATTAACGCATTGCACTCTCTCTCTCTCTTTCTAGTCTGCTCTTATCAAATGGACATGGTTGCTTTTCTTTTCTTTTTTTTTTTCTTCTTTCTTTTCCTCTTCATTAGTTAGCAACTCTCTCTCTCCACATCTCTCCTAAGTCCTTCCCTGCAGACTATCTCGTGCTAATGCTCCACTTGGTTCTCTCCTCTCCTCCCCTCATCTCTCTGCTCGTCTCTCCTCAGAGATTACACTCAGACCTCTCTCTCTCTCTGTCTCTCTGTTCGTTCTCCTCCCTCGTTCTCCCGTTCTCTCACTCTCACATCCTTCTTATCCCATTCCGATCTGTCAAAAAGGGCGAGTACCATTGGTCAGTATTTTTAACCGCCTCGTACTCGAAGTTATCTCCCTCTAATTCCATTGGATGTTCAAATCATGACAGTCACGCCTACACGCCTTACTCTCTTGGTGGTCAACGGGTCATTTAATTGATTAGCTAGATTTCACCCCCACCACACACTACCTTCCCCCTTTCCTACTTAACTGGCGCCGTGTGGCTTAACTCGTGGGCACTGGTCACTCTAAATTGGCTAGATGAGTCTGGGTAGGCGCCGCGACTCTGACCAAACCTACCGAGACCTGTCGGTCCAGCCACTCAGACTGTCTGCTGTCTCCCCGCTGTGCTAAATTGGCTGGATGCAACGCATGGAGCCGTCTGCTTGGCGCCAAGATGTCTGCGTTTGACTTATTCCAGTTGAAGTGGCCGGCAACGGACCACACTTTGGTTGTGTTTATTTTTGACCGTGACATTGATGTACACAGGATAAACGTTTATTGGCAAAATGCCAAGGGTTCAAGCAGTTGAAATAATCGCCGATCGCCCAGCCGGGAAACAAAATTAACTGGTAGTGAGATCCCACCTGAATATTTGAGACACCTGTTTCAAAATTTCATTATCGTGCCCCGTAGGAGGCATAAATCGATTCCGAAACGAACCTTAAACCACGCTAAGAATTTGAAGCGGGACGTCCAGTTGTGTGATGTTAAATTTTCAGAGAAAAATCACGAGCCTTCGAGCAGTGCCGTCTGTTGGATCATGATGCCGAAACCAAGAAAACTTATTTCAACAAATCAGAGCACGTCGTGAATGAGAACACACTCAAAATACCTTCAATACCTTTTGTTATAAAAGGGACGTCAAACGGGAAATACAGGAAACAGTGCTAGTTACAAAACACAGATTTTCTTAATCTGGGGAACTTAGTCCTAGGACAACAAAACCGTGTTAGTATAAATAAATGAATAAATACATTAATTAATTAATAAATGAACAAACAAAAAAATTATGAATGTGTTGTAACTATTGGCGTCAACCGCCATTAATTTCTTTTTTCACCCAGAGGGATAAAATGTTAGATTACATAATTCTGATTTATCACTGGTTACGAATTCCTGAGCCAAATGAGTTTCCATGCAGAAGCATTCAAACAGTTATTGCCACCCCCTCCTTCCCCCACTTTCATCGTCCAAGACCCCCCACACTCCCCTCACACACTCATCTCTCTCTAAAGCATGATCAAGTCACAGTTTCCAAAAAAGTAGCAAAGCAAAATAGTGATTTACATCATGCATGCAGTCTAAAGATCAAAGTGCACGGATAGAACTAAACAACGTTCGAGTGAAGAATTAAGGAGGAGGGAGGGCTGGAGGTGGTGGTGTCCAGTGATATTTTCTTTGGTCGCATACCTTCATGCAGACGCACCTCGCCACATTATGAACCAGAAAGAAAAGCCATGAATAAGCAACCGGACGGAGAGAATGGGCAAAGGTGTCTTTTTTCCTAAGAGGCCACTTAAGAGAGAGAGACAGGCAGACAAGCAGGCAGCGCGCAGAGAGAGAGAGAGAGAGAGAGAGAGAGAGAGAGAGAGAGAGAGAGAGAGCGACAGAGTACATCAAGGATTTATTAACTCGTATTTCAGAAAGCTGGAGAGAGAGAGAGAGAGAGAGAGAGAGAGAGAGAGAGAGAGAGAGAGAGAGAGATTCAAGTGGCCCCGAGATACGAGGTAACATACCCTTGATTCATTCTCTCTCTCTCTCTCTCTCTCTCTCTCTCTCTCTCTCTCTCTCTCTCTCTCTCTCTCACACACACACACACACACACACAAACACACACGCGCGCACACACACACACACACACACACACACACACACACACACACACACACACACACAAACACACAGGTGCGCGCGCACGTCAATCACATAAGAATCTTCAACAAGAACTACTCAAGACCGCTTCAAACATGAAAAGTGAGCAGAACGACAGCCTCTCAAAACGACACATTCCTAAAGCGGCTAATTCAATAACTGATCTGTAATGTTACGTCCCCTGTCCCTCCCAAATCGTTGACGTATTCGAGTGGCAAGTCCTTTGCATAATTCAATGTTGGCCACGGGAGTGTTCGCCGCTTCTCTGGTATTGGGTTACGGGCGTTCATTACTCACAAACCTGAATCCCGATCGGACAAGGTCAATAACGCAAACCCGTTAACTAGTTATTGGTCAAGGCTTTTCGGGTTAGCTTCCCAATGTCCAAGTAAGTTCGCAAAGACAAGTCAGAAGTGTAACGATAAGCATGCACATGCGGTGCACGACACACACGCGCGCGTGTGCACGGCACAAAGTAGGCCTGGGTGCCGTTGTCACCAGTAGGCCTACTTAAAGCTAACCACCCACCATCACCAACATCAGCCACCATTATCCTAAGGACTTGCTATTCTCCAGCGGCCTACGTTGTCATCGTCTGAAGTGTGCTTTTCTACAGCAGAAGTCATCCCTTGGAGGGGGATGGAAGGGTGGAGAGAGAGACAGTAAGACAGACAGACACAGAGATCGTGCGTATAGTGCGTGCGTGTGTGTGAGTAGTGTGGATGATCACATGTATGGGCATGCCTATGTTTATGCAGTTTTGTCCTTGTTTATCGTTCTCTCTATCTCTCCCAAGTTTCACTGACTTGTTTTCTCCGACCGGCTCGTGGATGTCTCATCCCTTCTTGACCCACATGAAGACGCGCGTGGCTTGCGTGTTGGTTTTCAAGTGCCGAGGCGTGCGAGTCGCGTGCATCAGTGGGATACCTTTTCTGTGAGCGGCATCGACATCGTGGGCTTAGTGGGGATTATCGTGGGTTTTGTTTGGGGGGCTACCCTAACAGGAGTGCGACCTTTTGTTTAAAAAAAAAAAAGGGAAATGTTTTTCTTCGTTCTATATTTCTTCTTTTTTCTATCTCCCCCACCCCCTACTCTCCCCACTTCTCCGTTGTTTCCCACATATACATGTTCATTACTGTTGCGTACGTGGCTAAGGAATGCTTCACAGTGCTATTGGTTTACAGTGTGTGTAGTATAACAGACGTGGAATTTCAAGAATGATAAGTTTTTATTTCGGTATTCGTTCTTGTTTGTCGTTCTTCTTCTTCTTCTTCTCTTTCTTCGCTTTTAATTTGTAGTATCTTTGAAGGCCCCATGTGAATCAGTTTTATTAATTCCTGTTGTCTTTTCTTTCTTTCTCTCAATTCTGTGTTCTGCATTCCTGTCTCGAGGAAGAGCACGAGTCTCGTGATTCATGATACTGTAGAAGCGATTTGGGTCAAGATGCTGTCACTAAGCTCCCCATCGCTTTCACTGGTCCCATTCTCCAGGCCATCGACCATTTCCTATGCTAACGGTCCCGTCGTTTCCAGTGAGCCCCCTCTCTTTCGACCCAAGGATCATCGCCATGGAAAACTGCTGTTGTGAGGGTAAGGGTGAAAAAGAAAGGCTAGCAGAACAAAATCCTCAAATGCAACACCGAGCCTTAGACCCTGCCAAACTTGCATGTGAGCGAGCGAGACTGCATGAGTCACAGAAAAGAGAAGTTACCCACACAGAACTATCAGAAGGCAGAAGAATTATTTGTACCGAGAGTCCCCGGCATTCAACAGGTCCTCTATCATAGTCAGTCCGTTCTGTTGCCTGTTGAATGTCATGCTTGATTAGCACGTTTTGTTCATAAGGAGGAAAGGGTATGACTTTCTTTACCTTCTCTCCTTTTCGTTGCTGTTTTTTTCTTCTCTCTTTTTTTTTCCCCCCTGCATGTGACAACTATGATGACAGTTTCATTCAACATTTACAGCCCAAACGACAAGGACGGTTATCAGGTACGTTCAAGGCTAAAGGCGATGTGTGTGTGGTGTGTGTGTGTGTGTGTGTGTGTGTGTGTGTGTGTGTGTGTGTGTGTGTGTGCGCGCGCGCGCGCGCGCGCGCGTTCCATGCGTATGTGTATACATGTGTGTGTGTGTGTGTGTGTGTGTGTGTGTGTGTGTGTGTGTGTGTGGTGTGTGTGTGTGAGAGAGAGAGAGAGAGAGGTAGAGAGAGAGAGAGAGAGAGAGAGAGAGAGACAGATAGACAGACAGACAGACAGGGGGACAGAGGGAAAGAGAGAGAGAGAGATGGAATCAGAGAGACTCAGCGAGCGAGTGAAAGAGAGAAGAAAGAGAAGGAGGGAGAGAAAAGGAGAGAGAGAGAGAGAGAGAGAGAGAGAGAGAGAGAGAGAGGAGAGAGAGGAGAGAGAGAACTTGCATTCACTAGAGTATCCGGCAATATGACAAAGAGACAGACAGACCGACAGAAAAAAATAAACAGATCAACACTTAAAAGGTAACTGTCTACAATGATTAATTTCACATACTACTACAAATCACCGCGCGATTTGTTTTTTTTCGTCACAGCACAATCTCGCGATAGGAATTTTATTTATCACAAGGTCAAAAAGCGCAAGATCAGTTTCCTTGACACGAAAGTACTTGTTGGACGCAATGGCCTTCACATTTCGAGGGGAAAAAAAAAAGGAGTGAAAAAGGGAAAGCTTGGGTTGACGCATCTTGTGTGACGCATATCCACGCCGTCCGCAAATCGCTGACGCGTGATAGTGTAGATGCGCAGCACGTTTACAACAGTAACCGTTCAAATGGATGACAACGTTCGCGCCACATACTTCTCTCTCTCTGTCTCTCTCTCTCTCTCTCACACACACACACACACACACACACACACACACATACCAACGATAACAGAGGAGCTATATAACAAACTCTCATTCAAAAAGAACTATGGAACTTTCCTGCGGAATTTTGTATGTAGTCGGATCCTGTGTGGGGCGAGGGCTGGTGAGCGGGATGGGTGAGACTGGGGCAAGAGAGCGGGTAAGGGAATGCGCGCGCGCGCGCGCGCGTGCGTGTGTGTGGTGTGTGTGTGTGTGTGTGTGTGTGTGTGTGCGCGCGCGCGCGCGTGTCTGTCTGTGTCTGTGTGAGCGCGCGCGAGCGATGATCGGAGCTAGACCCTACCTTCGCACTAGTGACACAGATTTTCATTTGGACCCTGTCGAAATTGCGATCTAATGGGTCTAGGGTGCTTGCACGTTTGCCCCATGTCGCGGTAACAGAGTCAAATTCATCGAGTGTCAAACAGAAACCGGCTGCAAACGGTAACTGGAGAAGAGATAAAAGACCCAATAAAGTCGCCAACATTTAAAAATCGTGTGATGAACTAAACAAACAAAACATATCACATATTGTAGCAATTCTAATTACACTCTTTTGTTTAATACCCTGGAGCTGCATTTACAGGGATTTAGAGTTAAGGGGGTTGCACAATGCGTGAGCCCGATCCGAGTTTTGATTGCTTGCAACGACTTTTTAAAGCCCCCCGCCCACCCCCACCCACCTAAATGGAGGCAACTCCGGAGTCGATGTCTATCCACTGCACGTACATGTGTCAGACACTTACACAGCTCATTGAAAATTCACCATTTTACAACGCACTCGATTGCAAATCAGTTTGTCAGTCAAGTCGTGAGGCAATACAAACTAATCCGTATTTAGAACTAGCCACGTCGAGATAATTAAATGAAGTTTACAGCTCGTTTAGGCCTAACTGTATTTTTGTTTCCATTGATGTGCACAAACTAACACGCGAGGCATCGACAAGATGTGGTGTGCTCGGTCGTATCAAGCAAAACAAATATTCACAGTAACAGTGGTGGATGTCAGCTCAGTCACAACAGCATAACACCGATAACTATGATTCCTGGTAATTGTAACAGCTTGAGGAAAATTTGCAATAACACAATGTTGGTTGCTTTTACTATTCAAAAGAAAAAAAGGGAAGAACAGGTCCCAGGGCTCTCAAACCCTCGCTGAAAATTAAATCTACCCTTCCCATCCTCACACCCACAGATAATAACGCAGAGAGAGAGAGAGAGAGAGAGAGAGAGAGAGAGTTCATGCCTCAAGCAACATGAGAGAGATGGAGAGTGAGAGTGAGAAATTAAGTTTGAAATGAAGCGGTATAAATGGCGGGGTATGAGTTTGTGGTGTCGATTTTATTGTACTCCCAGTTTCTTATAGAACAGGGAGTACTTTAGAATGGAGAAGGAAGAAATTCTGTGTGTGTGTGTGTGTGTGTGTGTGTGTGTGTGTGTGGTGTGTGTGTGTGTCTGTCTGTCTGTCTGTCTGTCTGTCTGTGTGTCCGTGGTCAAAATGTTTCCACTCGCTCCAGACAAAACTACTGGGCCGATCTTTCTGAAAATATGTAGGTATGTTCATTATGGGCCACGGATGATGCCCGATGTTTAGTTACCGCTGTAGCCGTTACTAACGGCTGTAACGGTCTGTAACGGTTTTCTTCTTTACGGAATGTCTCAGAAAGTACTTGGCCGATCTTTGTAAAAATGAGCAGTTACGTTCATTATGGGTCACGGATGATGCCCGATGTTTTAGTTTACCTCGTTATAGCCGTTACTAACGGCTGTAACGGCCTGTAACGGTTTTTCCTTCTTATGGAATATCTCAAAAAGTACTTGGCCGATCTTTCTGAAAATTGTAGGTATGTTCATTATGGGTCACGAATAATGCCCGATGTTTAGTTTACCGTTATAACCGTTACTAACGGCTGTAACGGCCTGTAACGGTTTTTCTTCTTTATAGAATATTCAGAAGTACCTGGCCGACCTTATGAAAATTAGCAGGTATGTTCATTATGGCCACAGATGATGCCTGATGTTTTAGTTTGCCCCGTTATAGCCGTACTAACGGTGTAACGGCCAGTAACGGTTTTTCTTCTTTATGGAATATCTCAGAAAGTACTTGGCCAATTTATAAGCGGTTTGGATGATCTTGTGACAAATCGGATCCTCTGTCCATAGTAAGTGATGTAATGCTGAAAATGGATTCAAACAACCGTTAAAAACCGTTATTCTGCCGTTATTTCTTATATATAGGTGGATTTTAATGAAATTTGGCATATAGAAAGGTTATCACACACAAATGGCACTTCTGTATAGTGTTTCAAAATTTGACCGTTAAAAACCGTTATTCTTGACATATTGTCCAATTTGGATGAAATTTGATATGTACACAGGCTTTAGCCCAATGAGGACTAAAATACCGGTTTCAAAAGTGCATATCGTTAAAACCGTTATTTTCCCGTTATTTTATATATATTGGTGGTTTAATGAAATTTGGTATATAGAAAGGTTATCACACACAAATGGCACTTCCATGTAGTGTTTCAAAATTTGACCGTTAAAAACCGTTATTCTTGACATATTGTCCGATTTGGATGAAATTTGGTATGTACACAGGCTTTAGCCCATGAGAACTAAAATACCGGTTTCAAAGGTGTATATCGGTTATAAGCTAGTCACAAAAAGTTAAGGGCCATGTCAAGGAGCGTGAACCTTCACAAAAGGGCATTAGACGCTTGGGCAAAAAGGGACGTGTAACGTAGATACAAATAGGTAATAGACCAATTAAACCAGGTACCTTACCCATCGCACACGGCCGAACTGTGTGAAGGGGGCCGAAGTGGTCAGATGACAAACAACACCTAGGAGAGAGTTCGGACCTGCCCAGTGGCGAAAGGGAAGAGGTGTAACCCTACGACCTCGGGCCCCAAGAGTGCTAAATGCTCGTCAGCTGAGTTCTTGTGTAAACACAGTAGAGCAGGGGCCTGTTTGTCAGATGGATTGCGGGTCACTGTGTTCTTTACTCAAGTTGAGTAGCTTTAAAAGTCGGCTCTCTCTCTCTCTCTCTTCTCTCTCTCTCTCTCTCTTCTCTCTCCCTCCCGCTCTCTCTCTCCCCCTCTCTCTCTCTCTCTCCCTCCCTGTCTCTCTCCCTCCCTCTCTCTCTCCCTCTCTATTCTCTCTCTCTCTCTCTCTCTCTCTCTCTCTCTCTCTCTTTCTCTCTCTTCACTCTCACTCTCTGTATTTGTATACTACTGCACCAACTAACCATCCAACTCTACCCTCAGGCATACACCACCCAGCCCCCCACCCCCCCCATTCGGCGATCATTGTCTGCGTATAAACACCACCCATTCCAACACATCTGTCGCTGCGTTGGCACCCACATACCGCAACCATTAAATCACTTCCCACTATCAATATGCCCGCGTGAACATCATCCACCATTCCAACCACCACACCGTTTCATCACCAGGTGCCAACGCCCCATCAGACAAAAGCATCTCCAACACAGCCACAAAGGTCCCACCACCACCAAACAGCACAAACACTGCCGTACATACATATCACACCAACGATACCAGTCTTTACGACAGAACGAAGTTTGCACGTGGTTGCCTCGAGTAGCGTCGATGACTTGTGGGTTGAGGGTCGATTCCTTCAGAGCCATGAACTTTGCAAGAGCGGTGAAACTCTAACAAAAGCATTAGACGCTGGAGACAAAGGGACATTGTATTGGTTACAAAATAGGTGAATGACCAATTAACCAGCGTACCATACCCACCGCACCGGCGACTGTGTGAAGGGGGCCGAAGTGGGTCAGGATGACAAACAACACCTAGAGAGAGTTAGACTGCTGGGGGCGAAAGGGGAGGGTTGTAACACTACGGACCTCGGGGCCCCAGTGAAGCGCTAAATGCTCGGTCAAGCTGAGGTTTTGTGTTGTAAAACAGTCAGTGAAGAGCAGGGGTCTTGGGACTCGTTCGGATGGTATTGCCGTGGGGTCACTGTGTTGGTTCTCATTGTCAGGCTGGTGATGTGTGTGGAGTGTTGTAGTACCCTCCTGAAGTAATTACTGTGTTAAAACTGACACCGAATCGTCGGCGGGAATTTTCGATGTCCATCTGGGGGTCTAAGTGGTTGTGTGTGCTTAATCAATTTGGTAGGGGTGTGTGTAAATGCTGTTGTGTGTGGAATGTAGCGAGTGGAGAATTCAGGGTACTTGTGACTCTACGGGGTTTGAGAAGCAGCAGGGACAAAGCATGGCCCGAAGGGGAATCCTTTGTTTCCCCTCCCATATAAATAACAATGGAGGGAGATCAACGTGTCAGGAGAACAAACACAGGAGAGAGAGAGAGAAAGGGCAGAGGAAGAGAGAGAGAGGGAGGAGGAGCAGACAGAGAAAGGGTCGACGAGGAAATCGGTGGTCTGGAGATAGAAGAGACAGAAGGTCTTAGAGTTAAAGACAAGTGGAGTGGAAGGAAACTAAGTTTGAAGCCCAGAGGTCGGTGAAGACAGACCAATGAATTGCCCAGAGGTGGGGAAGCAAGCCGCAGCCGACGGCGTTCTACGTCGAGATCCCAGAAGACGACCACGAAGACCAGCCTGAAGCCTGAGCCAGTCACAAGGGGCATCACCCATCAAGCAGTGCTGCAGAAGGGGACGTGAAGAAACTTGTTCAAGAAATGTTCCTATATCCGGGTTATAATAAATGACTTCTTACCTTGGCCAGGTAAGACGTCATTTTTATTTAAACGGGAGTAGGGAAAGTATTGATCTGTTATGTTCTGATATTTCATTGTGTGTGATTTGATTGTTCATGATAATTATAAGTAGCATAGAAATTGCATTTCTTGTTCTCAGTCGTGTTAGGAGAGAGACGATGCGTGACATCCCATTCCAGAGAGAGGCGAATGTTTGATGTGGCATGAGTGTACATATGCGTGTATGAGTGCAAAGATAACTTGGTGTGTTAAGCCTGACTAATAATACATCAACTTAGTGCACTTAAGCAATACCATTCACGATTTTCCCCCGTCCTGGACAAAGTGGCGAGCCTGCAGGATTGCATGGCCCAAATTAGTTTCAGGAGGGAAACAAAGTGAGTACTGGAGTAGTACTGGGGCGAAGCGTCCACTAAAGGCAATTTAATTAGCTCTTCTAATTATTTCCATTAGTTCTTTGAGTGTTGAGTATTGACTTGTGTGTAGGGTTGTTGTATTAATCAAAGGTCGTTCAGAGAAACGAAGAACGAGGTTCTAGTCTTAACTCTCACAGAAGCTGTGGTTTAAGATTAAGGCTCCTTTGTGTTAGGAACACTACCATTGGCTGGTGTACTCGTAACGTTTAGTAGATAAACTGTGTACCAACTTTTACCGGGTTTATAAGCGTAACTGTTTTAGTGGTGCTAAAACATATAAGAAAAGAAAATGGCTGAAGAAAGTTTTACTCCCATTGAGAAACTGATTAGTTTAGGGGAGAAACTAGGCTATACAGGAGATGAACTGCGTAGATTCATTGAAACTCAGCAGAAGACTGAGAGAGATGAAAGGGCTGAAAGGAGGAAATTTGAAAGGAACGTATAGAGGCAGAAACTGCTGCATCAAAGGCTAAGCAGACGCAGAGTGTATAGCTGCCAGAGCAAGAGCAGATGCAGAGAGGGCTAAAGCAGAGCAGAGAGTGCAGCTGCCAGAGCAAAAGCAGATGCAGAGAGTGCAGCTGCCAGAGCAAAAGCAGATGCAGAGAGGGCGAGCGCAGAAGCGGAATCGAGATTTAGCCAAACAAATCGAGTTGGAAAGAATAAAATCTGAAAATCGTAGTGAAATAGACACCAGTTCTGAGTCAGTAGGCCGCAGACTAAGTTGCGCACTAGACCTAAACTCCCACTGTTCAGAGAGAAACTGATTCGATCGATGCCTATATCAGTCGGTTTGAATCGTTTGCCGAGTACGAGGGCTGGCCCGAAGATGACTGGGCAATAAACCTGTCTGCCGTTGACAGGTGTGCGTTACACAGTTTCCACCCCTACCAAAAGGTGATCAGAGAGATTTTGACAATGGTGAAACAAGCAGTACTAAAGGCGTATGATTTGACTCGAAGAAGGTTTTAGGGTAAGTTTCGCGAGGCGAGAATCGAACTGGAGTAGAACACACACAGTTCGTGTTAGGACTGGATCATTATTTCAACCAAATGGGTTTGAACTTAGTGGAATAGACAGTATTTTGGAAGCCTCAAGGCACTGGTGATGGGGAACAGATACTTGATGAGTTGTGGGACGGGCCTTACCATCCAACATTAAGGAAAATGGTTGCAACCACATAGTGAAGGTACTTCAGACGGCAGAGGACTTACGGGATGCGAGGCGTGATTTCCTGAACAAGAGGAAAGCCCGGAAGCTATTCTGAGGATTGCAGGCAGCGTCACTTGACTCTACGCCAAGGAGTCAGCAAGTACACAACCCGTAGGCCCACAGCGTCACGTGAGCAAACAAGGGTGTGAAACCAATAATAGTCCAGTGGTAGGAATGAGCGTACCTGTTTTCTGTGGATACAGACAGGGGGACACTTGGCTAGAGACTGCGATTGAGACCTCAGAAAGCTGCAGCAATGAGGTATCTGGCCAAGAGAAGAGTACAGATTAGAAAAGGATGAACAAGATGGACAGTGGTATTTTGTCTGGATTGTGCTGTGTGTTCTCAGATTCAGGCGATAAAACATGGGATGGCACAAAGGCAGAGTAGGGAAAAAATGTGGTTAATGGTCATTAGAGGGACTTGGGTGCACTGGCCGTAATGGTGAAAAGAGTCCCTGGTTGAGAAGGGACAATTCACAGGTAGAACCAGAGGTGTAGACAATAGATGGAACAGTAGCAGTTCAAACGGCACTGGTGTTCGTTGATACACCTTTCTATAGTGGTGTGTACAGCTTTGGCTGTTCCGAAGCCGCAGTATGATTGGTAATGGAAACATTTCAGGGCACGTGGCCCCCCCCCCGTAACCCCCCGAAAACCCAAACCTGTTCTTGTTCAATCAGGGAACGGAAATCTAGTGAGGGAAAAAGCCCCAGGCAGTCAAATCACTCCAGAACGCAATTGGAAGCGTGTCCTCTGTGTGACAAACCCTCTCACTTGCGGCAGAACAAAGGGCGGCGATACTCGCTCAGTGGTGTCATCCCGTTTCGCCCTTTTTTCATTTCGCCCTTTCCATTTCGGCCTGTTCCTTTTCGCCCTTTACTATTTTGCCCTACGTTCCTACTGCAAGGCTCCCCCCTGGCGTAACGTGTCCCAGTCTACTCCAGCAGAAGCGATGGTCTTTAGATTAGAGTGGGCGAAGCCCAGAGAGAGGTCGAAGGACGAATGAATCGAAGGCCGTTAGGGCCAAGTCGCGCTCACAAATTCTGAGTAGGCGTAATGGGAAGTAGCCAAATGGGAAGAAAAAGTAACTGAACATTGGAAAAAGGGCGAGATGTCTTGGGACAGGACGAAATGACACTGCCTGGATCGTGTTGTGGGGGGGAAAGTACCAGTTGCCCTGGCAGGGCAAAATGATAAAGGGCGCAACGGTTACTCACCCGCCTCAGTAAAATGGTGTGGTTTGCTCACAGAGGGCAGAAGAAAGTGTTAAGGAAGGGGGTTTGAGATAAAAGGACGGGGTATTGTACCAAACTTTCACCCACTTGAGTTCGGGGAAGACAAAAAACAGATCGTTGTGCCTAGGGAAGCGCAGAAAGGGGCGGTGATGTCAGAAAAAATGTGACGTCAGCCTCGGGCCATTTTCGGTAAGAAGGCCCTCACAAAAGGCAGTGACGCGAGAGTATACGGGCCCGGTATCCTTGGTGATATCAGGCATTTCTGTGCGCATTGCAACACATGTCGCGCGGTACGACAACGTGGGTTAGAGAGTGAAGAAAGAGTGACGGGACCGTAGGCCAAAATAAAATGGTCGGGGGAAAGTCGAGTATTTGTGTGCGTGTCTTTTGCAGTGTGTGTATGCGTGGCGTGGCTGGGTTGCGGCCACGTGTATGAAGAGAAAGGGAAAGAATTTTCCGTAGAAACATAATGGTTATTTTTGGCCACACGACTTAGAGCTGTGGGAGATTTCAGATCTATTTTTGATATTTGCTTTGATAGTGGTATGTATTGATTTTTCTCTATAATTTTTGTTGCAAGAAAAATCTTGCGTGCGTTCTCTGGTGTAAGTAGGCTTATGAGAGGCCGATATTAGCCACTGGTTTAAATGGGAAAATTATGAGTTTCATCTTCTTGAAAGTTAAGTTTTAGCCAATGCGGCATTGTCTTCGAGTGGGGGGAATTTGTCAAGGAGAGTGAAACCTCTCAACAAGGCATTAGACGCTTGGAGACAAAGGGACATTGTATGTGGATAAAATAGGTAATTGACAATTAACCAGGGTACCTTACCCACGCACACGGCCGAACTGTGTGAAGGGGGCCGAAGTGGTCAGATGAAAAACAAACACCTAGGAGAGAGTTCGGACCTGCCTGGTGCGAAAAAGGGGGGGGGGTTGTAACCACTACGACCTCGGGGCCCCAAGTGAGCGCTAAATGCTCGGTCAGCTGGGTTCTTGTGTAAACAGTCAGTGAAGAGCGGGTCTTGGACTCGTTCGGATGGTATTGCCCTGGGTCACTGTGTTTGGGTTTTATTGTCAGGCTGGGTTGAATGTGTGTGGAGGTTGTAGTAACCCTCCTTAAATAATTACGTGTTAACTGGGGCCACGAAGTCGGCGGGAATTTTCGATTGTCCATCTGGGCTTTAAGTGTGTGTTTGCTAATCAATTAGGTAGGGGTGTGTGTAAATGCTGATGGTGTGGAATGTAGCGAGTGGAGAATTCAGGGAACTTGTAAAACTAGGGGTTTGAGAAGCGCAGGGCCCAAAGGCATGGCCCGAAGGGGAATCCTTTGTTTCCCTCCCTATATAACTGAGGGAGAACAACGTGTCAGGAGAACAACACCAGGAGAGAGAGAGAGAAGGCAGAGGAGAGAGAGAGAGAGAGGAGTGAGAAGGACAAAAAAGGGTCGAGAGAAAACGTGGTCTGGGAGATAGAAGAGACAGCAAGGTCTTAGGGTTAAAGACAAGCGGGAAAGAGAAGGAAACTAAGTTTGAAGCCCAGAGGTCGGTGAAGACAGAAAAAATGAATTTGACCCAGGGGTGGGTGAAGAAGACGAAGAAGAAGAGTTCTACGTCGAGATCCCAGGACGACCACGAAGACCCAGTCCTGAAGCCTGGACCCAAAGTCAACCAAGGGCATCACCACAAGCAGTGCTGAAGAAGACGTGAAGAAACTTTTCAAGAACTGGGGTTTGTGGTGTGAAAGGGTGGTTGGTTTTGTGAAAACCTGGCCAGGTAAAGTCATTTATTATAACCCGGGATTAGGAAGTATTGATCTGTTATGTTCTGATATGTCATTGTGTGTGATTTGATTGTTCATGATTAATTATAGTAGCATAGAAAAATTTCATTTCTTGTTCTCAGTCGTGTTAGGGAGAGAGCGAATGCGTGACATCCCATTCCCAGAGAGAGGCGAATGTTTGATGGGCGCATGAGTGTACAATGCGTGTATGAGTGCAAAGATAACCTTGGTGTGTTAAGCCTGACTAATAATACATCAAAATTAGTGCACTTAAGCAATACCATCACGATTTCCCCCGTCCTGGACAGAACTGTTTGGGGTTTGGGTCCTTCCTGGCCCTACACAGGGCTGAGAGCGCTTCAGACTCGAATGGAAAACGGGAACAACACAATGAATTTTTTTCTTTACTGGTGCGTGTAAGAGCGCTGCTTTAATTTCCTGACCAACACTTCAAGTTTCTGTATCTCTCGGGCCCGGTTGACACCGGGATATATGATGAAAAGAAACGTATAGGGCCGTCTTATCCTTTAATATTTGGGGGAGGCGGAGTGGGTGGAAAAGGAAGGGGGGGGGAGGGCGCGGAACATGGTAACCGAACAGGACAAGGAACTGCAAAAACAAACCTAAAAAAAGTTTGTCGTATACGTGATATTTGAGGCCAAGATGTTCCAGACTGTAAATCCGGAGCAGAGTGGGGGGGGAGGTGGGGGAGGGTAAAATAGGGACGGTTTAGGGAAGGCCGGAATTGGGG
>CM031600.1:60397188-60408198 GCA_018398815.1 Conus ventricosus | reverse complement strand
GCACAGTCCTACGACTTTCTTGCACAGTCCTACACTTTCTGGCACAGTCATACACCTTCTTGCAGAGTCCTACACCTTCTTGCAGAGTCCTACACTTTCTTGCACAGTCCTACACTTTCTTGCACAGTCCCACACTTCTTGCACAGTCCTACGACTTTCTTGCACAGTCCTACGACTTTCTTGCACAGTCCTACAACATCTTGCAGAGTGTGATAAGCGTGGGGCACCTCCCCCCCTCTTCCCTACCACCCACCCCTTAAACGCCTTCTCTCGCAATGTGTGTTTTAAACCGTGGAATTGCGAGATAGTGTGGGCTAACTGTCCCCCCCCCCCCACTCTCTCTCTCTCCTCTTCTTCACTCCCTCTCTCTCTCTCTCTCCTCTCTGTCTCTCCCATCATCTCATTTGCTCCTGTCCTGGCCCTGTCTCACATTTCATCCAGTTTAGTAATGCAATGTCCTGTAAGCACTGGACTCGCTTAAGGTTTATTGGGGTATCCGTTTCATGACAAACGTGATATGATTCAGTGATGGTTGTACTGCTATTCGCTTTTTCCGATTTACTTAAGTATAGCTTCTTCTTCTTTCTTTTTTTTTTTTTTCGTTGAGGGAATGATGTAAAGAATGCCCTTTTCTCGTGATTATTCATTTCCGTCATTGAAGCAGATTCTTTCGTTTATTAGTGTGTTCGTTTGCTTCCTTCCCCATCTCTCTCTCTCTGTCTTCTTTTTCTCTCATCCTCTCTGTCTGTCTGCACACACACACACACACACGCGCACACACGCACGCACGCACGCACGCACGCAGGCAGCAGGCAGGCAGCAGCAGGCAGGCAGGCAGGCAGGCAGGCAGCAGGGACAGACAGACAAAAAGACAGAAAGACAGACTGACAGAGAGAGAGAGAGAGAGAGAGAGAGAGAGAGAGAGAGAGAGAGAGAGAGAGAGAGAGAGAGAGAGAGAGCGCTCGCTATTTCTGTAGCTTTTAGTGTATCTTCCAAAGGGTCTATCTCCCTGACCAGCCATTGCCTGAAAGCCAGCGACACTTTACCATTTGATGAGAGATGTCGGTGCGAAATGTAATTAATGACCGTTCCACACACACTATTATTAGAGGTCGGCCAGTCCACTTTCAGACATAGTGAGATAGTGAGAAAAGGAATGGGATGGGGAAGGGGACACATAAGAGGAAGGATAGGGAAGATAAACACACACAGACACACACACACACACACACACACACACACACACACACACACACACACACACAGACACGCGCGCGCTCGCACCACACACACACACACACACACACACACACACACCACACACACACACACACACACACACACACACACACACACACAGCATTTGTATTTCCTACTATGAAAACAGTCAAACGATATTATATAGGTAATCACTATTCAGTTTTTACTGCAGAATTGTTAGCTATTTTAATTGCTTTACAGCATATTGAGGAGTTACCTATGAATAGTTGTAAAATATTACTCTGTGTAGATTCTAAATCGGCATTACAAGCAATCAAAGATCAAAATGCCAAAAAACGTCTTGAAATGATACTAGAAATCAGACATGTAATTCATCAATTGGCATTTAAAGACATTAGTGTGACTTTTTACTGGGTTTCTTCCCATTGCGGAATATATGCTAATGAACTGGTTGATAGAGCAGCTAAAAATGCAGGACGTAATACTGAAGGGGCAATTCTAATTAACATAAATCTAGATCTGCACGAGTATTATAATCACATTGAAAACCTAGCGAAAGATAAGTTTGATAACATGCTGAAGACATCAGAAAACCAATATTCACACAATTGTATAAAAAGCGTCAGCACAATAAATTCCAAATTAATTTTAAATCACATATCTGATACAAGTTTAAGATATATTAGTTCTCTGATGTTCAAAATTCGTTTAAATGCTTTTAAAACAAAATTTTCTAAAGATATTAAATGTGTATGTGGAAATCAAATTTCCATTAGCCATCTGATTTTTACACTGTCCATGTATCAAAGAATTAATGACGAAAACTACAGGGATTTACTGACTCGTCAAATACCATTAACTGTTCAGGAAGTGTTAAATTACTTCCATCTTCTTAAATGTATTTCAGAAGTTTTACACCTTACTCCTATTGGTCTTTTCCTTTGAATAGTTAATTTATTGTTGGGTTCAATTGCTGTTATACTAACCTTCTGTTTTTCAGTCACGTTTGATATAGATGGTAAACCTCACTTCCTTTCTACTAATTCTGTCATTTTCAACAAGTCATATCCCATATAAAGCTTGATCATTATATAGAATTGTAGGTGTAGGTATGTAGGAAAAACACATAATCTTTACTACCACACACTCTCTAAACAATATCAATGCATGCATAAACAATCTCTTCTTTCATACCTTTATTTTTCCTATCCCCCCCCCCCTTTCCCGTCTAATATCACTTAAGGGTGAACAGACGTAAAACTAAAGAACGAACACACACACACACACACACACACACACACACACACACACACACACACACACACACACACACACAACAATACATACATACATACATACATACATACATACAGACAGACACACCACAGATGCACAAACACACGGACGAATATACACACAGACGCACAAACGCAAGAGCACACACTTAGACGCGCACAGAGAGAGAAGAGAGAGAGAGAGAGAGAGAGAGAGAGAGAGAGAGAGAGAGAGAGAGAGAGAGAGAGAGAGAGAGAGATGACATGACAAGACAAGACAAGACAAGACAAAATTTTGTATTAACGAAAATGATGTGCTTTTTTGTACTCCCAGTTCTTAAAGAACAGGAGTACTTTTGAATGGGAACGAAGAAATGCTGTGTGTGTGTGTGCATGTGTGTGTGTGTGTGTGTGTGTGTGTGTGTGTGTGTGTGTGTGTGTGTGTGTGTGTGTGTGTGTGTGTCCGTGGTCAAAATGTGTTCCACTCGCTCCAGACAAAACTACTGGGTCGATCTTTCTGAAAATTTGTAGGTATGTTCATTATGGGTCAAGGATGATGCCTAATGTTTTAGTTTGCCCTGTTATAGCCGTTACTAACGGTTGTAACGGCCTGTAACGGTTTTTCTTCTTTATGGAATATCTCAGAAAGTACTTGGCCAATTTATAAGCGGTTTGGATGATCTTGTGACAAATCGGATCCTCTGTCCATATGTAAGTGATGTAATGCTGAAAAATGGATTAAACAACCGTTAAAAACCGTTATTCTGCCGTTATTTCTTATATATAGGTGGATTTTAATGAAATTTGGTATATAGAAAGGTTATCACACACAAATGGCACTTCTATATAATGTTCCAAAATTTGACCGTTAAAAACCGTTATTCTTGACATATTGTCCAATTTGGATGAAATTTGATATGTACACAGGCTTTAGCCCAGTGAGGGCTAAAATACCGGTTTCAAAAGTGCATATCGGTTATATAACCGTTAAACCGTTATTTTGCCGTTATTTTTTTATATATTGGTGGATTTTAATGCAATTTTGTATATAGAAAGGTCATCACACACAAATGGCACTTCCATGCAGTGTTTCAAAATCTGACCGTTAAAAACCGTTGTTCTTGACATATTGTCCGATTTGGATGAAATTTGGTATGTACACAGGCTTTAGCCCAGTGAGGACTAAAATACAGTTTCAAAAGTGTACATCGGTTAAATAACCGTTAAAACCGTTATTTTGCCTTTACTTTGGATTCTCTCTTGAGGGCACATAAGACCGACCGTATGGCGAAAGCTTGGCTGTGTCTGGAGTGGCACTGTCTTCATCTGTCCGTGGGCAGGGGTGGTTGGGTCTGTGGGGTGTGCTCGGCAGCTGGAGGGTGGTGTTTTTCGCCGGTGGGCTCTGCAGTCATGAAATACGGGCTGGTACACCCATGGGGATGCTACTTTAAGGCTGTTATGAGCTGCATCCTGTAGTCTAATTTACCTCTGTTCAGGAGCAGTTATGTCCCTTGATATCTTAATGGAGTGTCCTGTGCGTGCCTGTACCCATCGTCAACACAGCGCAGGCCTCCAAGGGTGGTACAGGACTGCTCTAAAGGCAGGTGAAGACAGTGCTTCTCTGGGTCCTCCCCAGCACCTTCGGGTGTTTCTTTTTCTTCTCCAGTTTCAAAAGTGTACATCGGTAAATAACCGTTAAAACCGTTATTTTGCCTTTATTTCTTATCTCATAAAGCACTTGGCCGATTTATAAGCGGTTTGGAAAACTGGGAGTACGTTTATATGCTTCGCATCTTGTTTTTGTTTCCTTATTTGTTTACATCCACACATTTTATTACAACCAGTTCTCCGCCCACAGAAAGATCAATTATAATTATAGAAAATAAAATGGTACGTGTGGAAGCATGCATTGGATCGGTTTCACTAGGGGGGGGGGGGGGGGGGGGGAGGAGAGAGAGAGAGAAGAGAGAGAGAGAGAGAGAGAGAGAGAGAGAGAGAGAGACAGAGACAGACAGACAGACAGAAAAGAGAGAGACAGAGACAGAGAATGACAGACATTCAGAGAGAAAGAGAGAGAGAGAGAGACAGACAGAGATAGAGAGAGAGAAGCACACACAGAGGGAGAGGGAGAGCGAGAGAGGGACGGTGGGACAGACAGGCAAACAGACACAGACAGGCAGACAGACAGACAGGCAGATAGAGAGGGGCAGAGGGAGGCCATCCTCTAAAGATCCGCGAAAGAGACAGACAGACAGACAGACAGACAGCACGGGGACAGGAGGAGGACATGAAATCGTCCTATCTTTTTTCCTTCCACCCTCGCCTCTGAAGTTCTTTGCCAGTACACTCACTCTGACTTCACGCGTCAAAGGGACACCAGCAGAGATTGACGAGACGCTTGTCTGTTTATTAACCCCCCCCCCTCCCCCTCCATCTAACTTCTTTCTCTCTCAATCTCTCTCTCAATATATATATATATTGGAGACTTTAAGCTTGCTGAAGGCTCATTTTGAGAAGCATTTATTATATTTTCCCCATTCATCCACTCAAGCACATACTGTTAGTTAGGCAGAATTATCTACCACTGCAGATATGAATGCTTAGCTCCCCTATTTCTTCAATCTAAGGCATAAGAGCAAGCTTTGTATATAATTCAATCTCTCTCTCTCTCTCTCTCTCTCCTCTCTCTCTCTCTCTCTCTCTCTCTCTCTCTCAATCTGACTCTGTCTCTCAGTCCCTCTCTCTCAATCTCTCTCTCTGTGTGTCTTTCTCTCTCTTTCCATCCCTCCTTCCCTTTCCTTCTCTGTCTCTCTCTGTCTCTGTCTCCTTCCTGTCTGTCTGTCTGATCTCTCTCTCTCTCTCTCTCTCTCTCTCTCTCTGTGTTCATGTGTGCCCTTATCCTCCCCCTCCGCCCCCCCCCCCCCCCCCCACACACACACACACTCCTCCTTTTCGTTCCCGTCCTTCACGCCTCTCGTCTGTCTGGCTGTGTGTGGAGGAGCCAGACACGTGAAACCAAAACGAATTCTTCTTCTTCTTTATCCAATACTCGGTCAGCGACTGATGGAATTGCGTCCACAGGGAAATAGAAGGTGTATTGGTTGAGTAGCTCGATCAGGTTGACAGAGTGTGGGGAAGTTGTGGCTATAGCGTGGTTAAGGTGATACAGCGTGGGTTGTGACTCGATTTAGCTCGGTCAGGTTGACACAACGTGGAATATTTGGTTTGAGTTTGGTCAGGTTGACACAACGTGGAATATTTGGTTTGAGCTTGGTCAGGTTGACACAACGTGGAACATTTGGTTTGAGTTTGGTCAGGTTGACACAACGTGGAATGTTTGGTTTGAGCTTGGTCATGTTGACACAACATGGAACGTTTGGTTTGAGCTTGGTCAGGTTGACACAACGTGGAACGTTTGGTTTGAGCTTGGTCATGTTGACACAACGTGGAACGTTTGGTTTGAGCTCGGTCAGTTTGACTTGATGTAGAAATATCTGGTTTTAGCTTGGTTAGGTTGACACAACGTGGAATATTTGGTTTGAGTTTGGTCAAGTTGACACAACGTGGAATGCTTGGTTTGGGCTTGGTCAAATCAACATACTGCGGAGAAATGTGGAGGTGGCGTGATCTGGCGAGCAACTGTCAGGAAGTGTCTGATTTTACCTTTGTCAGGCTGACACAATGTGAGGGAATCTACCTTTAGCTTGTTTAGGCTGACACAATATGGGGATGTCTCGTTTAGCTGGGGCAAAGGCCGAGACTGTGTGAGCGTATCTGGTTTAGGCTGGTTCAGTTTGACATAATGTGGAAGTACCTGGCTTTAGCCTGGTCAGGTTGACACAGTTTGGAAGTATCTGATTTAACCATGGTCGCGTTGACGCAGTGTGGGGGTCATCTGGCTTTAACCTGATCAGAGTCGAGACAAAATGGATGTATCTGGTTTTAGCTTGGTCAGATTGACGCAATGCGAGGTGTCTGGGTTTAGCTTGATTAGGCCAAGACAGTAAGGGGTATTTGATTTCAGATCGGCCAGGTCATCATGATGTGAGATGTTCAGTTTTTAGCTTGGTCAGAATGACACAGTGTGGGTAGGATCTGGTTCAAGCTTGGTCAGGTTTACAAGATTTGGGATGGATCTGGTGTCAGCCGGGCCAGGTTGACGCAACACGCGATATGTGGTTATAGCTTAGTCAAGTTCACACAGTATATAATATTTGGCTTTTAGCTTGATCAGGATAGTACAATATGGGATACCTTAATTTTCAGATTTCACCAGACAGTCACACCTCGAGGATGTCTAGTTTTAGCTTGGTGAGTTTATAACACAATCAAGCTGTGTAGCTTTAATGTGGTCAGTCTGAAACAATGTAGGGGTACCTGACTTCATCTAGGTCAGTCTGACATAATTCGAAGTGTGTGGTTTTTGCTTCGTTAGTTTGACTCAACGTGAGGTATCTGGCTTTAGTTTGGCCAGGTTGACACAGTTCGGAAGGTATCTCTTTTCTAGAATGGTCAGTCAGGCTGACACGAGGTAGGGGTATCGTGTGAAAGATTACTTAGGTGATACGGTGTTGGGGTGTCTGAATTTAGCTTGTTCAGATCGACAGAACATGCGGATTTCTGGTTTTAGCTTGGTCAGTCCGACACAGTAGGGTTATCTGGATTAGGTAGGTCAGGTTGACACAATTGGAGTATCAGGCTTTAGCTTCGTCAAGCTGACACAATGTGAGGCATGTAGTTTTAGCCTGGTCAGCCTAATACAGTTTGAGGATATCAGGCTTTCGCTTGGTCAGGTTGACACATTTGTGCGATGGTCTGATTTAAGCTTGTTTAACTTAACACAACTTGTGGGTAGCTGCTTTTAGCATGGTCAGGTTAACACGGTGTTGGATTTATCCAGTTTTCGCTTGGTCAGGCTGACGTAATGTGAGGTACCTGGCTGACATGTACAGGAAATCCCTGAAATATGCATGCACTCTCCTGCTTCACAGAGAGAGAGAGAGAGAGAGAGAGAGGAGAGAGAGAGAGAAGAGAGAGAGAGAGAGAGAGAGAGAGAGAGAAATAATGTTGCTCAATCAGCACTGGTTATACATAATGCGACGGTTTTCATGAAACAAAAATGTTATGATAGGTCTTGAGCGTTCTGTTATTTATCTGTTTTATCTATTAATTATTTACTTGTTATTTATTCACCATATTCGTTTGTTTCACCTGTTTTTCTGGTCAGCAGTTCAGTTGTCGCTTTCACATTTCTCTTCGACATTACAAGTGCTCTGTCGATATTACTGCAACTTTTTTTTTTTAAACCTCACTTATTTTCGGTTCTAACTGCCGGCAATTAAAATCACAGGACTGTCAATTTGGACGGAGGCGGCCATGTTACTGACGTCATCTCGACGTCACTGATTGCTGCCCCTGTTGGCGTCTGAATGTCAGCACACCGGCCGGTAGCGGAAAAGGTCAGGAGAAAGGGCACGGGAGTGAACTCAGAATTGTTCAGGTTTTACGTCGCGCCAAAGGTGGTGACGAGGTAGACGGAGACTTAACTATTGCTGGGCAGTGGGGCAAGGCGACTTGTGTTACAGAACACACTAACACCACCAGAACGACAACTGGCTAATGTGGGTAAAATGGCAGTGGTTATGTGTTGGGTGGCCCTCTCTGCCGATACACACCTTTACCACCAGAACGACAACTGGCTGAGATGGGTAAAATGGCAGTGGTTATGTGTGAGGTGGCCATGCCTCATCATACACACTAATACCACCAGAACGACAACTGGCTAAGATGGGTAAATGGAAATGGTTGTATGTGGGGTGGCCCTGTCTCATCATACACACTGACACCACCAGAACGATAGCTGGCTAAGGTGGGTAAAATAGCAATGGTTATGTGTGGGGTAGCCCTCTCTGCCAATACACACTAACACCACCAGAACGACAACTGGCTAAGATGTGTGAAATGGCAATGGTTGTATGTGGGGTGGCCCTGTCTCATTATACACACTAATGCCACCAGAACGACAACTGGCTAAGATAGGTGAAATGGCAATGGATATGTGTGGGGGGTGGCCCTGTCTCATCATACACACTAATACCACCAGAACGATAGCTGGCTAAGATGGGTGAAATGGCAATGGTTGTATGTGGGGTGGCCTGTCTCATCATACACACTAATACCACCAGAACGACAGCTGGCTAAGATGGGTGAAATGGCAATGGATATGTGGGGGGGGGGGGGGGGGGGCTGTCTCATCATACACACTAATACCACCAGAACGACAGCTGGCTAAGATGGGTGAAATGGCAATGGATATGTGGGGGGGGGGGGGGGGGGGGTGGCCCTGTCTCATCATACACACTAATACCGCCAGAACGGCAACTGGCTAAGATGGGTGAAATGGCAATGGATATGTGTGGGGGGTGGCCCTGTCTCATCATACACACTAACACACCAGAACGACTACTCGCTAAGATGGGTCAGTGGCAATGGTTGTATGTGGAGTGGCCCTGTCTCATCATACACACTAAGACCACCAGAACGACAGCTGGCTAAGATGGGTGAAATGGCAAGGGTAGATGTTGAAGGCAGGGTTTCGAAAGGGGTTAAGGGGTCCATCACAAGGCAAGAATGCAATATTTTGCCGGATAAGGCATCTACCCCACCCCACCCTTCGCTTTCAGAGGGGTTTGAACTCACAACACGTGACTGGGTACTTGGTGCTCTTCTACTGAGCCAGTGGGACACTGTAAACGCACCGACGAGTTAATAATATTTAGTTAATTTGACCACGTCTTGCCCGGTCCTTCACCCCCCCCCCCCCCCTTACCTTACCCCTGCCTCTCCCCCCCACCTCCATCATTCCCCACCTTCCGTCCCCATATCCGCCGCCCCCCCCCCCCCGCGCGCCCGACCCGCCTCGCCCTCGAGTTTTGTTTGCAACCCTGTTATTTTGTTTGGTGTTGATGGTCTTATTTTCGTGTTCCGTTTAGTCTCTTTCTCCTAGGGGCCATCAGAGGCGATCATCAGTCAAAAGGCCGTCTGGCTGCTGACGTCACGAAGAGCGTCACTACTGATTGTCGCGTTGATGACGTTTTATGTATGTCAACGGGAGTTCGAGTGCTGCCGGTTGAAAAGGTCACCAGCGACCCATTAAAGAAGGACCATCTTTTTGTATGTGTGTGTGTGTGTGTGTGTGTATTGCTTGCTCGTGCCTAACGCGGCATTTAGCCTTTGGAGGCGCGCGAGCTGTGTGTGAGCGTGGCCTTAGCGTGCTAATGACGGAGAATATTTCATTACAGCTGCAAAACAGTGGTCCATAGGCTTCGTCAACTTTGGAGTCCTGAGCGCGAGACAGGATAGAAAGCAACAAAACAACTAAATAGATGCTGGGCATTCGGAAGCTGGCGATCTTCTACCCCCCCCCCCCCCCTCCTCCCTTTTCCTTCTAACGCTATTCATCATCACGCCTCACCCCCCTCACCTCTCCTCCTCCCCCACACTACCCCCCCCCCCCCCCCCCAACCCTGGAAATCAATATGCCAAAAAGAAGCAGCAAAAACAATTATCAACGATTCACAACGCGTTCGCATGCATGTGTGTGTTTGTGTGTGCGTGTACGCGCATGTGTGTGTGTGTGTGTGTGTGTGTGTGTGTGTGTGTGTGTGTGTGCGTGCGTGCGTGCGTGCGTGCGTGCGTGTGGTGTGTGTGTGTGTGTGTGTGTGGTGTGTGTGTGTGTGTGTGTGTGTTCGCGCGCGCGTGCGCGGACGCGTGTCAACGACCTGCAGTGTATAAAATGGTTTTCCTACAGGAACTGTGAGAAACTCGGTAGCGATATTGATGGGACGGTCAACACACACACGTTAAAGGACCAGCACAGAAACCATGCGTGCCCGGAGTCTGTGTGACCCATTAGTCAGACGGCACGAATGTTCTTTCGCTCTTTAGACTAAATGAGATGAGGAGCGTGGAAGTGTGGCTACGTCAGTGTGACGATGCTGCGTTGGCATTTCCCTGTGACTGGCGTCGAGAGGACGACTGTGTGTTGGAACATCGGCCCTGGCTGGCTCTTCTTACCCAGACCTGAGTGTGCCGTGGACTCCAGTGGGAAGATTTGAACCACACTGTCGTTTCATCCAAACGATGGGTGCATATCTGAGAATCTTGCTCACATTTCCTGACCAACACTTGTTTCATTTACACGATGGGTGCATTTCTGAGCGTGTTGCTCCAATTTCCTGACCAACACCACAGGGTGTCTGTACCTCCCGGGGCCGGTTGACGTCGCAGAATTGTATCAAGAAAGAACACGTGGAGGACAGCGCGGTCACGTATGTAAGTCTCAGAACAGACTGAAACTCCCCGTCACAACGTCTTTATCCTCTTTTGATCGTGACGGAAGAAGTCTCCGCCCCGCTCTGTGGCTCTTCAAGCCCCGCTTGATATCATGACGACCTGTTTTCGATTTCCCTTCCACGTCTCAGCTCGTGTTCAGTTCGTGCCAAGCTCGTCGGTG
>CM031600.1:60387188-60392188 GCA_018398815.1 Conus ventricosus | reverse complement strand
GAGAGAGAGAGAGAGAGAGAGAGAGAGAGGAGAGAGAGAGAGAGAAGATTCACTTTTGTTCTAGCCTGTATAAAATATATAAAAGAAAACAAACAAAACGAATTGAGCACACACACACACACACACACACACACAACACACACACCCCACCACACACACAACACACACCACACCACACGAGGTTAGTGTTGGTGGGTTGGCGCTGGTCGTCCTGTCCACTGTACCAAGCAGTAACCATGACGGTTATCAGTTGGAGAGAGAGAGAGAGAGAGAGAGAGAGAGAGAGAGAGCGAGCGAATGGCTGATCTTTTTGAGGTCACCCACCCGTACCCGAGAAGACCCTCGCTTTGGCGGTACAGGGGACCAGTGATGCAGCCTTCAGCAGTGCCTGTTCTGGAATTACGGGAATTCCAGGACACCATCTGTACCCTCCGCCCTCCCCTTACTGCTGATGATGATCCCTACCCAGCCCCCACGTATCCCGTTGCGTGAAGGCTATTAGACGGCCGCTATATTGACAGTCCTTTTGACTGTTGATTTAAGAGAACTTCTTTTTGGCTATGTTTCTTTCGCCTAAATTCGTTTTGCCAAAGTTCGATTCGCTTAATTAAGCATAAAGCTGTAAACTGATTTGTTTCGTTTTTGCCTGATATTTCATTCGGGAAACAAAAACCAGAAGAAAAGTGTGTGTGTGTGTGTGTGTGTGTGTGTGTGTGTGTGTGTGTGTGTGTGTGTGTGTGTGTGTGTGTTGTGTGCGGGCGCGCACGCGCGTAGTATTGTGAGTTTGCGCGTATGTATGTGTACGTGTGTGTGTGTGTGTGCGTGCGTGCGTGCGTGCGTGTGTGTGTGTGTGTGTGTGTTGTGTGTGTGTGTGTGTGTGTGTGTGTGTGGTGTGTTGTGTGTGTGCGCGCACGCGCGCGCGCGCGCGCGTGTGTGTGTGAAAGAGAAAATGTTTCAGACGAAGCTTTACTTCCGTTGAGCATCGACTTGATCACTTGAGGCTTCTAGTAGCTAATGGGCGAAACAAATTCCGCGCAGTAGTCAAAACGACAGTCGATGAGACTTAACCGGTGGGAAAGGTTAATGCCGCCAGGATCGAAGGGGATGCAAAACGACTTTTGGCGAAACGACAGGCATCTATTGATTCTATGTGACACTGAATAACATGACGTCGGAGACAGGATCATGACAGTTTTACCATGGAAACAGGACCTAAGCGATTAGCCACATAACCATAAACTTCCCTTCCACTTTCTGTACCTTCCCCCCCCCCCCCCACCCCCCATCCCCACCCCCCACACACTTTCTGTACTTCATCTTGATAGATGAAGGTGATGACGATGATACCAACGAAATACATTTACGTTCGCACTATGGCAGAGGGTTCTTCCCAAGATTCCTTTTTCGTGATAACGTAACTCCCGGCATCAGCCAGGCCCGAGAGATACAGACACCTGCATTGTTGGTCGGGGAGTTCGGGCAGAACTTTCAGTGCCTCAGTTGGAAAGTGCAGAACAGCTCGGCTGGTTCCAGCCTTTCCTCTGAACCCACATGGTGATCCACCGTGTGAAGCACTTGCTCCGGGGCCCATGCGACTATCATGCTATGAGACATGCCTCTGGTGGGTTGGATGCCAGGGCCGTCCTATTGGCCAGTCCTTGGTGTTATCGACAGTATCATGGCAGCTGATTCAAATCCTGTATGTCGATTGACACCGCTATCACCTACGTTTTATTCCTGCTCTCTCTTCTCTCTCTCTCTCTCTCTCTCTCTCTCTCTCTCTCTCTCTCTCTCTCTTCTCTCTCTCCCCCCCCCCCCCTAAAGAATTGCATTTCCAAGTCTTTTGTACTTAGAAGCGTAGTAATTTATTGATGGACTGTATTTCCCCCCAAAGTCACTTCCAGAGAGCGTGATTTTCAGTTAAATGAAGTGTGGTCCCAGATTTCTGTCCAGCAAGGTCCTTAGATGTTCGGTGGCTCGCTGCGTGTAATCTTGTGTGCTCCAGTCATCTTAGGTCCTTGGATGTTCGGTGGCTCGCTGCGTGTAATCTGTGTGCTCCAGTCATCTTAGGTCCTTGGATGTTCGGTGGCTCGCTGCGTGTAATCTGTGTGCTCCAGTCATCTTAGGTCCTTGGATGTTCGGTGGCTCGCTGCGTGTAATCTGTGTGCTCCAGTCATCTTAGGTCCTTGGATGTTCGGTGGCTCGCTGCGTGTAATCTGTGTGCTCCAGTCATCTTAGGTCCTTGGATGTTCGGTGGCTCGCTGCGTGTAATCTGTGTGCTCCAGTCATCTTAGGTCTTGGATGTTCGGTGGCTCGCTGCGTGTAATCTGTGTGCTCCAGTCATCTTAGGTCCTTGGATGTTCGGTGGCTCGCTGCGTGTAATCTGTGTGCTCCAGTCATCTTAGGTCTGGTTGAATACGACGAATGCACCTTCACCCCTTTCACGCCCTGTGTGTATCACACCCTCTTGCCCCCTTTCCCCTGATTCCCACACTTGATCCGGCCCCGATTCCTGTCCGTATGACACGGGCAGATGGCTCTGGATCATTAAAGAGTTCGTTCTGTTTGTCTGTCTCTCATTCTCTCTCTGTCTCTGTCTGTCTCTCTGTCTCTGTCTGTCTCTGTCTCTCTCTGTCTCTCTCTCTCTCTCTCTCTCTCTCTCTCTCTCTCTCTCTCTCTCTATGTACCTGCTTGTCTGTTTGTCTGTCTGGCTGTCTATCTGTCTCTCTTTCTCTTTGCCTCTGTCTGTCTGCCTCTTTCTCTCCCTGTCTCTGTCTCTCTGTCTGTCTCCCTCCCTCCCTGTCTTTCTGTCTCTCTCTCTTGTTCTGTCTGTCTGTCTGTCTGTCTGTCTGTCTGTGTCTTGCTCTGTCTCTGTCTGTCTTTCTGTCTGTCTGTCTGTCTGTCTGTCTGTCTGTCTGTCTCTCTCTCTCTCTCTCTCTCTCTCTCTCTCTCTCTCTCTCCTCTCTCTCTCTCTCTTCGCTTCCGAGCACGATTTACGCGAGAAAACACGACGGTCAACTTCGGTCAAGCTTAAGCTCAGGGTACCTTTAACACAAAGGCATCCACAGGACTGTCCTCTGTCCGTCTGCACGTTACACTCGTTTTCTGAGCTGCCAGAGATGAACTTTGACAAAGTCTGAACCTGCCGCGTTTCCATATCCTAAAATATACATGCTGTGTTAAACCGAGGCATTTAAGAGGCTTACCTAGATCCCCAGTACGGTGCTCGACCTTTAAAAGGACTAGAGCTTCCAGATTTCTTGACGTGTATTGATCCTTCTTTTCACTTCTGAATGCGTTTGAAAGTCTTCCATTGGAATAAGTGGACTTTTTTTCCATCTCCTTTATGACAAATCTTTTACAGCAAAAACTCAGACATTTTTATCGTTCCTTGTTTCATGTGGTTAGCGCGTGTACACCGTCCCTCGTTTTCACAGATGGGCGTGTTGAAAGTTCCTTTCCGTGGGCCTAAGTTTTATGCAATGTATCTTATTTGTTTTGAGCGCGTCACGTGTCTCACTTTAGTAACCTGAACTAATTTCTTGTCTAACCACTTTCCTTCCAGATTTAATTCGTTGACTCTCTTTTCTTTCGTTTCCTTCTGGGTCATTCCCCCCCCCCCCCCCCCCCCCCCCCTCCTTTTTTCGATTTTTAGTTCCATTTGAACATAAACATGCAGTGTTTTCCGCCTGGTCTGTTAATGATAGACTTTATTTTCTTTGCATTCTTGATGTTTGGTGCGCGTCGAAATCGATGATTTTCTTTTTATATTCATGTGAGTGCTGTGTACGTCTCTCTGTCTATCTGTTTGTCTGTCTGTCTGTCTGTCTCTCTGTCTCTCTCTCTTTCACACACACAGCACGCGCGCGCACGCACGCACGCACGCATGCACGCACGCACGCACGCACGCACGCAGGCTCGCACACACACACACACACACACACACACACACACACACACACACACACACACACACACACACACACACACACACGAAACGATAAGAAATAAAGAAACAATTTGCACATTTATATTCGACTGCTCCAGATGATTTGAACTGAACTATAAACTTAAGGATGCACTTTAGCAAATTGGAGCAACAACAATTATGAACGCTTTTTACGATCTAAAGTCTAAAAACGCTTATAAATTCACAGCCTAGCTTGTTTCAGCAAGGAACTGTGCACAGAACAACATCCATTATTTTAACGAGCGTTCAACTAGTGGACATGTACAAAAATTTCCCTCATTTCACCAGCTGCCGTGGTATATTTTTTTGAGCGTCGCGGATTTGCGGCTGGGAGGTCGTGGGTTCGATTCCCATCAGAGCCCTTAAGATAAGTATGTTAGGATTTTTCATACCATATCCGCGAATGACTCAGAGTTGAGTTTGCTATGGGTTCAAATTTTCTGACCAACACTGCAGGTGTCTGTATTTCTTGCTCCTGGTTGACGCCTGGATGTAGTTTGAAAGTCAGCTTGGAGGACAGTCAGTGATGTGTCATGGGTATGTTGTTCGACTAGAAGAACACGAAGGAGGGCGTTGACCTCCCTCATGATCAAACGTAGTTATCAGTTTAGATTAAGGTTCATTTTCAGAAGAAAAGTTGTAATCAACTTATGCACAATGAGGACAGAACCTGTATTCACAATGTTTGATCCAAACCATGGCCACCAACATTTCATGGATTCGTCCTTGGATCATATTTTGTCTTTGAATCAAATTTCATCAAAATCAATCCCGTAGTTTTTGTGTGATGAATTTTATAATAACCGGGTGGAACGATCTGCATCCCGCCGTTTGATCCGAATCGAGACCATAGATACGTAGCAAATAACACGGTTCCCTCCCTTGGCCACTGTCTAATGCTTTGACGAAGTTTAGTTAATTTAGGTTCAGTAGTTCTGCGTGATTTTGCTGACAGGTTAATTTAGGGTCAGTAGCTCTGCGGAATCCTGCGGACAGGTTAATTTAGGTTCTGTAGTTTGCGCAATCCTGC
>CM031600.1:60360649-60382088 GCA_018398815.1 Conus ventricosus | reverse complement strand
AACCCAAAGGCCCCGGAAAGGGAGGGGGGGGGGGGGGGGGGGGGGAGAGGGAGGGGACAGGGTAGGGAGGTAGAGGTAAGACCGGGGGGGGGGGGGTACATGGAAGGGGGGGGGGAAAAAAGGGGGTGGAAGGGGGCCCTTCGGGGGGGAGATATGGAGGCTGGAGGGAAATGGGTAGGTGGTGTGTTTGTGTGTGTGGGGTGGGGGGGGGGGGGAAGATGGAGGAGGGGAATGGGGGAAATTGGAAGGCAGCATAACGATGCCCCTAAGACTTGTTTAGAAGGGGTTTTTTTTCTTTCTTTCTTTCTTCTCATCTCTCTGTAGTCTTTTTTTTTTTTTTTTTTTTTTTTGGATTTCTGAGGGATGAGATCAGGGGGGAGGAAGAGGAGAAGGAGTGAGGGAGAGGGGTGGAAGAGAGAGAGAGAGAGAGAGAGAGAGAGAGGAGAGAGGAGAAAGAGACAACAGACAACGACAGACGCAGACAGAGACACAGAGCAGGGTGACGACAGAGAGATGAAGAGACAGAGAAAGAGAGAGACAGAGACAGAATGACGGAGAGAAAATAAGAGGGGAGAGAGAGAGGGGAGAGAGAGAGAGAGAGAGACAGACAGACAAAACAGACAACAGGACAGACAGACAGACAGGGGACAGAGAGAGTCCCATCTTCTGTCGTTTGCGGTGTCTACCTCCCCGAACCCCATCAAAAACACACAAGAAACGCAAAATACTCTCGTATGCACGCATACCCACATCTCTAATTATAAGGGGGAAGAGAGACAGAGAACAGAGAGAGGTGGGCGGGAGGGAGGGAAAGAGAGAGAGGGGAAGAGAGAGAGGAGAGAGAAGAGAGAGAGAGAGGAGGTGGGGGGAGGGAGAGAGAGAGCGAGAGAGGGGGGGGGGGGGGGGGGGCGGGAGAGGGGAAGGGGGGGAAGGATAGACACAGACAGAAAATTCGCTGACCACCCAAAGGATTATATTTGAATTGAGGTAGTTTGGGGAGAGGGGAGGGGGGGGAAAAAATGGGGGCAGAGAGAATGGGAGTGGTATCCAGATTTGTATATTAAAAAAAAAATTACCTAAACGTACTACCACCGCCCCGCTCTAACCATGAACGAATTTCCTCCTCCACCCCCCCCCCCCCCCCCCCCCCCCCCCCCCCCCCCCCCCCCCCCCCCCCCCTCTCCCCCCCCCCCCACCCACCTCCCCCCTTATCCCCCTCCCCCCGCCCCCCGCCCCCCCCCCCCCCCCCCCCCCCCCCCCCCTCCCCCCCCCCCCCTCCCCCGCCCCCACCCTTTCCTCGCTCTTCCTATGGCCATTTCATCTCCCATCGCGCCGAAAAAAACGTGATTTATTAGCGTGTCTGTCTGGGGCCAGCCCCACAGCTGCGACAAGGTCACTGGCCTTCGGCCGAACTGGGCATGCCGGTGGAAGATGGAACTTCACACCCAAGCACAAACCCTGCCGTCTGGCAAACCCCCCAGACTGGAGTATGACAGAGAACAAATTTTTCCTGAAAATTGTCCGAGAATGACAATCAACAAACGTGGAAAAGAAGGTAGAGGAAATATAGCTGACACATACACCCCCCTTGACCCCCCCCCCCCCCCCCCCCCCCACCCAAAGAAAGAAAAGAAAAGAAAAAGCGAAGTACAGAAAAGATGTTACAACAAATGGGGGGGGGGGGGGGGGGGGGGGGGGGGGGGGGGGTGGAGTACCGGAAAAATCAGGGAGTGGATATGTATTCGGGGTTTTGGATACCAAAATAAAAAGATAATAATAAGGGAACGGAAAAAAAAAAAATGACATGGGAAAATGGCAGAAAAAAGGAGAATTAAAAAAAACAACAGCAAACGAAAAACATGAAAAGAAATGGATTTCTTAATGAAGATGGAACAACACGTACACACAACCACCAAAAAAAAGAAAAATTTATAGAAAAACTAAACTAAGAAAAAATGAAAGACAAAGATGGGAAAATCTATTTGAAAAAAAAGAAAAGAAAAAAGAGCGCATAACATAAACGACAGAAAAAAACAAATGTTTTTTTAACAACAACAACAAAAAAAAAGAAGAAGGAAAGAAAAAAATCAAGTGATTTTAACCAATCACAACAGAACAACAACAACAAAACCCCAAAAGAACTAAAAACCCAAAAAAAAAGAAAGAAAGAAAGAAAGAAAGGGGAAAATAACTAGACAAGCAGGGAAGATGGATAGAAAGATAGAGAAGGCAACCAGACAGGCGAGAATAATAGACACGGAGCAGCAAGCCGAAGAAGAAACGTACATCATTGGGCAATTAACAGCAGGACCCCAATAGATCATCAACAATAGAGGACCAGTCGGCCTACCACACCAATCCATATCTTCATAGAAACCAACAGACACCACACACACACACATACGCACACGCACACACACACGCACACGCACGCACGCACGCACGCACGCACGCACGTCGCGCACGCACGCACGCACGCACGCACGCTCGCACGCACGCACGCACGCACGCACGCACGCACGCACGCACGCACGCACGCACACACACACACACACACACACACCACACACACACAAACACGTGCACGAGCGCGCTCACGCACATATATTCTTTTTTGTGTGTTGGATCACTTACGCACACTCAGTAAACGTTAATTAAGATTGATCCGTTTTCGTCGCTTTGTGGGAGAATGATGACAAAGTAACGAATTTCGCTTTGTTTCTTTGTTTGTTTTTTGTTTTTGTTTTGTTTTGTTTGAGAAAACTCCTTGATTCGTCAAGAGCCTTTGCGGCATGAAACGTGAATATCTGGAATAACTGCAATTCCTGTACACTTCAATGCCAAGTGGGGACTTGATCTTTTGCGAGAACCCGGTGTTTTTTTTATATTTATATATTTATTTTTTTTACGGAAAGAAGTCCTGATTAAGATAGGTAATCAAGGAATCTCTCTCTGTCTCTTCTTTCTCTCTCTCTCTCTCTCTCTCTCTCTCTCTCTCTCTCTCTCTCTCTCCTCTCTCTCTCTCTCTCTTCTCTCACTCTGTGTAAAGACGTAAGATTGACAGAGATACACAGACGAATTCCAAGACATAGAGTATGGAAAGAGACATGGACAAAACGGGAGAGCAAGAGAGACAGACAGAGAGACAGACAGACAGACAGGGAGAGAGACATAGACAGACACAGAGAGAGAGAGAGAGAGGAGAGAGGAGGAGAGAGAGAGAGAGAGAGAGAGAGAGAGAGAGAGAGAGAGATGGGAAGACTTTGAGAGAAATACACAGAGGGATATTTAGATACGCAGCACAGAGAATATGGGGATGGGTGTGTGAGGGGGGGGGGGGGGGGGGGGGGGGGTAAGATTTGTCGGCCCCAACCGGCTCCTATCCAGAGCTCGCTGTGTGCTCACTAGGGAACACTGGACCACGCACTTTCATTCCCTTAATGGATGCGCCTCCTGGAGTCTTGCCCACATTTCATGTTTCGACACTGCAGGTATCCGTATCTCTCGGTCCTGGCTGACGCCTGGATATATTATGAAGAGAAGCACAGAGTATACATCCGTAACATGTAGTCTTGGATCAGAATGAAACTCCACAACATTCTCTTGATCATGACGATCCTCTTAATCAACTGAAAAAAATTAATGAAAGATGATGTGGCCTTTCGTATCATATTCTCGTGGTGACGTAAGGTTCGATTTCTGTCTACAAACATATTCCTAGTGAGTTCATTTCAAGTTGTCGGAGTCGGCAATGTCGTGCGCGCCCACGTGTATGTGTGTGTGTGTGTGTGTGTGTGTGGGGTTGTGTGTGTGTGTGTGTGTGTGTGTGTGTGTGTGTGTGGTGTGTGTGTGTGTGTGCGCGCGCGCGCGCGCGCGCGCGCGTTAGTTGGATGGACGTGTCAGCACCTCTGATGGAGGATACTCACAAACGCTGACTCCCGCGACTGAGCGCTCATTGTTGTCAGAAGAGGAGGTGGGGTGGGGAGGGAGATGGGGGGGGGGGGGGGGGGGGGGGGGGTTATAGGCGGTGGGTTTTGAGCGTTGTGGATCAGTAGAGACACCACTGAATACCATCCATCCACGTGATTGGCCAGCAGTGCAGGGTCACCTGCAGGGGGTTGTCCTCTGACGCCCTGAATTGATCCCTCTTTGCAGACTGCGGTGGCGGGCGGGGTCTGGACAGAATGAAGCTGTGTGTGGTTATGAACACAGAAGCTGGGACAGAATGAACCTGTGTGTGGTTATGAAGACAGAAGCTGGAACAGAATGAACTTGTGTGTGGTTATGAAGACAGAAGCTGGACAGAATGAACCTGTGTGTGGTTATGAAGACAGAAGTGGGACAGAATGAACCTGTGTGTGGTTATGAAGACAGAAGCTGGAACAGAATGAACCTGTGTGGGTTATGAAGACAAAAGCTGGAACGAGCAGTGTGAGAAGAATCCCAATTTAATGGAGAGGAGAAAAAGGGAAGGGGAGGGGGAGGGGGGGCGGGGCTGGGTGGTAGAAGACGAGGCAGCAGCAACAACAACACCAACAACAACAAAATCAAATTCACGTTCAGAAGAAAGACTAGGCGAAGGATAGGGATGAAAAACAAAATGTTGGCACACCAGCGAAAAACAACACCCTGGATGTGTTTTACGAGACCAATGTGAAGTATATCATCACACTAACACCCCAGGTTCGGTATCCACTCCACCTCCCCTACTGTGAGGGGGTTGGGGAGGATATTGTTCGAATGTCTCCACTCAGTCTGTGAACCAGACAGCCAGCGCCATCGGTGTTTTATTGGCTGAAGGTCCCAGACCGGATGGGACCATTGCTGTCTGACATGGCTAGAGGTCGGAAGACTGGAAGAGACCGACACCCCGTTGTGTTTGGGCTGAAAGTTCCAGACTTCTGGCATCTCCGTGGTGCCTTTCTCTGCCCCCCCCCCACCCCCCCCCCCACCCCCCCCCCCCCCCCCCCCCCCCCCCCACATCCTCCTTACTTTCCTAAACACACTACACACACACGCGCACGCATAGCACCACACACACACCACACACAACCACCACCACAGCACGCATCGCACGCACGGGCACGCACGCGTACGCACGCACGAGACAAGCGCACTAGGAAGGGCACATACTAACACAACACTTACAAAAAGACAACACACCTACTCTATATCCCTTGTTGAGCGTGACGATGATTCAGTGCAGAAAGAGAATCGGGTTGACGGAGCAAGTCATTGTGTAAAGAAAGTAAATCAGTACCAAGCGGGGCGTGGGAGGGGGAGGGCGTATTAGTGAATAACAGACATGACGATAGAGAGAAGAGATGAAGAGAGTAGGGCGGAGAGGGACGGGAGCATAAAAAAGTTAGATCACCTTACCTAACCTGAGACGACAGAAGACAACAGACAGCAAGGGAGTACGGAGGTGGGGGGGGAGGAGATAAGACAGAGAGAGAGAGAGAGAGAGAGGAGAGAGAGGAGAGAGAGAGAGAGAGAGGTGAGTGTTTGGAGGAAGAAGAGAGAGAGGGAGGGGAGGGGGAGTGTTCAGTGGAAGAAGGAGAGAGAGAGAGAGGAGAGAGAGAGAGAGGAGAGAGAGAGAGAGAGAGAGAGAGAGAGAGAAGCGATAAACTAGTAACCCTTAACGCCCTTTTCTCTCCCTCGGGAAGAAAAAAAATTCGAGCTCGAATTGGACTGTCCCTCTGGTGTGAGTTTCTGGAATATATTGCCTCATATAATGTCTAGACTGGAACCGGCACTACTTTATTTGGCCGAAGATGCAGACTCCAAGTCTTTTCTAAGGTATCTTGTTCTTTTATGAATGTTCCCGTTTTGAGGATCGATCAAGATTACACTGAAATTAACGCATTCACTGAAGGGAAATTAAGGTCAGAATAGAAGAGAGAATGAGCGAGAGTGTAAAGATTTGAAACTTAAAATAAAAAATGAAAAATAAACAAACAAAAAAAATGAAATAGGAAAAAAAGCAAGCACAGAGAAAGGGACATAGACTAATTGATACCGGAAATTTTTTTTTTTTTTTCAAAGCTTTTTTTTTTTTTTTTTCCAGGAACACAAGAAAACAGCCATCAAGATTCGTGCATTGTTGTAGGTGATACATTGCCTTAAGCAGAGGACTGTTGAAGATCTCAGTTGTTTCACATGAATGAATAGACAAGTGCTGTCTTTTATCATTATATCAGCTTGTCGCGTGTGCTTTCGTTCTAAGGACAAGCCCGTCCAACTATTCACAGGGGGGGGGGGGGGGGGGGGGGGGGGAAAGGACGATAAGAACAGAGAGGCGGGGGTTGGGGTTTATGGGTAGAGAAAGGAGAAGACAGAGAGAGAAAGGAATGGAAGAGAGAAAGACAGGCAGACAGAGAGCGACAGGGAGACAGAGGTATAGGAGGACATAGAGGAGGAGAAGAGGGAGGGGGAGGAAGGGAAGAAGAAGAAGGAGGAGGAAGAGGAGCAGGAGGAGGAGGAGGAGGAAGAAGAAGAAAAGAGGAAAGAAGAGGAAGAAGAAGAAGAAGAGAAGGAAGAAGAAGAAGAGCGAGAAAAAAAAAAGATAGAAAAGAGACAGACAGGCCGACAGGGAAAAAACAGAGTGAGAGAGAGAGAGAGGAGAGAGAGAGAGAGAACAGACAGACAGACAGACAGACAGACAGACAGACAGAGAAAACAGAGAGAGACAGAGATAGAGAGAGAGAAAGAGAAGGTGGGGACAAAATGCCTCTACATCGGAGCAGTGCCGACCATCAATTCTCGCTTGGCTGAAGGTCTTGGCAGAGACGGGACGACCATTCCTTCTCCGCTCCGTTGTTCACTGTGTGTCAGTGGGCCATCTTTGCAGCCTTTAGCCTCCATGGTCGTCGCCCATTCCCCTTCCTCCCTCGCCTGGTAGTCACCGTCCGCCTGGCAACGAGTGATTTATTCCATGGACGCACACAGTCCATGGATTTGTTCGCTAAACGTCTTGGGTTGTAATAACAAGCAAGTAGGGTAACTCTTGCTCCATGGCGAAATAATTGCCGGTGTCGTATATAATACTGTCGCTCATAAACTCGTGTCGCAGCGACAGTATTTCCCGGGAAATACTGCATTTTATGGACAGCTACATATTCTATGGGACATTTTTCGTGAAAAGTTGTCGCGCGACAATTTTTTCCAGCAAATATTGTCGCTGCAACAGTATTTCACGTGAAATGCTGTCGCTGCGATACAATTCCACGGCGACAGTATTATATACGACACCGGCCCTTAACTCTAAAAGGGGCTGTCTCCTTGGGTTTTGTTGTTGTTTGTTTTTGTCTTTGTTTATCTGTGTGCTCTGTGTTGTCATTTCTGCGAGGCGATTCGGTGTCGGTGTCGGCATACGTGGCGGCGCATCCAATTACGCCTCGCCGCAAAAAATCGCCGTGATCTCGAGATCTTGACGCTAGTGTGCACTGGGCCTAAGCAGCAGTTATGGGTCTGCATTTTTTTTTTCATAATGGGAGCGAGAGTTATCCTGCTTGGTTGTTGTTTACTGTTTACTGTTTACTGTTCCCTGCCTCACTCCAGATTTCCGGTCTTGGAGTTGTTTTATGGTACCGTCACAGATTCAAAAGTCCATAGTCGCCATTTTTCATTGCGAAAATAGTCATTTTCTTCGAGTTAAAACAAGGACAGTGTGCCGTTTCTTCACAGTAATTACTGCTGATGTTGCCGCTTCCTGGCGACTCGTTTCCTGGCTTTTCCTGTCTGATGCGGCGGCCGGACATCGTGTGAAAACGAAACATAGTAGATATGACTCACGAGAAAACCATCGTCGCGACTCGTGGAAAAACAGGTAATTTAGACTCGTGCACCAGGTTGCTGATATAACTCTTATCTGGCATTTGTTGCACAGTCTGCGTAGATCTTTAAAAGACTACTTTGCAAAAGTGCACAATGAAATATGTCGAGGCCAGTATGTTATCTGTCATAATTATCTTCTTCCTCTGCTCAGTGCTTATAAGTGTTTTTTTTTGGTGTTGACAAATGAATGTGTTGTCTTAACACCGTCAAAATCAGTTAAATTCATCGTTTTGGCGTGAAAGTTCCTGTTTTCCTATATTTCATTATCACAATTTTCTTAGTCATGATAGTTGGGGTTTGTGGTGTGTGTGTGTGTTGTGTGTGTGTGTGTGTGTGTGTGTGTGTGTGTGTGTGTGTGTGTGTGTGTTTTGTAGTGTGTCTGTGTGTGTCTGTCTGTCTGTCTGTGTGTTTCTTTTTTTATAACTTTTTTTTTTTTTTTTTTAGGATGAAAATAGTGATCATCACTTGTTCCTTACTTTTTTTTCGGTCGTGTGGAGGAGATGAGAGTGTAGGAGCCAGTGGAGAGGACGGTATTTGCCCAGACTTCTATGTGCATACTGAAGTGCTAAGGATTCCAGAGGAGGGGGGAGGAGCATTTCAGAGACCTAACTGACACCATGCAAATCGATCATCATTATAGCTTGTCAGCTGTGTGGAGTTTCTCTTTTCAGATACATCAGCTCTCTGACATTACCCCCTTTCCTCTCTTTTTGAAGACTGCTCTCTCTCCCTCCCCCCCCCTCTCTCTCTCTCACTCTCTCTCTCTCTCTCTCTCTCTCTCTCTCTCTCTCTCTCTCTCTCTCTCTCTCTCTTTCTCTCTTCTCTCTAGCGCGTTTAGTTTTCGCTCCTACTGTGCTCTTTAATCACCATCTCTATCATCATCATCATCATCATCATCATCATCTCATCATCATCATCGCCATCGTTGTTGTTGTTGTTGTTATATTCATTACTGGTAGTAGTAGCAGTAGCAGTAGCAGTAGTAGTAGTAGTAGTGGTAGCAGTAGTAGTAAAAGTTTAGTTATTTTTCTTTTACATTTTATTGTGTTTGTTTACATGTGTATATATTATTGCTGTTTTGTTGCTATATACTTATCAACATCTTGAGGTTTACTTAATAGTGTTGGACTGCAAGGTCAGACTGGTCACTGCCTAAAACTTTTTATCAGTGAGTAGTACCTTTTTTTACTCCTCTCTCTCTCTCTCTCTCTCTCTCTCTCTCTCTGCCTCTTTTTTCTCATTCATACACCTTAAAAAGAGTCAACCCGCGCCCGCAGGCCAAGACTGACAGACTTAAACTTCTTGAGAAGTTGTGCTTAACAAAAACAAAAAAACAAAAAAAAACGAATGACCCAAACAAATCGAATTCGTCAGTCCTGCGCTAAAAAGCGCCGAGTTATAAGTGCCGCTGAAAGAGGAAAGCCTGGATGTCAAGAGACAATTTAAAATACAAAAAAAAAAAAAGAAAAAAGAAAAGAAAAAAAGGGTTAAAAGGAACAGAGTCGGGAGGAGGTTTGACAGCCTTTTGCGGACTGGGTTCTTGCAAGCGAAACGCACTGTGACTGTTTGCTCTCCACGGTTGCTTGAAACGTATTGTGTGTCCTTTCTTTCTTGCCGAAGGGTGTGGAAATTCGAGCGGCTGCTCCCCACCCTACCCCCCACCTCCACCACCACCCCCCACCCCCCACCCCACCCCCACCCCCCCCCACCCCACCCCACCCCCCACCCCCACCCCACCCCCCATTCCGTCCATCCCCTCCACCCCCACCTCCGTCCCCTCTCCTTCTCCACCCCTCCCAAGCTCCCCCCCCCCCCCCCCTCTCGCTCCCCGCACTTTTCCTACCTCTTTCCCCGTCCTCTTCTCCTCTGCCCCCCCCCCCCCCCTTTCTTCTCCCTTGGAGAGAGAAAGGGAGAGAGGGAGAGAGAGAGAGAGAGAGAGAGAGAGTCAGGAGAGAGAGAGAGAGAGAGAGAGAGAGAGGAGAGCTGTCTTGCACAACACAAATCGCCACCGTTAAGTTCTGTTGGCGCGAATGTAGATCTTTTTTTTTAAAAACTCCTTTCTTGTAACAGCAGTGGACGTGTGGAGTTGAACTGGAGTGGTTTCTCCGGAGACGCTCTCTTATTGCCGCCTTGCGCAACTCAACTCTTGGTTGTTGTTGTCGTGAGGGAGAGAAAGTTCGTACCGCGCTTGGCACCTCGATCTATCGCATCACCCTCGATTGACCTGCTGCCGTGATGGTGGTGTAGGGGATTTAGGGGGAGGGGGGGGGGGGAGGCGGTAGGGCAGGATGGTAGAGGTGAGAAGGGGGAGGTGTGAGGAAGAGGAGATCGTGCGAGTGCCGCTGCACCCAAATCGGGGACTTTACATGGGCGTTGTTGAGAGCACTGGGCTGTAATACCCCTGTGCATTGATGGCAGCAGTTCAGCACCGGGCTCTGCAGACTGTTCTGATGAGTTCTTTTGATAGAGCCAACAGCAGCAGCAGCAGCAACAGCAGAAGCAGTAGTAACAGTAGTAAGGGGTGGCAGAGGGGTGGGAATGGGAGTTCACCGTTACATCATTAGTTCAGGTAGAACGATTACATCGCCAGTTACGTTAAAAACCGATGCACCATCGATGTGGTTAGAAATATTATACAATCTGTTTAATTTTTGTTTGTTTGTTGTTGTTTTTTTTAAAAATCAAATTATAAGTCAAGTTAAAGACCATTGCATCGCAAGTTTGACAGAACCGTTATGTCACCGGTGAGTCTTAGTTAAAACATTACACCGCAGCTTAGTTCCAAAGAGTACACCACCAGTTTAGTTAAAACTATTGCATTACCAGTTTAGTTAAAAACGATCACGCCAGAAGTTCAGTTGAGATAATGACACCACCAGGGCTCGTTTAAAAGAAAAAGCAACAACAACAAAAAAAACCCACACACACAAACACGCTGAGTTAAATCGTTAAACCACCAATTCAGTTGAAACTTCTCTAGTTTCATTATAAACCATAACGCACCTGTTTTAGTCCAAACCATTACACAACGAGTTTAGGTGAAGTCTTTGCACACCAAACAACGTAAAACCTTTACACCACCAGTGTAGTTTAAATCGCCGCCACACGTTTAGTCAAAGGGATGACACCACCAATTCAGTTTAAAAACTGTTACGTCACAGGTTCAATTAAAGCTGTTACGCTACAGGTTCAGTTAAAAGTATGACGCTGAATTCCTGTCCCTTGGTTATGTTGACGTCATCCTATCTTCAATCTCTGCTTTTTTGCATTTCCTTTTTCCCCTCCCTTGGTCCTTTTTGTCACCAGTTTATTGTGCATTGCCTTATTCTGTCTTCTTTCTCAGTCTCTCTCTCTCTCTCTCTCTCTCTCTCTCTCTCTCTCTCTCTCTCTCTCTCTCTCTCTCTCTCTCTCTCTCTCTCTCTCTCTCTCTCTTCTCCTTTCCTTCTTTATTTCGTTTCTTTCCTTCCTGTTTTATTTCTTTTATCTTTATTCATGTACTTTTCTTTCTGTCTGTCTCTCTTCTCTGCTTTTGTCCTTTTTATTTCCGATTTTCGTTCTTCATTCATTCGTTCTTTCATTCCTTCTTTCTTTCGTTCTTTTCCTTTCCACCCTTCATTCATTCTTTGTTTTTGTCTTTTTCTCTACCCTTCTTTCTTTCTATCTTTCCCCCATTCTTCCATACCCTCACTCATTCTTTCCATCTTTCTTTCTTTCTTTCCTTCTTTTTCAACTTCTTTCCCTCGAAGGTGGCATTTTGTTGCAGAATCTGAAAATCGAATGCCCACAATCTCTCTCTCTCTCTCTCTCTGACTCTCTGTCTCTGTCTCTGTCTCTCTCGCTCTCTGTCTCTCTCTCTCTCTCTCTCTCTCTCTCTCTCCTCTCTCTCTCTCTCTCTCTCTCTTTTCTCACTGTCCACTCGTCTGCCATTCTCCGTGTTTTGCGCACTCTTGCGCGCGCACGTGCGTCTGTGTGCGTGCGTGCCTACGACGTATGTATCTGGGTGCGTTTGTATGTGTCTGCACGCGTGCGGGCGCGTGTCTGCTGCCCTGACAGCGACCTTGAAGGCCGTTGCTGTTGCAGATGATGGGGGTGCAGAGGGCCGTGAACGGTGTCCATGGAGGCCATTATGTGGTGAACCGTGAGGGCTTGGTGTGGGGTGGGGGGTGGGGGGGAGTGGGGGATGGGGGGGGGGGGGGTGGCCAGTAAGTCGATCATCCCAGTGCTGTTACCGTTTGTCCGCAGGTGACACGCACTGGACCCAGGGATGGAAGCGCTTTTCAGTTACTGGTTCCCTCAGCTCTTCCCTTGTCTTTTTCTGTCTCTGTCTGTCTGTCTGTCTGTTTCTCTCTCTCTGTTTCTGTTTCTCTCTCTCTGTTTCTCTGTCTCTGTCTCTGTCTCTCTCTCTCTCTCTCTCTCTCTCTCTCTCTCCTCTCTCTCTCTCTCTCTCTCCCTCTTTCTTGCCAGCACTCCTTTCTTTGTCTCTGCCTGTCTGTCTTTGTTTCTCTCCCAGTCTCTTTCTGTGTGTCTCTGTCTCTGTCTCTCCCTCTCTCTCTCTGTCTCTCTCTCTCTCTCTCTCTCTCTCTCCCCTCTCTCTCTCCTCTCTCTCTTTCTCTCTCTCTCTCTCTCTCTCTCACCTTCCACTTTCTTTCTTTCTCACAGTTCTGCATCGTGCGGCATGCCCTCACAATGGCCGCCAGGAGCCTTGGGCGCGGCAGCCAATCACTGCCGTTGATGGCCCTTTGTTTCTGTTGATTTCTCCCCGCTGTGGCAGCCAATCACTGCCGTTGATGGCCCTTTGTTTCTGTTGATTTCTCCCCGCTGTGCTAAAGTGGGGGGGGGGGGGGGGGGGGGGTCTGTCGTCCGTTTGACGTTGTCCGTGCCTTGGGTCGCTTTCCATCTCTCTCTCTCTCTCCTGTAAGGTCGGTCGGTCACGGACGTAGTGTCCGGAAGTCTACAAATTCACGTGCACACGGACAGACCGACACACACACACACACACACACACACACACACACACACACACCACACACACCAGAGAAATTCACAGATACACACACGCGCGCGCGCGTAAACACACACACACACACACACACACACACACACACACACACACACACACACACACACACACAGACTAAAAGAGAGAAGGGTGGAGGAGAGAGAGAGAGGAGAGAGAGAGAGAGAGAGAGAGAGAGAGAGAGAGAAGAGAGAGAGAGAGAGAGTGCTGGAGCTGCCCATCTAAGAGGCTTCCTATGAGAAGCAAAAACTGACGAGGTGATGATCAGAACCGTCTTCAAGTTTAATACTTGGTCATCGTCGATCGTATAATCAGCCGCCCCTCTCATAGGTGCTTCTTGATATCACCGCCCCAGTTCCACCAATCATTTATTCCCGAGAGTGTTGTTGTTCATTACCATGGAACCGATTTTTAATACTGAGCGTTGTAAGAAGTTCTGGATTTTGTTTTTTCTTTATCCCCGGGCACTGAGCGTTCTCTGCCCCTCCCTCCCTCCCTCCCTCTCTTCCTCCCTCCCTACCCCCCTCCGACGTTATCCCCGCAAAGCTGCCCCTCTGGCAGTTTTCTCTCCACCCCACCCCCCATCCCAATCCCATCTTTCGTCCTTCCCTGTGCTCCCCCTGCCCTTTCACCTATCCCTACGTCCCCTCTGAGCAGCGCAGGATGATCAGGAAGACCAGTGTCAACAGATCTCCAACTGCCGCCACCATGCATCCCCTATCCATACTGTGATAGGTCTTTCCGGGCGCAGAGCGGCCTGACCAGCCATCTACGCACTCACCCCCCCATCCCAGGATGACTAGATGGTCTTTGTCGTCTCGATGGACAAATAACAATGTCCCCTCTCCTCTCGCCGCTCTCTGTCCGATCCTCCCGCCAAGGTTTGTCCAGTTACGTGACAGCTGTGTCATCGCCATCGTTACTTCACTCCTTATTGGGTTTGTGGGCTGTGTGCCATCCCAATGTTCTGTGTGATTACGTAACAGCCCTGTTTCCTGATGGTCTGCACACCCCTCCCTCCCTCCCTCCCTCCTCCGCCTGTCCATAGCACGCTCAGCACAGTGGCCACAGTCTGTCGCACCTGTCGCTCTGGAACGATGTTCTGGCACTTGAAAAGGTTTTTTTGTTTTGGCCACTGAATGTCATTGAACGGGTACGGAAGGACGAAGGGAGGAAAGGGAGGGGTACAGAATGAATTGGGAGCAGGGAGAGAAAAGCGATGGGGGGATGAGGGGGGGGGGGGGAGTGTTGCAAGAGTGGCGAGTGTGAGAGAAAGGAAGGAGCGAGGGAAAAGTTGGGAGATTTAAACATGACTCTCTCTCTCTCTCTCTCTCCTCTCTCTCTCTCTCTCTCTTTTCCCTTCTCTCTCCTCTCCTCTCTCTCTTCACTCTCTCTCTCTCCTCTCTCTCTTTTCCCCATCTTCTCCCCTTTCCCCTCCTCTCTCTTTTCCCCTTTCCCCAAACTTTTTTCCCTCTCACTCTCTTTCCCCTCTCATCTCTCTCACCCCCCCCCCTTTTTTTTTCCTCTCTCCTCTCTTCCCCTCTCTCTTCACTCTCTCTCTCACTCTCTCTCTCTCACTCTCTCTCTCACTCTCTTTTTCTTTCTCCTCTCTCTCCCCCCTCTCACTCTCAACCTCTCTCTCTCTCTCACTCCCCTCTCTCTCCTCTCTCTCTCTCTCATTTAACTCTTTTCTCTCTCCTCTCCTCTCAATCTTCTCTCACTCTCTCTCTCTCCTCTCTCTTCTCTCTCTTCCTTTCTTTTTTTTCTTTTGCGTAGCAGGCTATACCCCTGCGGAACTCCCTGTATAGCCGGGCAGGGAGTTTTGTGTGTATGGACCCTTTTCTATTCCCGCCATTAAAGGCACCATACTCCATCTTGGGGGGAATGAGCTATGTTCACGTGTACCCAACCAACCCAAACTGGCTTCTCTTCCAAAGTTGGTGATGGGATTTTACGTGTGTGCAAGATGTTGTCTGCTTCACACACGGAACCCGGTTATAGTCTCATTAAAAAGGGACTTGGGGGGAAAGGGTCAAAACCAATGTTAACCCGGGGAAAAAACCCCCCTATCCCGAAATTCGAACCGAAACCCCCAGGATCACGAGTCGGCGCTCTACCAACGAGCTTTTCCGGCCCCCTCTTCTCTCACTCTCTTCATTTTTCACCTTTCCTCTTCTCTCTCCCCTCTTTCCTCTCTCTCTCTCTCTCTCTCTCTCTCTCACCACACACACACACACCCCCAATCAGCACCACGCAGCACGCACGCAGGGACGCACCCCCCCCCCCCCCCCCCCCACACCACACACTACCTCTAAACCCAACGTCAAAAAAGGGGAAACTTTTGCAGCATGCCCCAACACGGGGAAATGTGTTCACCTGCGTTCCACCCCCCTCCCCCCAAAAAATCCCACCACACCCCAAAACCCTTTTATCCCCCCACGCCCCAACCTTTCAATCCCCCCACACCCCCAACCCTCTTAAATCCCCCACCCCCCCAAACCTCTTAAAACCCCCCCACACCCCCAACCCTCTTCCCCCACCCACAGCCCCAACCCTTTCATCCCCCCCACACCCCCAACCCCTTTTTCAACCCCACCCACACCCCAACCCTTTTTCAATCCACCCACACCCCCCAACCCCTTTCAATCTAATCGGGGGTAAATCAAAGAAAGGGGGGAAGGGGGGGGGGGGGGGAGGTTTAGTGTGTGGTTCACAGAATCACTTGGCCTTCGGATTTGGCCACGATAGATCGAACAAAGCCCCCAAGCCCCCACACCCACACCCCCCCCCACCACACAACACGCACCACGCACGCCGCACACACGCACGCACGCACGCACGCACACACACACACACACACACACACCACAACCACACCACCCACCATCTTCCACCCTTTTAATTAACGCGGGGGGCCACTTTTCATGCGATGAACTATGAAAGATTCTCTTCACCCCTTCCTAAAGGGGGGGGGAAGGAGAGCGGGTGTAACATGTTATTACGTTACGCAGGAATTTTTTTAATTTAAAATGTCAAATTTTCAGGCTCCGTGGGGGTTTGTTATGGGGACGGCAAAGGGTAAAGATGCACAAACAATCCCTGGCCCGGTAAAGGGGAAAGCTTTTTGTCAAAAAAGTATTGGTATCTTTCGCCCACGCCGCGGGCCCCGCGCGCGCTGGCATAACATACACACACAGGGGGGGCGTGCGCGGCACGCTCCCACAACACACACACACGCGCGCACGCACGCACACACAAACACACACACACACAACACACACAAAAACCACACACACAAACACCACACCACAACACACACCACACACACTCAACCAGACCCCTCCAATACCGCAGAAAAAACCACAGAAAACACCACACCACCACAACACACACACACACACAACACACACCACGCACGCACACGCACCACGCACGCACGCACCAGCCCACACCACACCACACACACCAGAAAAGGGAGGAGGCGGGGGAAAGAAAGACGTCCAAAAAGAGGAAAAGAGAGAAGACAGCCAGGAGAGAGAGAGAGAGAGAGAGAGAGACACAGACACAAGGGGGGGAGAGAGAGAGAGAGGAGGAAAAGGGCAGACAGACAGACAGACACACACAACCCGAGAGAGAGAGAGAGAGAGAGAGAGAGAGAAGAGAGAGAGAGAAGAGAGAAGGGGGGGGCAGAGGGGGAAGAAGAGAGAGAGGGGAGAGGGAAAGAGAGACAGACCCGACAACGAAAAGGACAGAGAGCAGACAGACAGACGGCAGAGACAGACGTATGTCAAACCCGCACGTCAATGAACGATCTCGAGTGAAAAGCCACGAGCTCCCCGCGCCACCCCTCAGGACGAGGGATTGTCCTTAGCCGTTGTTGTGTGGCTCCCCCCGCCTGATACAGTGGTCCGGTATCGAGCTGGCAAGTCTGACTGGTATCAGCCAGGCTGAAGGTAGAAGAGGGGGAGACGGTTGCCGACAGTCTCTCTCCCTTTGCCCGTGGAGGAACTATTGATTTTTTTTATCTACCCAAATAGGGTTTTCCATTACCGAATCAATGAATGGATGTAAGTCAAAGAAAGGTGGAGAGGGGATGGGGTGGGCCTGGGGTGGGGGTAGGGGTGGGGTGGGGGATCTGGTGTTTGGGATGGGAGATGGGGAGAGGGAGAGTTGTTTTCTACCGTTAATGTATCTATTGGGGGGAAAAATGTCATAAATGAATAATCATAGATCATGTGTGTATGTATGTATGTATGTATGTAGAGTATGTATTTGTGTGTGTGGTGTGTGTGTGTGTGTGTGTGTGTGTGTGTGTGTGGGGTGTGTATTTCATCTCTAAAATTTAGAATACATATAGAAATGAAAAACATAGAAATGTAATAAAATGTAAAATATATGTGTATGCGTAAATAGAGAGACAGACAGACAGACAGACAGTTTACTTAGATATTCAATAGTAGATGACTTTGATTTTTTGATAATGGGTGGAAAAAAACATTCACACCCCCCACCCCACCCCCGTTACAAGAAGAAAAAAAAAGTTGGAAAGTCAGAGTAGTGTAAAGGGGGAAAACAGACCCTGCAGTGATGGGGCCTGTCAGTTGTATGTTGTGCATGTACCGCATCATTCTGTGAGCCTTTCAAGCCTAGGGGGGGGCATCCAACGTTTTAAACTGGAGATTTCTCCGAGAAATGAACGTAGTAAACCCTGAGCAAACCATTCCACCCAGATGACAGAAAAGCACCTCAACGAATTCATGACAACAAAACTGCTTTGCGGGGAAGGGGGGCATAAAAATGGCTGTATTTCTGTAATACGGTGCTCTGCCTGAGGATGTTGGTGGAGGGAATGGTTAGGAGGTAAGGTAGATAACGTTGCTTACAGCCCACCCGAGCGGAATGGTAGGTAATGTTGTCCCTCCCGGAACAGAGGACACAATAAGCGCCGTCTCCAAAGAAATGGCCATCGCCATCTCCACCACGCTCGGAGAAAGAGACAAAAAACCAATCACATACCGCGCTTGTTTCCCGTCACGCGTCTGTTGTTTTTGATTTTTTCCCTCGCCGCTCGTTCGGGGTGCTCCCGGTCTGTTGCCCTCAGGTCTTTTAATTCCTTTCTGCCCCCCGCTGGTCGAGTGTTTACATCCAGTTCAAACCCACGGGAGTGGGAGGGGGAGATGGTGCAATGGTTGGACTGGATGCGTTTTGTACGTGTCTTTGGCTGCTTTCTCTTTGAAGTCAAACATGCAGGCGAGAAAACCGAGGTACCCCGAAGGGCGTTGCCAGAGAAGTACCGTCCCAGCTGCCGAACCAACCAACCAACCAACCAACCGTGACCAATCCTGCGCCACTCACTGATGGACGCGTGTTGTGCGGTGTTGACAAGGCTGCGGCAGGCCCCAGGGCATCCATGAAGACGGTGAAGGGCTGGTTTAGTTCGGCAGCTTGTGGAGAACAGTAGTTATTTTTTGGGCCCACTGGCACCTTTTTTGGGGATCTTTCTTCTGTTTATTCAAGAATGCCGTTTTAAACAAAACTTGAGGTAAATGCTTGGGGAGAAAAGATCTGCTGTTTAACAGCGCACAATGCTTAAACCAAGGAACCCCTTAATTTTCTTTTTCATTTTTTTTTCAAATGATGACATGGAGGCCACACAAAAAGACCCGAAAAAACCAAACAAACAGATAAACATTATCACCTTCTCCCAAAAACAGTACCGTCTTCATCCGCGGTCACTTGTTACTTGTTTGTTTACAAGGAGTCTTACGTTTTTACTCGCGTCCTTTTTATTGTCTATCGGAAGACTTACGCAAAACATATCGAGCCCATTTTAATCAAACCTAGTAAATGGATAGAAAAGTTTTCAAAATTACGCAAAACTACCAAATGTATTTTAAATAAATTTAGTAAACAGAGAAAGAAAAAGAAGTAGTGTTTTTCCAAGGGCGAAGTCATTAATTTGGGTGCCCATCTGTGACGCGAATCGGATCCAACGTCAAATCCGGAATATGTTCCGCAAGATTGTTACAGATTAATTTTTTCAAAACTATGGAACTTGCGTCTGGCACAAAGCTGGCAGAAGCCCAAGGACGAAGCTTTTCATTTGGGTGCGGTTTATCAGGCAGACTGGATCACCTGGCAGATCCTGGTTCCGTTCAGTGACATCATCACAAAGTTCATGCTGAAATTTAACGCATGGGAAGTAACTGTTGCACGCTGATTCATGGAATGTTGACTAAACCTTGTAGAGATGAACTTCATGTATATCACTTATCCTATTTCCTATTTAAAAAGTGCATGGAAGATAACTCTCTCAGTCCGTACCAATGATTACTTCCCGTGGCGGCTAGTTTGGTTTCACAAAGAACTGAGTCGTAGGGTAGGATTTGGTCGGCTTGGGCTGAAGTTTACGTTTTCCCAAGCGCCGTTTTAGTTGTATCTTGTTTTTCTTTTTTCTTTTTTTTTTTTTTTCAATCATGATAATTATTTGGTTCAGTGGGTAGACCCGGACAACCTTTGTCCTGGTGCATGCTTTTGTTCCCACCTCACTGTTGAATCTGATGTGGATTGCTGATGAAAACATTTCTGACAGAAAATAGGAATTGTCTATCCTCTGGCATCTGTTCTCTGGATTGTTACTGAAGACATTTGGAAAAAAAAAGAATTGCCTGTGATTGTAAAGAGCTTACTTAGTGTGCATTGTGGTAGATTTCGGATTTGAGACACAACACAGTTAAATCGAAATTAAAATATTTATTAGTGTTGTTTCCCGATCTTCTTGATTAAGCCCTATATTTTTCACATATCTTGATGCAAAGCCCCATTTTCTGAAATCAGTCCTAATCTATGACCATCTTGATTGAAATCCCCTTTTATGACCATCTTGGTTTAAGTCCCAATTTTATGACCGTCCCGCCTCATGTCCCAATTTCTGACCATCTTTATTCAGATCCTTTTTTTCCCCAGATGATCTTGCTTCATGCCCTGGATTCAGTTCTTCAGCCTTAACAAGGTTTGCATATCCTGCGGGACTCCACTGTGTAAGCAGATTTTGACGCGCGAAGACATTGCTCAAACGTTCACTCTGTCAGTGGCCGAGACGCATTCCAACCCTTTACAACGCTAATAAGAAAGCAGCGTAAAGAAAAAGAAGAAGAAAGAAGAAAAAGGAGAAGAAGGAGAAGAAGAAGAAGAAGAAGAAGAAGAAGAAGAAGAAGAGGAAGAAGAAGAAAAGATGATGATGATGATGATGATGATGATGATGATGATGATGATGATGATGATGAAAAAGAAGAAGAAGAAGAAGAAGAAAGAGAAGAAGAAGATGAAGAAAAAGAAGAAGAAGAAGTAGAAGAAGGAAATGAAAAGAGCTGTCATCTCGTTGTCAATTGGCCCATAGATTGGAATCGATGCTTTTGAAGAGGCCATCGTCCTGCTGTTGTATATTTTGGGACGGCTAGGAGAACAAGAGAAGGTGGCGGGGAAATGAAATGAGATGGGACTAGGGGATGAATGGAGGACAGGAGTGTGTCGCTAGAACAACCAAAAGATAGGGTACAGATTTCAACAAGATGACTCTCTCTCTCTCTCTCTCTCTCTCTTTTCTCTCTCTCTCTCTCTCTCTCTCTCTCTCTCTTCTCTCTGTGTGTGTGTGTGTGTGTGTGTGTGTGTGTGTGTGTGTGTGTGTGTGTGTATGTGTGTGCCTGTTTCTCTCTATTTCTCTCTCTCTCTCTATTTTCTCTCTCTGTCTCTGTCTCTCTGTATTTCTCTCTCTCTCTCTCTCTATTTTTTCTCTCTCTCTGTCTCTGTCTCTCTGCATTTCTCTCGCTCTCTCTCTCTCTCTCTCTCTCTCTCTCTCTCTCTCTCTCTCTCCATACTGTTTCTTTCTGTGTGCCTCCATGCTTAACCCCTCGCGGCTCTCTCAGTGTCTCAATCAACATTACGTTATCCATGTATGATCCACATGTCTTAACTGTGATTTTTCCCCCTTCAGTACCGCGAGGACTGAACACCAGTGTTTGCCCTGTAACCTCGCACATAAAGGATTTCCTCCTCTTCTTTGTCTCTGTCTCTGTCTGTCTCTGTCTCTCTCTCTGTCTCTGTCTCTGTCTATCTCGCTGCTCTCTCTCTCTCTCTCTCTCTCTTCTCTCTCTCTCTCTCTCTCCCCTCCTCTCTAACCACACGCACACGCACACACTAACACACACCACACACACAACACACACACACACACACACACACACACATGGAGAGGAGAGAGTTGGTGTGTGGCTGTGTGTGCGAGGGCGGGAGGTAATTTGTAAATCCAAGACAAGTACGTTTATACAACAAAACAAAAAGTGTAATTCTGTTAAGGTGAGAGAGGGGGGATGAGAGGTAGGTGGAGAAAGAAGAGAGAGAGAGTACAGAGAGAGAGAGAGGGTGGGTGGGGACACGAGAGGGGGCAGGAGGGGAGGATGGGAAGTAGAGAGTGGGAGCTGGAAGAGGCGGGGGCGGGGGGTGATGGGGGGGGGGGGGGGGTTGGGGGGGGGAGAGGGGCGGGGGGGGGTGATGGGGGCGGGGGGTAAAGTGGGGGACCCGGGCTGA
>CM031600.1:60337049-60360549 GCA_018398815.1 Conus ventricosus | reverse complement strand
ACGCGATCATGAAGTATAGAGTCATGACAAAGACGCGATCATGAAATAGAGAGTCATGACAAAGACGCGATATGAAATAGAGAGTCATGACAAAGACGTGACCATGAAATATAGAGTCATGACAAAGACGTGATCATGAAATACTATCATGACAAAGCGCGTCTGTAATCATGAAATATATGTCATGACAAAGGAAAAAGTGATCATGACAATAGAGTCATGACAAAGCGATATGAAATATAGGTCATGACAAAGACGGATCATGAAATAAGTCATGACAAAGACGTGATTATGAGTATAGAGTCATGACAAGCGGATCATGAAATATAGAGTCATGACAAAGACGCGATCATAAATATAGTATAGACAAAGACGCGATCATGAAATTAGTTCATGACAAGCGACGACATTCTGTTGCGTTGTTGGATATACGCCTGATGTGGGTAGAGAGCTAATCAATGACCATCCATTAACGAATGTGTAAAAAAGGGACGAAAATCATGGAATATACAGCTGCGCGCGTCTCAGCAGGCAGCACAACTGCGCATAGCGCAGACAACACTACAGAGATAGACAGACAAGACGCCGCATGAATAAGTCTGACAAGACGTGCATATAAGATATGACAAAGACGTTAGAAATATAGCTGACAAGCGTGACATGAAATAAGTCAGACAAAGACGCGACAGAGAGTCAGCAGACGCACATAATATAGACATGCAAAGAGCATCATGAATATGAGTCTGCAAGACGCGTCAGAAATATAAGTCATGACAAAGCGTGACTGAAATATCTAAAAGAATTCTGTGTTGATGGATATACGCCTGATGGGGCATTGAGATCATGATCCATCTTAACATGTGTAAAGGCAAATCATTTGCAATACACCCTCGGCGCGCTCCGCACGCGCACGCACACCATGCCACGCGCAGCAACAACACACACACAGGCACGCAACGCACGCAGCACGCACACACATACGCGCGCGCGCGTGCGCGCGCACACACATTTTCTTCTGAAACTCTTTCCCAAACACTTTCATAATGAGGGACAGACGTTTACCCACACCACACACAGACACACCAAGCACAGCACAGACAACAGACGCGCGCCAGCAGACAGACAACACAACAAACACAACACACTCCCAACACACAACAGCACACAACAACAAGCGCGCGTCATGACACTACATGAAAACAAACGCATACTCCCCCCCCCACTCCCCCACCCCACAAACAGACAGAACACAACAAGCACGATGGCAACATACATACACCACACACCGCGCGCGCGCCCCCCCCACCCACACACACACACACAACACCCACACACACACACACCCCGCGGCACCGCCACACACCAAACACCACACACACACACACACCACACACACACACACACACACACACACACACACACACACACACACACACACACACACACACACCCACACACACACACACACACACACACCACACACAGAGCAGCGAATTTCACTGCGCAAAGAAAGAAATTTTCACACGCATCGCTGAACAAAAAAAAAAAAGAAAGAAAGAAAGAAAGAAAGACCCATATTTTTCCTCCAAAACAGCTAGAAATATTCGGGCTGCAAGCTAAATCCGAGCATCGCTGATGATGTTGCTGGAATCATGTCAATCGACCCCCGACCGCCTCGACTACCGGGCACTGCCAACGCGATGCTGACGGAAAGACTTTTTTAAACGTCTTCTTCGACAATCCTTGATCAAAACAAAGCGTCATACCTGGCGCGCGTTGTGACGCCATGCACGGGTGTCTCTTTCCAATCTGTATAGGCAGTAACGATCAAATGTCAATGTCTCCCTGGGAAAAACAATTTTTTAAAAAAAGGAATAAAAACCCCTGACAGTGGTCGCGTTCCTGTTTCTCAAGGTAACTGGCATCAAACTGAGTTATTCTGAGACTGGGAGAGAAAAAACACGATGGCAGGAGGAGAGGTGGGGGTGGGGGGGGGGGGGGGGGGGGGGGGGGGGGGGGGGGGGGGGCGGAGGAAAACAAAAGTCAGCAAAATTGACAGAGCCGGTCCAATTCGTTCTTTCCGACATGTGTCAATCTTTGCAGAGCTCTTCTCTCTCTCTTCTCTCTCTCTCTCTCTTCTCTCTCTCTCTCTCTCTTCTCCTTGTTCGTTCGTTTCTTTGTGTGTGTGTGAGTGTGTGTGTGTGTGTGTGTGTGTGTGTGTGGTGTGTGTGTGTGTATGTTGTGTGTGTGTGGGGTGTTGTGGTGTGTGTGTGTGTGTGTGTGTGTGTGTGTATGTTGTGTGTGATGTGTGTGTGTGTGTGTGTGGGGCGGGAGAGGGTGTAGGAAGTGAGGGATCGGTGGTGGAGAGGAAGGGTGGTGAATAAGAAAGCGGTAATAGTACAGATATCAACCCCCCCCCCCCCCCTCTAGAGTGACAGCGTTGGGTAACTGTGCAGTTCTGTGCTGTGACGGCTTAGTAGCCTGCTGTCGCCTTTTGTCCCCTAGGTGACATCGTCAGTTGAAGCCGACCTGGCGTGTTAGCCGCCATTCGTTGACAGGGTATTGACGATCAAATGAAGCATCCTTGGGTTGCCGCAGCTTAAATTGCGTGCCTCAGTTACCTGTACTTAAAGAGTTTCATGGACGTGAATGCGGTCAGCAGTTTATGATAAGTGAACGTCTCTTCTTTTTTTTTTTTTATAGTTAGACTGAGGCTGTGAACAAATGATAGTTCACTCGGAAGGGATTTTAAACCACTGTCTGAAATCCTAATATTCATAGAGATGAGATGATCTCTTCTGTGTCTTCTGTATCGTATAAAGTCGGGACTACTCTCGGGTTTATTTTCTTTCTTCTTTTTCCACATTCATTTTAAAAAAAAAAATTTCTGTGTCCTTTTTTTTGGATTTGGTTTGAGGACATCTTTTTTTTTTTGTGATCAACGTCCGTTCTCCCTGACATAACCTTCTGGAGATGACTCAAAAAAAAACAAACAAACAAAAAGAAATACTGCACCAGCACAAATAATGGACATTCGAGGTCGGCAGCGCTGTAAACAACATGAACGCTTGTGAATAAACTGACAAGACTTCTGGTAAACACCTTAATCCCCTGAACCAGCCCCCCCCCCACCACCCCCAACCACCTCCACCCCCACTTCTCCAGCCCATCTTTGCATGTGGGAGGAAGGTTTTAAAAGCGGAGCACGTGAAAAGGGGGGAGACTATTAACAAGTCAAGGGAGGGAAGCCTGTTTCCCCCGCTAAGGGACGTCTTTCACGCGGCCATTGCCAACCTCGTCGAAGGTGTCAAGCGCTTGGGACATACGGCGTGCGTATTTCGCAACCATCCCCGAAAGCCTTTCTGCCGTCACTGGGTCTGTCGGCTTTTGGCTGGCAGCAGCGGACCCTGGCGATGCTAAGTGTTTGGCTGGCAGCAGCGGACCCTGGCGATGCTAAGTGTTTGGCTGGCAGCAGCGGACCTGGCGATGCTAAGTGTTTGGCTGGCAGCAGCGGACCCTGGCGATGTTAAAGTGTTTGGCTTCAGCACGGGCCGTTCCTCTACTCCGTTTGCTGGCTGGTTCCGATGGTCTCTATGCACGCGAAGGGGGTTGGGTCGTTCGTTGGCGGGAGGGTTTTTTGTGTGTGTGGTGTGTGTGTGTGTGTGTGTGTGTGTGTGTGTGTGTGTCTGTGGTCCGTAACGTGCACTTTTTTTTTCTTTTCTTTTTTGTTCTTTTGTTGTTATTTTTGCACGCTGGGGTTAGGGTGGATGGTGGTGGTGGTGGTGGTGGTGGTGCCGTGAATGGAACGGTGACCTGAGTGTTTGCCAGGAAGGGGCGGTGTTGTTTCTGCCTCTGTCCTCCTGGCTGTGGATTGGCAGAGAGGACGGCGATGTCTCTTAGTCCGCCCTGCCCTCCTCCCCCCTCCCCCCCCCCCCCCCGCCCCTCCCCCTTCCCCCGCTGCACGCATGCACACAGCCCTCCATCTCCCCTCTACTCCCCCCTCTTCTTCCCTTTAAAGTATCGGATACATGACTTTCATTCTTACCAGACCCTATCCGTAATCCAGACAATAATCTAACTTAACTTAATCTCAACTCTGATTCTAAACCAGCTTAAACTAGCTGTATATAAAAACCTTTAGGTGTGGGGGGGGGGGGGGGGGGGACTCGATGGATAAACGATGCTTGCATGTTGGGACACTAGAGTTATATTCTCTTTTCCGTTAGATTACAAAAAAGAAAGAAAAAGAAAATGTCCACTGATATTTCAGTAGTGTCATAGCCCAGTCCACCACACTGGGGCCTTCTTAGGGCTGCCTCGACCTACGAAACGTTAATCGCACCATTCACACTGGGTTTACGTCAATTGGATCGGACAGTTTTAGGAGTACGACTCCAAGTTCAATTCGAACAGGCACGTAGACAAAGACAGACTGGATATCTACGTCCAGGTGATGCTGCAAGACATCACCGGGGGGGGGGGGGGGGGGACAGCATCATCTCTCTGTATTTCTGAGACTTTTGTGGTTTTCAGAGCGCCAGGATCAAATGATAAGCTGCAGTTTGCGTCTTTTAAATCCTTGTTCGTACGTCGTGGTACTGTGTCCGTCACTGTCAACCTCCTCCTCATCAACATCACGTCCCTCGTCATCGTCATCGTCATCGTCCATCAATCATCGTTCTTCGTCATCATCGTCTTCTTCCATCATCATCGTCATTCGTGGGATCATCTCGTCATCATCATCACCGTACATCATCAACATCCATCATCATCATCATCATCATCATCATCACATCAACATCATCATCTTCGTCATCATCATCATCATCGTCATCGTCATCGTCATATTCTCATCATCAACACCATCACCAACACATCATCATCAGATCAACCATCATCCATCACCCATCATCATAGTCATCATCATCACCTATCGTCAATCACCATCATCATCCCATCATCATCGTCGTCATCATCATCATCATCACCAACTCCATCACCATCATCATCACCAACATCAACGTCCGTCAACATCATCATCATCACCATCATTCATACACCACATCATCGTCGTCATCTATCATCATCATCACCATCCATCATCACCATCATCAATCGTCCGTCATCATCATAGCTTGGAGTATTGTTAGCTGCTGCAGTACAGCGCCATCAATCGTATAGCAGGAAAGTACACTTGTAGAGAGAGAGAAGGAGGAGGGAGAAGAAGAAGAAGATAAGAAGAAGAAGAAGAAGGAGAAGGAGGAGAAAAGTAGGAGGAGGAGAAGGAGGGGGATACACGCAGCACACGAACAAATTAACTTAGGTAAACGGCCCTGAATAATTTAGCCGAACAGAGACACACGAGAAAACTCAGGACAGCAAGGACAACAAATGCCGGCTCGTGTTGGAAATATACCGCCTGCCCCTCTTCGTGAGTTTCTTTCGAATTTTCAGCTAAGACAGCATCCGTCAGACGCCATCAGCACGGAACCGTTCCTGTGTTTCCTGTCTGAATCCTGACTCCTCTCCATCGTTATACCCCAGTCTGTCCAGTTGCATCGCGGTGTCGTCGGCAAACCTGTCGATGTGCCTTGAAATCAACGAAGCGGTTCAGTCAGACGTGACGAATGAAAGAGAGAGAGGGGGGAAACAGCACAGAGCGTTGTGGGAGCTTGTCACAGACCCTAAACACATCCTCATCACCATAGGTAAATGTATGTATGTTAAATAAATATATATATATATATATATATATAAACATTATACCTATACATATATACAAACATACAAATTTTTAAATTTCTTTTATAGATCTGCAGCTATCAGGCAAGATAAGAACACACGTTGGCGTGGCCACGTAACAAGATCTTGAGGCTTCGCTAAAGAAACCCTCATAAAACTAAGTGGGGAAAGGAAACGAGGGGTTGACAACAACAACAACAACATCAACGAGACGAGCTGAAGTGTGGGGGAAAATGGACAGGGACAACATTCGCAGAGACCCCATGCCATGGACACAACGGACAGAACTGGAGGAATCCTGGTGAACAGTTTCTTCACGCAGTGACTCATTCGCCAGAGAACATGGCGGGGGTCTTGTGCCCTTCATGGGAGTAAAGAGAAGAAGAAGGAGAAAGAAGAAGAAGAAGAAAGGCCAATTCCGAACCTTAAGGTGCAAAGATGTGGGGTCTTTGCATTTAGGAGCACAAGAGAGAAGAATAAGAAGAAGAAGTATATGAAGATGAAGATAAAGAGATGATATGAATCAAAGTCCAGAAACAATTTAAAGTGAAAAGATGGGAGGGCCTAGGGTCTTGTGCCTGTTCATTGGGAGTTAAGAGAGAAGAAGAATAAGAAGAATAAGAAGAAGGAGAGGAGGAAAGGAGAAGAAAAGATGAAGACCAAGTCCAGAACAATGGATTTAAAAAAGGGGGTCAAGATTCTCCAGCGGCTGTGTAGCCCGTAATGAGCGGTGTGGGAACCAGCCAGCCTAAGCCATTGAGGGGAAGTCCGCAGATGAAAGAACACACGTAAGAGGACGAAAGCCTAAAGTTCTTATTGTCACAGTAAAGATAGGCTTTCACACGGCTGGTGAAGCCGTGAAGGGAGCTCGTTTGATGGGGCACCCATTAATCTCCAGCCCTTTGGCCACAATCAAAGCAGGAAAACCGCTCAGCTGACCTTTTCTGACACGAAATGACTGGCATTGACCGCACAATTGTCACGTTCCCATTTCCTATTCTCTCTCTCTCTCTCTTAACCACTCTCTCTCACCGTCTTCTCTCTCTCTCACTCTCTTCTCTCCTCTCCTCACCGTCTCTTTCTGTCTGTCTTCTCTCTCTGTCTCTCTCTCTGTCTCTCTCGCTCTCTCTCTCTGTCTGTCTGTCCTGTCTCTCTCTCTCTCTCTCTCTCTCCTTCCGTCCCTCAATCGCTCTCCTCTTCTCTCTGTCTGTCTGTCTGTCTGTCTGACCCCGCTCTCCCTCTTCCTCTCGTCTCTCTCATTCTTCTCTGTCCTCTGTCCGGTCCCCGAGTACGGAGGCCACGCTCTTTCACTCTCTTTCTGTCCCATCCTTTCCAAGAAGGGTTTCCCACCCCCCCCCCCCCCCCTGTCTGTCTGTCTGTCTGTCTCTCGGTTCTCTCTGGGCGGGTCTCTCGTCCTCTCGCTCACTCTCTCTGCGGTCTTTGATGTATTGATCATTTTCAAAACAGGGAAAGATTAAACTCTCTGATTGTCAAAGCTTTTTTGGAGAGATTTTAAAATCGTGTTTTAGGCAACTGTATGGGGTCGGATTAAGTAATGACTTTTTTTTCAAGTAAAGCAGTACATGCGCGCTAACACTTCTACCGTTATCAAGAAAGGTAAAAAGAGAAGAAATGAAAGACACACACAAAGAATCAGCAATTCCTCTCTCTCTCTCTGTGTCTCGTCACTGTCTTCTGTCTGTCTGTCTGTCTCACCCTCTCTCTATCTCTCTCCGCCTCTCTTCTCACTCTCACTCTCACTCTCATCCCTCCCACTCATAACACAATGACGTCGTTGTAACCAGTTGTGCCGTTTGAGACTTACCTTGCCGCCACCCCCCCCCCCCCCCCCCGCCTCCCCCTCCTCTCTGTCCTCCTACCCTCTCGTACTTCCATTCATCTCTCTCTCTCTGTCTCTCTCTCCACGCGTCTCTCTTGCTCGAAAACTCTCTCTCTCTCTCTCACTGCATTTGTGTCTGGACCCAGCTGTTGTGATGTGAGTGAAGGACTGTTTGACGTTCCTACTTTGAACCGCCCCTTTTCCCCCCAGGGTCAACGAAGCAATGAAATGACGGAGTGGCAGCGCAGGGTCAACAACCGTCAGTAACTACACTGCCCCCCCTCCCCGCCCCCCCCCCTCCGACCCCGGATAGCTTGATTAACCGTCCATCACAGGTGGGGCGTGCTGACTTCACATTGTCCAGAGTGTGGTGATGAGAGGCAGTTGGGCGGTCAATGCTTTTACAGCTTCCTTGGGTGTGCTGGCTGACTGCCTGCAAGGTTGGGGGGGGGTGGGGGGGGGGGGGGGCTGTGGGTGTGCAGGCTGGGTCCGATTCATGGATCGGGACTAGGGTTGACGGAATTCCGATACTATTTCAGTTGTCTCGGACTAAAACGCGTTGATAAGCTATTCATGAGGCCCCCGAAAACAATGACGAAGTCTTGACAAAACGAGGGACTAAACGGGTAAATTAACACCTGCGATCTATCAGGCGTAGCGAGCGTCGTCCCCTGGGTCTAAATGCCAAAACAAAAATGGGCGGACGATCATCGGATACTCGACGAATGCTGCGGAGAAATCGACTTAAACATTTCGACGATAGTCGCATTAATCATAGATAGAACACACCCTTTTGAGTGTTCAGTGACGCGAAAAGTTAACCATAATTTTCGCTTTTACCAACAAGACAATATCTCCAACTTTACGGATGAGATAGAAGAATCGCTGGAATTTGGACATTGATCGATAGGGTGCGCTCAGTGGCAGAATAATCCTTCTTTTGCTTACTAGTTTTGAGAGTTTCCAATTTACAACAGAGTTGTGTCTGTGTGTGTGTGTGTGTGTGTGTGTGTGGTGTGTGTGTGTGTGTGTGTGTGTGTTTGTGATAGTTATCCATCATAACTGCAATGCTGTACGCATATTAATCAGCTTGTTGATTGGGGCCGTCAATTTGGATGATGATGATGACCTCTGTCCAACCTGAAAAAAATAAGCCTCTCTCTCTCGCTCTCTCTCTCTCTCTCTCTCTCTCTCTCATGTCTCTCTCTCTCTCTCTCTACAACACCTCACACACACACACACAAAGACCAAACGAAGTATTCAATTGCAATTTAAACTTAAAGTGTTTATTAAAAATGTGAACCTTGGGTTTAATTACTGTTTAAAAAAAAAATGAAACAAAATGAGTACATGCAGATTCCTGTCATAAAGGCACCTGTTACAAATAAGATGTTTCACATGATAAGACCAACTTGTAGAAAAAAAAAACATCAAAACACCCCATTTGCTGTGCACATTAAAATAAATGTATAGTTCACTAAATGCAACCAACACAAAGAAAAAAGTTATCTTCATGATATTGTAGAACACAACAATTGTGATTTTTTCAGTCAAGGAAAATGCCACATGTAGGACTAGTACGCTTATTTCTGAGGCAGTAGGGGCAATTATTTTTCTTCTCCTTATGTAAAAATGGTTGCTTTAATGAGGTAGAACGAGTTATTTTTGTCGTCTCATGCAATTAAAATCTTGAAACATTCAGAAGAAACAGCTGAAACATTATAAATTGCAGTATATAGAACTCATCAGATATTTTATTGTGTGGAGCATGTGTGCAAAAAAAAAACCGTAAAAAAAATCAAATTATTTTTCCTCCCTTCTTCGAGAGCACACAAATCACGAGACCAAAATAAACAATTTTGAACTAGGGCAGCACATCTGTTCATGACTGATTTGTAAATTAATAATATAAAGAAAAAAAACAAAGAATGTTGCATGTTCATTTTTGATCATTGTCACTTTGGAAACGAAAGGGAAGGGTCTGGTAAACTGTTTCAACAACTTCATTTGAAATAATGTTGGCACAGTTTATTTCCTGTTTGGTTCCTGAGCTGCCGCAGCTGCTCCTCCATCAGCTGCATTTTGAGTTCTTTTTCTGAATTTCACTTCTAAGGAAAGTCCTTCCAGAATGCTTCGCACTTTCATCTTCTGTACAGGCCTGCTCAGTGCGGTGAACAGTGTGCAGATTGATCCGCTCCTTCTTGATCGTCTAGTATGGGCGGGAGACTGAAGACTGGTGGTACTGCGAGGTCTCTCTTGAATGGGCATCACATTAGCATCACCGCAGCTGAACTTGGTGTGCTTGTTGATGACGCTGGTGGACTGGCAGCTGCCATTTCTGAAGTACAGTAGATGGTTCCGGGTTTTCCCTCTGTGGCGTTATGGACTGCAAGATTCTGAAATGAACATCACAGTGTACTTTCCAGATTGTTTCGAAATGTAAGATAATCTCCGAAGAACACTTTCAACACTAATACCAATGAAAATTTCATTTTGGACAGATAACTAAAAACTCGAAACAAATTACCTTTTGTTGTAAGACTGTAACATGTAAGGTTTGCATGCAAGAAACAGAAATGTGACTCATTACTCTAAATGAGATGTCCAAGTTTCTATGAGTTCGCACGTTCATACAATGCCCAGAATAGCAATTATTAATATTATTATTATTATTATTATTATAATTTATTATTCATCTCTTATTAAATTAACATTATATAAATAATTGATTCAATTAACAAAAAATCACAACATTCAACTGTCCATGTAATTGGTAAATGCAAAGGTATAGAAATATAGAAAGAAAATTTGCAACATAACTAATGGTGTGAAAATTTGTTTTGTTCCAGCATTAAAGAAAACCATCCTGTGAAGACCCACCACTGTCACATGCAATCACATAAAAACATACCAGTCAACATGGTATCCAGGATTGAATAGTGGTTTGTTTTTAAGCTTAGCTGCTGTTATTAGTGATTACAATTCATGAGTTTTGGTGAAAAAATCATCCGTCAGAAGCAAAACCACGTTTGCAATTCAATGTAGTGTTTACAAGGGTCTAATGGCTGCTCCATATCAGTCGCGGACACATTTTTCCCATTAAGTCCCATAGTACACACACACACACAACACACACACACACACACACACACACACACACACCTTACAAACATACACACACACACATCACACACACACACACACACACACACACAACCACACACAACGAACACACACACAAACATCATGGCCTCGTACACGAATCTATATATTTCCTTTCCATAGGAATGGAGGAAAAAAAAAAAAAAAATTGCTTCTCAAGCACAGGTAATCAGAATGTCCTGCGTTTTTAGGCCCCTGCCAGCTATTAACAAAATAACACTATGTGTTCTGGGTCTGATGATACACTATTGTCAGTTGTCAGAATGGCAAAAAAGTAACAACAACTACAAAAGTTTGGGTTAAAGAGTAGTTTTCACTCTTACTGAGAGTTCAGTGAGACTCTTAGTGTGTGATCCTTCCAATCACTGACCAAACCGGCTAATACAGTAAATAATTTATATCCATAATATGTACTGGTACATATGTAAAATTTGAGTCATCAAAATATTTCAGTGTGTGATACTCGGACTTCATAGTGCTTAGGGACCAAGCTGCTGTTTTGTTTTTGTTTGACAACTAAGGTGCTTCGCTTGCATTTAAATTTTATTTTGAGACAGAATTGATATTTCAAAAACATTTTTTTTCTCACTGATGTTATTATATTGAAATATGCCATCATTTTACATTCCCATTCATATAACGAGATCAATTTCATTGGTTGATTTGTCTTTTTTGTATCTTGTTTTTCTTACCCTCCCACCCATTCCCATTATCACCTTCTTTGAATGAATTCAATACAAGAAGAATCAGTTACATACCAAATGCAGATAGTGAGAAGTGTGGAAGACCCAATGGTACTGTGTGAGCTGGAAGCAGTCCCAAGTGTCAGTCATTCCATCTGTGGAAAAACAGTGAATAAAACAACGTGTTTTGAATACAGTTTCAAAATTTATACTAATACTGATTCTATTGATGCTTTGTCTGTAGTAATTAATTTTACATACTGCGTCTGAAATTGTCATACGTGCTTTCATGAGAAAGGTTTAAAAAAAATAAATAAACCCACTACAATATATATACTATGTGTGTTTGGGGATTTTCATTCCTGATTTTTTCTTTTCTTCTATTGTTTCCTCTACAACAAGTTAAAACACACACACACTGCGGTGACTAACTACCCCCTACCCATCCCCACAACTTAGTTCCCAACACAGTATAGAATGCCTCAATCAGTGTACAGTGCATTCTCATGTCAGAGCGAGCAACATTAAGGCCATCCACTGCACTTGCCAGCTGTGTGTCAAGATCTACATAGGGGAAGACGATCACGCACACTTGAAACACCATCTCTGAACACCTGGCTGATATCCGCCACCACGACCAAACCCGTGCGTCCCTACACTTCAACACACCACAGCACACCAACAACCATGTCAAAGTATATGGCACTCTTGGCATGACAGAGAGTTGCCAGCTTTTGAAGCACAACTCAAAAGAATCCCATCTCATTGCCAAATCTGGGCACACTAACACCCCCAAGGCCATCAATATCCAACAATAACCAAACACACATACCCACCACTTCCACATCAGTTGCAATAACCCCTACCAACCACACACACAACACACACACAAATACATGCAACCACACCACAACCCCTTCACGTCACTTCATACAGAAGTTCCAGCCACCCTCCAACTAATTAATCTTAATTTTAATTTACCTTCCCCATAAATCCCCACCCCCCCCCCTTTATTTATTGTATTTATTATTATTTTTTTAATTATTATCCACCCTCCTTCATCTTTCACTTCCACCACACCCCATGGTTCTATACCAATCAACTACCTACCCTCTGATCTACCCCCGTACTCCTCCTCCCCCCTCCCACCACCTACTCCCCCCCCCCCTTGCTCTTTCCCTCACCCCCGCATCACCTGCATCCCAACCCAAGTACATTATTACAAAACCGGTCCACCACTGCAACAACAGAACCACCTATATATTCCACAAAATCCCACACACACACTACACGACCACACTAACCTTGCAAACCCACACACACACACACACACACACACACACACACACACCACAAAACACACACACACACACACACACACACTTTTCCCCCTTCCCCACTGACCACTTCTTTTCCTTGTCACCTTTGTATCCTTGTAACCTCATGACACCGTCCCTCTGACATACAGTATGCTTGATGTACATGTGTTGTTTGTGTGTGTGTGTGTGTGTGAGTGTGTTGTGTGTGTTGTGTGTGTGGTGTGTTCCCAATATATGAACCACCATCATCATTACATTATTTCCACCACTCATAATATATCCTATTATAACCCTTTTTTTGACATGTGTTATGTTTGCATATATGTGTGTGTGTGTGATGTCCATGTGTACATGCCTATGACATGTGTGTGTCAGCATGTATTATACATGCTCGTTTGTGTGTGAGACGGTGATTATTTCATGATCTAATACGACCTTCACCATCAAATGAGTCAATGATCAATTTGCCTCCTCGGCCCCCCCACCCACCCCCCCCCCACCCCCAAAGTTAAACTCATCAGGCATTATCATGCCAATGCTATCATACATAACTATTTCACTTAAGGCAGATGAAGCAAACAACATCCTAAAGCACTGTATTGACCCTCACTTAATACATTGACTCAATTATCCAATATCCATCATACCCCCTTTTTTTTCTCTTTTTTTTCCCAAATGCATTACTTACATAATGCCACAACATTATAATTCACTTATGACAACTGCCACCCCCTATAGTACTGTAGATCGCATCACAGCTATCAACCTCCATCAGTCACGAACATTACCTTTACTCCTCCAGCTGGCATAATAACACACTTACTAATGCACTCTCCTACTCCTTTTCAACAAAAATGACCATCATCCCCACAACCACTGTGACCATTACCTACACCATGACCATCATCATCATCCTCCATCTTTAAACAGCCTTCCCCATACCCCCACCGCACTGTTAACACCATGCTGCATCAACACCATCCCACTTTATACAACAAATATCATCAATCCTACAGTACCTCCAATAAATGACCATTCACCCCACCGCACGTTTACACCATGCCACAACATCATCCCACTTAACAACAATTATCACATCCTACAGTACCTCCAAAAAAACAGACCATCACCCACCAGTCATTTACCCCAACCTCCCACCACCCACTTCTCAACCTGCAATATTATAGCCAATGCCAAACCTTATTATTCCACTATACGCTCTGAGACTATCAACCACAATACCGATTGATCTCACCCATAGCCAGTGGATCATCAACCCACATGTCACTATATTTTCCTATGTCCCCCCACCTTTCAACCATGCCACCACACCACTGCATTTTTCCACTTGGTATAACAATATGGCACCACCCTGTGGTACTACTTATTTTAAAATTTATTAAACATTTTGTCAGTCACTGAAGAGACTCCCTCCAGTGAACACCTTTCATACTGCTCTATATGGAATGAGAAGCCCAACTAAACTGACAAAGGTAATGAGTATCAGCAGCCCCAACTGTAAAAGGTAGTCTCCTTGAATAAAATCTAAAATATTTCCATGAAATACAAATAGGAATGATGACTTGAGGCAGCACCTGACATCAACAAAGGGATGCATACTACCGGGATGTGCCCCGAACAGACCAAGTGAACATATGTTGGGACAGAAGATAAGGCTTCCTGACCTCAAACATCACAGGTCCCACTATACTCCACACCTGTAGTTCTTTCAATTATCAATGCATGCAGCCCCAAAAGACTGCGGAGTTCTCATTGCCAGCTATGCCCTACAGTGGAAACCTCGCCTGCCAACTCACCAATGGATTGCAAAACCCTACTGACCCATGAGGGGTCATCACCATACGCGACCTCTGTCAGTACCTCCACCGTGGATTCCTAAACGACGTAAACGAAAAAAGACTCACCACTGGTTATACTAGAACTGGCACTCCAGACTGTGACATCACATCGTCTGCAAAACTCCACCCTGTGGGTCTTTAATTTATACGCATGCAGCCCCAATGACGGAGGAACAGTCCCAACAACACCAAAATAACAATCTGCCTGCCACAACACCGATGAGTGCAAAACTTTAGGATGACCACTGGAGAGCCTTCACCAAACAGAACCCTTGCCATTACCTCCACCATCTACTCTAAGGTAACGGAGAAGAATCTCTTCCTACACTACCATTGATTTCATGAATCAAATCACCTATCATTGACTGAATTGATGGATAAATAAATTTTTTTTTCAAGTGGTGATTGTGTGGGTGTGTGTGTGTGTGTGTGTGTGTGTGTGTGTGTGTGTGTGTGTGTGTGTGAATGAGTGTATGTGTAGTAAAATAAGTGTGTGAAAACTCTCCACAGTTGTCTCACTATGATCGCATTAACTTAACTCACCCGAGGCCAAACAATGTTTTAAAATGAGGTCCCCCATCCCCCACCCTTACTTTGTGTATGTGTGTGTGTGTTGTGGTGTGTGTGTGGTGTGTGTGTGTGTGTGTTGTTGTTTGCAACACATGATACCCAGTTTTTCATTTATCACTGCTATCTTCTCATCAACAAACATCAGCATGATTGATGCTCAACACATTATTTTACACCTGTTGCAATGAACATCATCCCACAGTCAAGTTGTTTCACCTTTTTAAACAACAACCATTTATAATAACTCCCACCCCCACCGGCCCCACCCAATGATGAATAGATATGACTCTCCTTTGCTCTTGCCAACCCTTCCCTCCCCCACAAACACATTACCCTCCTCCCCCCCCCCCCCCCATCCCCCCCTTTATTTTCTCCCACCTCACCCCCCCCCCCACCCCCGATCATACTTATCACCCATGTTAACTCCATCCCCTTCCCCTCCCTAACCATTACCCAACACACATTCACAACTACCCAAGACGCAAAACAGACCACTACCTCGTTCAAGAAACCCAAATTGGTTGAAAAGCATCGTGGTCCTTGTCATTTTGCTTTGTTTTCAATGTCATTGGCGGTACGAATCAACGCTATTTTTAAATTTAACACATTTCTGGTTTCAGTAATTGCTTCAGTATGCACTCTGGTCAATTGATGATACAACTGACTGACAAATCACTGTTTTTGTCAGTACAAGGCTAATTGGTCTTAGGTTACGGAGTATTAACACTTATGGCTTCAGACATCTTACTCTTTCATACAGAAACACAACCGAGTAAGCAAAAGCTGACTTACCTTGTGAAAAATCCACTGGTCAGGTTGGTGCTGGAGCCCAAGAATGCTCATCACAAATGTCTTCAAATTGGATTTGTGTGTGGGCGTGACCGTCCCCCTGTTCGTGGTTGCCTCTTGTTTTGTTTTCTGAGGACGCAACTCTTCAAGTCTTTCCACTTTTTTCCTTTAATTGATCCTGTGTTCTAAAGCGTTTCCCACCTACGGCGTTCACTCTATCTGTATTCTGTCCCAAATCTCTTTGCTTTTTCTTCACGGGTCACAGCGTCTGGAAGGGAAGACAAAAGGCAAACTGCCTCGTTAGTATTTCCTCCAGCACGCTTTCAGTCTCTTCATCCTTTGAAATTCGTTCTTTACCCTTTTTGCACTAGCAGTTCGAATTGACGCTTGAAAGGTTGATGCCAAGTTGGGGGGGGGGGGGGGGGGGGGGGGGGGGGGGGGGGAAAACGGAAGCAGAATTGAAAATACTTCTGTGCTATCTGGCATGCGCATGGAAAAAAAGAAACAGCATTCCGAGGAAACCCCCAGTTTAAAAATAGCTTTGAACCTCTGTAGTCTGAGACCGAGCACACGAAGTTCCCAGACTTCATTGTCCTAGGCAAAGTCTGAGGTCATGAATAAGTTACTCTCGTGGGCCCGACTTGCTCAGTCTTGGACTATGAAGTCTCGTACTTCGTCATTGTCGGGACAAGAATAGGCCCGATCCATGAATCGGACCCTCAGTTGGTGCTTGTATGGTGGTGCCAGTCTCTCTCCTCGTTCTGGCACGTTCCGTCTCTTGTGGTGCCTGCATGTCTTTGTTTTTTTTTTCTTTTTTTTTTCTTTCCTTCACCGATTATTCCCTGGGCATCGCTTTGTAACGTCCCTTTCCTCTCGTCTTCCCCACGCTGCCATCGTACACACACGCACACACACATGCATACACACTCAGGCGCACGCACATACGCACCACACCACATGCACACGTTCACGACTCACATACATAACACACACACACACACACACACACACACACTACACACCCACACACACACACACACACCACACACACACACACACACACACCACAACACACAACACACACACAACACACACACCACACACACATGATGTGCACGAAGTTTGGCACCAACAGCAAACACACAAGAACACACACACACACACACACACACACACACCACACACACACACAACACACACACACACACACACACACACACACATGTGTAGGAGTGACAGCACATCGAGGCACCAAAACAAAAACACACAAGACAACACACACACACACACACACGCACACACACACAACGCACACACATCACACACACACACACACACACACACACACACACACACACACACACACACACACACACACACACACACACACAACGGCTTTAAACCAGAAGGCTTTGCATGGATGTCGTCAATTCCTGTGACAGGCCCAGTCGCTGTGAAATGCCGATGCCAGGCTAGGAGGGGACTAACGAGGACAGGATTCAAATCATATCGTCGGGGAGAATGTCAGTAGGTCTTATTAGTACGACAAGAAAAAGAATGAAAGAAAGAATAATAATTAAAAAAAGAAAAATATGGGAGAGGCAGGAGAGCCATTGTTTTGGGTGTTTTTTTTTTTTTTCAGGTTTGAAATATATTTTTGAAAGTTGGTCGGGGTTTTTCTTTTCTTTTTGTGGTGTGCGTTTGCTTTGTTTTGTTTTTGTTTTTGTTGTCATTAATTTTCGAGGACACTCGCACTTGTAGTACCAGCCGTGCTGGCTCTTCTGGGCCGCCCCCCCCCCCCCCCTCCCCTACAGTCTTGTCACTCACACCGGGTCCTCGCGAAGGTGACGAGACACTAGCACTATAAAAAGAAAATCAAATTTTTTTTAATGAAACTTGACCACGACCCGCCCCCCCCCCCCCCCCTCTAATCCACATACACTGGCAGTGTAGTTGTAGCTGTATACACATACACGGTGTGGTGTGTGTGTGTGTGTGTGTGTGGTGTGTGTGTGTGTGTGTGTGTGTGTGTGTGTGTGTGTGTGAGGGCGTGCGCGAGCGTGCGCGCGCGTGCGTGCCTGTATGTTTTTAGCAAGGATATGGACACACAAGGGGGATTTTTCCCTCGGAGTTAACATTGGTTCTGACTCCATTTCCCCATACAGTCCTTCGAATGAGACTATAAACCGAGGTTCCGTGTGTGAACGCACGCATAACATCTTGTACACACGTAAAATCCCATCACCAACTTTCGGAAGAGTAGGCCAGTTTGGCCGTTGGTATGGATGACACGTTACACATAGCATGCACCCTGCGTGAGAAATGGAAAGAATGAAGGAAGTAAGGAAAATGAGTGATCAATATTGAACGATACTGACTGGATGACACGGGAAACGACTGAATGAAGCGCCAGCTGGCAGCTCTTCAGTCGGCACTACCCAGGAGCCCGTTGTGTAAACGAGTGTTGATTGTAAAGCGCTTAGAGCTTGGCTTTTAGCCGAGAATAGGCGCTATATAAGTATTCATTATTATTATTATTATTATTACATTTTTCACACATACATGTATTCAGATACAGTCACCAGAGCGTCACCGTCGGGTGTGCTTACTCGAAATACACGGAAGTGCATAAACCACCACCGACACTTCTTGTTTCTCTATCTGACATCTCCCAAATGCAGAGAGACATCAACTCAAACGCCGAGAGAAAAGAACTGGAAGAATGCGATGTGTTGAGTAACACACACATCTCTCGTTCTGTGAGCTCGCACGCAACCAGGGTCTTGTTCTAAACTGTAATAACCGCTTGTGCAATATCAGCCGTGCGTTTCAATTTAAAAGACGTCAGTAATGAAGGTGCAGATACTGAACTAAAAAAAGAAAAAAGGAAAATATGCAAAGAAAGAAAGAAAAAGGAAAGAAAGAAAAAAGTTGACAGAGAACACGAATGCTAGCTAGCATCATCGATTAACAACGGAGATGAAGTTGCTGTCTTGTAGTTCACGGTCTAGCCTTTGCCAGCCGAAATTGTTCTTCCGAAGTTCGTTTGGTAGGCGAACAAAGAGGAAAAAGATTTCTTTTTTTCCCCCCCATCGTATTTCAGTTGATTCTGTTTCCTTCATTTGGTGTTTTTTTCCTTTCTTTGCCCATGTCTCTCTCTCTGTCTCTCTGCCTTGTGTGTGTGTGTGTGTGTGTGTGTGTGTGTGTGTGTGTGTGTGTGTGTGTGTGACTCTCTCTCTCTCTCTCTCTCTCTTTCTCTCTCTCTCTCACTCTCTCTCTCTGTCCGCCTGTCTGTGTTTTTTTTTTTTTTAATAATTTCAATCTATCTGTCTGTCTCTGTCTCTATCTCATTCTCTGTCCGCCTGTCTGTGTTTTTTTTAAAATATAATTTCAATCTATCTGTCTGTCTCTGTCTCTATCTCATTCTCTGTCCGCCTGTCTGTCTGTGCTTTTATTTTTATCTGTCTGTCTGTCTGCCTGTCTTTTTGTCTGTCTATCTGTTTGTCAGTCTGTCTGTCTGTCCGTTTGCTCCCCCCCCCCCCCCACTCTCTCCCTCTCTCTCGCTCCCTCTTTCCTATGCTGTACCGTATTTATTCCCTGTATATCGCTTTGTCTTGGTTTGTGTCGTTTTTGACTTCTTTTTTTTTTCAGAGACAAATGACGCTGCCACGCATTACCCAACCCCCACACTAATCATTTTGTTCACGGGCAGAAATGGCTTAATCATTACACTGTTCCGACACCGACCCCGACTCTCTCTCTCTCTCTGATTATGCGTACGTGTGTGTGCCTGCTTGTTTTTGTGTATGTGTGTGTGTGTGTGTGTGTGTGTGTGTGTGTGTGTGTGTGTGTGTGTGTGTGTGTGTGTGTGTGTACGTGTGTGTGTGTGTGTGTGTGTGTGTGTGTGTGTGTGTGTGTGTGTGTGTGAGAGAGAGAGAGAGAGAGAGAGAGAGAGCAGAGTGAGGGTGTGTGTGTGTGTGTGTGTGTGTGTGTGTGTGTGTGTGTGTGTGTGAGTGTGCGCGTTTGTGTATGTGTGGGTGCGCGCGCTTGTGTATGTGTGGGTGCGCGCGCACGTGCCTGTTTGCGCGCACGCACGCGTATGTGTGTGTGTTTTATATGTGCTCCACTTTTTTTCTCTCCTCACCTCCCTCTCTCTTTCTGCCTGTATTTCTATCTTTCCGTTTGTGTGTGCCTATCTGACGTCTTACTGTACCCTATCCCGCTGTCTCTGTCTATCTGATCCACCACTTCTCGCTCTCTGTATTTTCTGGCGGCCTCTCTGTCCCCCCACCCTTCTATTCCTCACATGTTACTCGCAGGCACAGCGTATGTGCGCCAGCACACATGCCCATTTCTGCGGAATAAGAGCACCCGCGCGCACACGCACACACACATATACACACTTCCACAAACACACAGACACATACACACACACAAAGTCACGCATGCGCGCGAGTGCGCACACAGACGTGCACACACGCACGCACGCACGCGCGCGCGCGCACACACACACACACACACATGCACGCACGCACGCACGCGCGCGCGCGCGCGCACACACACACACAGAGGCACATGTACGCACACGCACACACACACACATACACACCCCACAAACACACAGACACAAACACACACACAAAGTCATTCACGCGCGCGCACACACACGTACACACACATGCACGCACGCGCGCGCGCGCGCCACAACCACACACACACACACCACCACACCACACACACACACCCACACACACACACACACACACACACACACACAAGCACACACGCACACACACACACACCACACTCAGCTCCCTTCATTGTTCCTTCGCCCTCCCCCCCCCCCCCCCCCCCCCCCCCCCCCCCTTCCGACTCCATCTCGTCTCATATCGGGCCGCACCACCATCCCCTACTCCGCCTGTCTTCTTCGATCATCAGATCTCTCGACCGTGTGAAGACAGGCGACAGGTACGGAGAGAGAGAGAGAGAGAGAGAGAGAGAGAGAGAGAGAGAGAGGAGAGAGAGAGAAACACCCCACAGACACAACCCAATCTTCCCAGGCTGCTGAGATCGTACCTCCTACACGTGTCCTCTCTCCTATCTCTGCTGTCTCTGTGCCGAGACGCCTTGTCAGGGACCGGAAGTGTCGCCCGATAATTGCCAATCTGTTGGTTGGCGGGGGCATGGGAAGTAGAAGGTGAGGGGGAGAAGGGGGGGGGGGGGATGGAGGCGGAAACGACAGGAAGATACTTCCGCTTCCTGCGATCGAACAACGAGGCCTCACGTTGCACAGCTCGAAGTCTTCGAGATTCTTTGTCCAGCGCGCAAAGTCAGGGAAAGCCGTCACGTAGTGAGTGTGGACAGGCTTGTGTTGCTGCGGTCTTCATTTTGCTGTCTGTCCTTGTTTCCTTCTACTTTTCCCCCCCATCTCTCCTACTTATTATTATTACCTATCGTTTTATAACCCCGTTCTTTCTTTTTCTGTCCTCCCTGCTTTCTATCGTTTCTTCTTCCTTCATTTTTTTTTTCCCTATGGTTTGCTCCCCTTGTTCAGAGATGTTCCACCTGATGCGATCTTTGAATTCTGGAAAGAGATTAACATTTTTCGTCGGATCTGAGGTTTTTATAGTGGAAAGTTTTTTTTTTTAAAAATGGTTTCGGATGGGTTTTTTAGATGTATTTTAAAGAGTTGTGTGAATGAATGACTGGTGAGTTGATTTTAACGTGGTGGACAGCCCTGCTATGGCCCTTTGCGGTCGGCTGGGCTATAAGCAACATGACCTTACCTTACCTCCTCCCCTTTTTTCTGCTTGGGCTACCAATTCCTACTTTTTCTTTTCCTGCCTTTTCTACAGTTTTCTGTCTTTCATGTTGGCTTTTTCTTACGTTACCCGCCGCCTTTACTACAGTTTTCTGTCTTTCATGTTGGCTTTTTCTTACATTACCCGCCGCCTTTTCTACAGTTTTCTGTCTTTCATGTTGGCTTTTTCTTACGTTACCCGCCGCCTTTACTACAGTTTTCTGTCTTTCATGTTGGCTTTTTCTTACGTTACCCGCCGCCTTTACTACAGTTTTCTGTCTTTCATGTTGGCTTTTTCTTACGTTACCTGCCGCCTTTACTACAGTTTTCTGTCTTTCATGTTGGCTTTTTCTTACGTTACCCGCTGTCAACCTCGGGGTATGTCAGTGGAGGAAGGACTAGCGCACAGCCCAAACACACTCACAGCTTGCTTACAATCTCATTCATATATCATGCATTCGTCACATCAAACCACTAGTAAAGTCTATAACTTTACTACACATAATCATGGAAGAAAACATCAATGCATATGGAGTCAAACAAAATAAGACATTCTCTCTTTCTTTGAACTTCACAAAATCATTTATCTAAATCATCATTAACTAACCCGGGTATAAATAGATTTCTACTTTACCTGGCCAGGTGATCTTAAACTATTTACGAATCACTGTCTTTCCTTTTCTTCTTTTTTCTTTTCTTTTCTTTTCACTGTCACTTTCACAAACCAGTCACGACACAACTGCTGGCACTGGTCAGGTTGGACTGCTGGCACTGGTCAGGTTAGACTGCTGGCACTGGTCAGGTTAGACCGCTGGCGTTGGTCAGGTTGGACTGCTGATGAAAGTGGCGCTGCCAGGTATGAGGTCGAACCCCGGTTCAGATCGAACAGTGACTATCAGACATCGATCTGTTCTCCTTTCTTTCTTCCTGCATTAACGCATTGCACTCTCTCTCTTCATCAGTTAGCAACTCTCTCTCTCACATCTCTCCTTAGTCCTTCCTCTGCAGACTCTATCTGGTGCTAATGCTACAACTCGGTTCTCTTCACTCCTCCTCTCATCTCTCTGCCTTCCTCTCATGCAGAGCTTGCTCCCAGAACCTCCCTCTCTCTCTCTCTCCCTTTTTCGTTCTCCCTGGTTCTCTCTTTCTTCTCCCCTCTGGTTCTTTCTTATTCTCATCCTATGTGTCAAAGGGTGAGTACCATTGGTCAGAATTTTTCCCGCCTAGTACTGAGACCACCTCCCTCTAATTCCATTGGACATTCAACTCGTCAAAGTCACATCTACCGGCCTTGCTCTCTGTGGTGGTCAATGGGTCATTTAATTAATTAGCTTGATTTCACCCCCACCACACAATACCTTCCCCCTTCCTACTTCAACCGGCGACGTCTGGATTAACTGCGGGCGCTGGTCTTGTAAATTAGCTGATCAGTCTGACCCAGGCGCCGAGACCCGTCTGGCCAGACCTATCGAGATGTCTGTCCAGCTACTTAGTCTGTCTGCTGGACAGTGCTGTCTCCGTGAGGACTAAAAATAGCCTATTCGCTGTGCCTAATTGGCTGACGCGACACATCAAGTCGTCTGCTTGGAACCAGAATGTTTGCGTTTGGACTTATGTCCAATTGAACTGGCTGGCGACTGACCACGAATTCGGTTTTTCTATTTTTGTCCGTGACACCCGCCGCCTTTACTACAGTTTTCTGTCTTTCATGTTGGCTTTTCTTACGTTACCCGCCG
>CM031600.1:60304549-60317049 GCA_018398815.1 Conus ventricosus | reverse complement strand
TTTGTTTTAAAAAAATCTCCCAACGTAGAACAGCCAAAAGAATCAGCTGCAAAACAGAACACCCAAGGGAAAAACACAGTGTGTAGCGTGGAAGGGCCCAAAAAAGAAAAAGGCACCCCTGTGCAGGAAAAAACAACCTTTGGGAATCTCCCCCCAAAAAGGGCCGAACCTGCCAATAAAAAGGGGTTGGCAGCTTTTTGAACACCCCAATAAAAACCTGTGACCCATCGGGCAGCGAAACACTCCCAAAGGGGAATTTTGGCGCAGGGAAACCACAATTTAAATCAGTTTGCGGGGGGAAGCAAATTTGGAACAGTTTGCTTGGGGAACAGCTAAGGGAATTCAGTTTGCGGGGTGGAAAACCCAAAATTAGAATCAGTTTGCTTTGGGGGAACGCAAATGGAATCAGTCTGTAGCATGAAAAGCCAATAGAATCAGCCCTGCGTGTCGAAGGGCAATAGAATCAGTCTGCATTGTCGAACGCCTCATTTTGCGTGGACCAGCCCAACAGAATTAGTCTTAAGTGGAGCAGGGGGATAAAACCCGACGCAAAAATAGAACTTCCAAAAAAAACCATTGAAACTTAAACACCCAACGAAACACGCCTAGGGGGAACCCCAAAAAAAAAAATTAAAAAAAACCCATTTTTTTTGCAGGCAGGGGAAAGGGAACCCCTTTAGAATCACCCCCCAAAAGGGGCGAAGCGGGCCAATAGAATCAGGGTCCCAGCTTAAAACACCAAAAATGAGCTCCCCCAAGGCTGAACCGGGCCCAAAAAACCCAAACCCTGCGGGGGTCCACCCAAAGAAATTTAGAATCAAGTTTTTTAGTGTGGAACAGCTAACAAAAAGGGCCCGGGGGGAAGCTGGCACCACCCAATTAAATCAGTCTGCGGGCCCCCAACAAAGGAAATGGGTTTTGGGGTTTGGGCCCAGGCAACAGGGGCGCCGCTCCACAAAACGTTGGGGGGAATGCCCAAAAATTCAGGGGTTTTTGATGGCATTTTCATGGCCGAAAATGCCTTTAGCAACTGCCGGGGTGATGTGTGTAGTGGGGGGGGGGAGAGAGAGAAGTGCCACGTCAGTTTTCCCGTTCACCTCTTGTTTGTTCTTTGTGGGCGTTTTATGTGGCTGTTGGTTGGGAAACAGATGCTTTTTCGGGGGGGGGTGCGGGAAAAAAATTCGCCTTCGGTCTGTCTCCCCCTGTCTGTCTGTCCCCTGGGCTTTTGAATGAGGGGGGAAGTGCGTGCGGGGCGCGGGTGTGGTTGTGTGTGTGTGTGTTGGTGTTTTGGGGGTTTGTGGTGTGTGTGTTTTTGTGTGGGGTGTGTGTGTGTTTTGTGTGTGTGTTGTGTGTGTGGGGTGTGTGTGGCGAGCGAGGTTGCATGTGTGTTTGTGGGTGATGTGGGGTGGTGTGTGTGTGTGTTTTGTGGTGTGTGTTGTTGTGTAAAAAAGCCCCAAAGCCCCAAAGTAAAAAATAAACTTTAATGGGGGTAAAAGAGTAAGCGATCATTTTTTTTCATCCTCCCCTCCAAAACAATAGAAAAGAACATCATAAGGAACATCAAAGAAAAAAAAAAATCTAAGGAAAACATCCAAAGACAAATAATTTAAAGGGTAAACAACATAGGAATGCAAAAAATTATCCGGGAAAAATTGGGAAAATTTGTATTTAACCGATAGAAACCCCACACACACACACACACACACACACAAAACACACACACACACACACACACACAAAAACCCCACACACACACGCAAAACAATACCACTTTAACACAAGCACATATATGAAAGGAAAAGGAAAAACATGAGCACAAAATAAAATTTAAAACAATTGTAAAAGTACACCCATGTGTAAATTTTTTTTAAAACTTAAAAAAAGGGGGTTTTCAATTAATTTTTTTTCATGTTTAATACAAGTACTTATATATAAAAGACTTAAAGAGAAAAAAGGGAGAGAAGGGGAAAGGGGAGTGAGAGGGGAAGCGAGGGAGCGAGCGAGTGAGGAGAGAGGGGAGAGGGGAGAAGAGAGAAGAGAGGAGAGAAGAGGAGAAAAAGAAGAAATAAAGATGAACAAGAAGGAAGAAAAAAGAAGAAAAGAACAAAAAAAGAAATAACAAGAACAAGAAAAAAAGAGAAGAAAAAAAGGGAAGAAGAAGAGGAGAAGGGGAAGGAAAAAAGAATAGAAAGAGGGGAGAAGAGAGAGAGAAGAGAGAGGAAGGGGGAGGGGGAGGGGAAAAGGAAAAAAAAAGAGAGAAGAGAGAGGGGAAAGAGGAGAGAGAAAAGAGAGAGAGAGAGAGAAAAAAATTACATGCAACCCAAAAAAAATAACTTTTTTTTTATGTTTTTAAAAAAATTATTTTTTTAGTGCTTTTTAAAAAAAAACCAGTTCAAGTTTTAAATACATTTCAAGGGAAGGGGGTGATTTTCCAAAATAGAGCCCCAGAGTAAGAAAAATTTTTGATTTTTTCAGATGGGTTTCGGGGTCTGGGAAAAGGAAAAATTTTTTTGATTTTGTCTATTTTCATTGGGAAAAGGAAATATCGACGATTTTTCTGGGGAAAAATTTTCCCGTTCCCCAACATTTTAAAATTAAAAAATTTTTGTTAAATAAACCCTTTCCCTTTAAAGGGAAGAATATCCCAAATTTTTTTTAAATCATTTTTAACAAAACGTGTTGGGGACTTTTTTTAAATTTAAATTTTTATAGCCTTTTTGTATAATCAAATTTATGTTTTTTTAGATTAGTTTCATTTGATTTAAATCCCAAAATGGGGATGCAAAATTAATTAGAGTAGGATGTGTGCTTTGAAAAAACATTTTCCTGGAGTTACAGTTTTAAAAAATTTCTTTTTTTTGGGAAAGCTAAAAATTTTTTTTTTTTTGTTTTTTTTTCCCCAAATCAAAAATTATGTTCGGGGACCTAGTAAATTCGTTGCGTTTGGGACACCTAAAACTTTTTTTTTGAGACTATTTCTTTTTAAATTTGTCCTTTGGGTTTAATGGTCCCAAGGGGGGGAAACCCCACTTTTTTTTTCTTTTTTGTCGGGGAATTTTACAAAAAAACCATTTAGTTTTGCTGATATTGAAGCCATATAAATTATTTCAGTCCATTCGTCAAGTCTGTTAAGGTTTTTTTTGTAATTAGTTACGATTTCAGCCGCATTTTCGTTTTTATTTTTTGAAAAGAATTTCCCATCACAACATTTTCACAAACAAAAGGGAATGTCCCAAAGGCGGTCTTAAATTTTAAATAGAAAAAAAAAGGGGTCCTAAAACGGGAACCTTGAGGAAACCCAAAAATTAAAGGGGTTACCAACTTTTTATCGTTTAAAAATTTATTTCGAAAATTTTGTTTGGGGTTTTGGAAAAATGAAAAAAATAAATTTTAGGGTTTCGTTGTTAAATTTTTGTAATGGCTGATTTTTTTTAAATTTGCAGAGTGGGTCGATTAATCAAATCTTTGCAAAATCAAAAAAAACAAAATTCCGGTAAACTCGTTGTTATTAATGTTTGAAAGAAAATTTTCCCAAAAAATTTTTGTAAGGCTGTAGGGAAAGAGTGGTTCTCACGAAAGCCAGATTGGTTTTTCCAGGAACGGGATCATATCTTGGAAATGGGGAATATAACGTGATTGAACATGCCTTTCAAGGGGTTTAAAGATAAGAGAAAATAGGATAAAAAATGGGGCTTTTTTTTAGGGGGATTTGCAGGATCCCCTGTTTTATAAATCGGTATAACTCTAGCTTTTTTTAAATTCGGGGGGAAAATTTTGTTTTTACGATGATAGATTGTAAATATCTAAGAGAAACGAAATTAACAGGGGCACTGTTTTTAAAATTTTTTCCCGTCAAACCCCATCTAAATCTCTTTTCCCCCCGTTTTTTAATTTTAACAGTCCCTTTAAAAACTTCATTTACTGCGACTGATGGAATATTAAAATTTGGGAAATAAATTTTCCCTTTTGAAGTGCAAAATTCTTTTAAACCATTTTAAGCCCTTTCCCTTGTTCGTTTTTTTTTTTTAACCCTGTTTTTTCGGCAATATTTGCAAAGTGATTTTTTGTTTTCCCTTTTTTTGGTGATAAAGTTTTTACAGTCTTTGGCTGGGCAAATGTAAGTTTTTAAATTAGTTGGCTAGGGGGGGGCTTTCCATATCAATTTAGAGTTTTTTAAATGAAGACACAAAATTTTGGAAAAAATTTTTGCTTTGCTTTCCCCCTTCCTAGAAGGATTTGTTCCTTTGTGTCGTACTTCACTTTTTTTTTGCCCATTTTTAAATAATACTTTCGTCATTTTCCCTTTTTCCTATTTCCTTTTTTAAACCAAGGTGGTTTTACTAAAATTTTTAAACTCTTTTTTTTTAAAGGGAGCATGTCTATCATAAACAGTACGAATTTTTTTATTTCCCTTCTTTAAAAGGCTCAGTCCGGGTTTTTAATTTGATAAAACGTTTTCTAATCCTGAAGGGGAAATTTGTCAGGGTTTTAAAAGGGTTTTTTTTTCGAAATATGAAAACGTTTAAGAAAAATTTTTCCCTTTTGTCCCGTATTTTGGAATTTTTTTCTCCCCTTTTTTAAACCAAATAAGACCTATTTTTTGAGTGATCCTACAACTAATGGAGTCAACCCAAAAATTTTTCAATTTTGTTCTTTTGAATTAACGTAAATGTGTTTTTAAGAGTTTTCGTTTTTCTGTAATTCGTGTTGGATGGTCGATTAAGGTTCCCCAAACCAAGCCCTTGCACGCTACTAAACCATTTTTTTGGACAAATGTTTTAAGGGGATTCTTAATCTTTTTTAAAAATTTCCTTTGAGGGAAAGGGTTTCTTTTGATTCCAGGATGGCGCGTCCATCATCAATTTTAAAAACCTTTTCCCTACCAATTTAATTGGGTTTTAGTTGGGATTTCTGTAAAAGAAACCTAAAATTAAAAAAAAAGGTTTTAAAAACATTTTAAACTAAATTTCAACCCCAAAACCGATTTATATTTTTAGCTTTTAGTTTTAGTATTTTTTAAAATTTTTAAAGGTTTTCCCAGTAAATGCATCCGTTATTTTAGGGCTGTAGGGGTCAAGACGGATGATGTTATAATTTTACTTTTTATAACAGCATCTGAAACTACACAAGTTAACCGGATCGGCGGGGCAAAACTTTTGAAAGTTTTATTCCTTGGGGTTTAAAATAGATTCTATTTTATTTGTTTTGGTTTTTTGCACTGTTAATTTTTTAAAAAAGCCCAAATTTGAAGCCCCTTTCTTGGAGGGGACGCCTTGGTTTTGTTAAAAAGGGGCGGCCCAACCATGTTAAAATTTCAAGGGGGGTTTTTCGGGTTCAAGCAATTAAAAAAACCCCCCCAAAATGATTTCCCCTTCCGTTTTTAACAAATTTTTTTTACCTTTTTTGGGGTTTTCCCCATTCCCCGGAAAATTTTTGGGGAAAAAAAGGACCACGTTTTCCTTTTTTTTTTTAAAAAAAAAAAAAAATTTTAAAAAAGTAAAAGGGGAACACAATTTGTAACCAAGAAATTAATTTTTTACCCCCGGGGTTTTTTTTTGTTTTTTCCCCCTTTTAAAGCCAAAAAATTTTTTTTTTTTCCCGGGGGAAAAATTAAAATTTTTTTAAAAGGAAAAATTTAAAAAAAAAACACCCACACCCCACACATCAACACACACACACACAACAAACACACACCACACCCATCAAAAAAAACCAAAACCCCACCTCCCCCCAAAAAAAAAAAAAATAAATACAAATTTAAAAATTTCTAAAGGTTTTGCCAAAAATGCAAGTACCAAACTGCCCAAAAATGTGCCTACAAATTTAACCAAATGTCAAATGCCAAAGGTTAAAAAAGGGAAAGGGGAAAACAAAACAAAAAAAAAAAAACAAAAAATCAGCCCAAAGAAAAATTTATCAAAAACTAAATTTCAAACGAGGGGGGAAAAGATCCCAAAAAAAAGTGGGAACAAAAGGGAAAAAAAGACTAAAAAAAGAATTTGGCCTCCAAAAAAAACACTCCCCAGGCAAAAACCAAAATTTTAAAAACAAACCCCCCTTTCAATGAAAATTGGTTGGGGGGGCCCCCTTCCCAATTTTTTCCCAAATTAAAGGGGCCTTAAAAAGAAGCCCCCAAATTAAAAAACAATGCAAAGGGGTTTTTCCGGGGGTTTGTTCAACACCCCAAACCCCAAACACAAAAACCAAAAACTAACTCAAACCCAAAAACCCCAACACCAAAAACACAACATAAAAATCCCCCTAAAACCCCCACACCACACACACACACCCCACACACCCCACACACCACCCCCACACACACACCAAAACACACACACACACACACACACAAAGGAATTTTATTTTTTTTTTGAAAAAATTAAATGGGGGTTTTATTGGAGGGCCAAAGAATTTGGGGAAACACATCTCATTGGGGTTTTAATTATTTGGGGGGAAAAGCCCACCCTCCACAAAGACAGTTTTTTCACGTTGGGTTTGAACTTTCTTTTTCCCCCCCCAAAAAGGTTTTAAAGGGGGGCTTTTTTTTTGGTGGGGTTTTTTTTGGAAAGGGCGAAAAAGGGGGGGGGAAATGGGATTGCATTTTGGGGAACTTTGGTTTTTAAAAAGGGGTGGGGGACGGGGGGGTTGGAACTTCGCCAAAATTTTGGGTGCCTGACGGGGTCAAACATCATTGGGGGAAAAGGGGGGGAATGATGGGGGGTGGGGAAGGAGGTTTGGGGGGGCGTTTTATTGGGGTTTTAAATAGAACCCGTGTTGCCTTTTATAAATGGGGGGGGTGGTGGGGCCTTGGGGGGTCAATGGTTGGGGGGAAGGAGGGTGGGGAAAAGGGTTTTGAGAAGGGACGCTCAGAGGCAATTTTGAAGTTTGTTGGAAAGGGGAAATGGTTTTTTTGACCCCGTTCTTAAAGGGGGGGAATGAGCATGGCTCCCCCAAAGGGGGACATTCCCCTTTTAAAAGGAAGTTTGGGTTTGGGGCTTTGTAATTACACTTTTACCCCTGCTTGGAGCCCTTTGTTTCTGATTGCACGAACGCAAAAAATTATGGCCCAAAATTTATTTGGGCTGATTTTTTCTCCTAAAAGAATTTTGGGGCCTTGGGGGGGGGAAAACAAAACTGCTTAAAATTCATTGCCCGTTTTTGCCCTTCCACATCACAAAGGGGGAAGGAAAATTCCTTTGAGGGGGTTACTTTGGGTTTTTCCCCCCAGGGTTGTTTAAAGTCAATGATTTTCAATAATGTCAGTTTTCAAAAATTTTAAAAAGCTTTTTTTAAGGGTTGTTTTTTGAAGGGAAATAGTGTGTTAAGGTGATGTTTTCCACGTGCTTTAATTATCGAGCTAATTAATAATTTTAGCTTAGTGAACCCTTTCGGGTTTTCCAGTGGGTGACATCACAAAAGGATTCTTTGGGGCACTTTCCCCGGTGGTTTTTTCAGTCTTTTACACCCCGTGAAGGATTAGCATGTTTATGCTTTCTGGGACTGCTTTTTTGCGCAGCCAATCCCCCAAAATCACTCACAGTCAGTTCCCGGGAAAACATTTTGTGGGACAGGGTTTTTGTCGAGGCACAATTTTTATTTCAGGACAACCCCCTCCACTACTGAATCACCCCTTTTGCAACACGGAAGTTCTCTCAGATAAGTTTTTTTTTGCTATGTTAAAAAAATTTTGAATCTTGGGTTGGGGGACGTTCGAAGTATCTCTAAAACTGACACCATTACCAAAAGATACTTCACTTTCCATTAAACCTGTTTTGGGGGTTTTTTTGAAATGTTATCAGTCTGGACGTGGGGGAGCAAAATTTTCTTCCCCCTGGGCCAAAATTGACCCCTGTGACTGCCTGGGGGTGGGCCTGAAGGGAGCTGACTTTGCAGTTCTTCAGAGTGTGTGTTTAGAGCGAGAGGGAAACCCCACCAACAAACTTGGCTGATGGGGGTTTAGGATGGTGAGTACTGGGAAAAGCCCGGGTTGAGGGGGTTTGGGCGAATCTTTTCAGTGTGTTGTCAGGAGGGGGGAGAGGCCCCAATTTAAGGCATGGACGGGAAAAAGGGCAGGGGTGGGCACTGTCAAATCTGCTCTTTTTGCTCTTTTGGGCAGGGGTTTGTCTTTAGGTTTAAAGGGGGCTTGGGGGAAAGGGGTTTTTGTTTTTCATACTCACAAGTGTTTCTGGAAAACCCCGACCTCACCAAAAGGGTTTCACTTTCAGCAGTTTAAGATCAGAACAAACATTTCCAAGCTGAGTTTTTTTTTTTGGGTTTCCTTTTTTAATGTTTGGAGTTGTTTTTTCCCGATCAAAATTTCGCTTTTTAAGGGGCTCAAAGATGGAAAAATTTTAAAACAACTGTGAACAGAAACCCTGCTCCTAGTTTCCCTTTTTTTTTTATAAGCTTTCACGTTCCCAATTTAAACCCCTTTAAAAGGACATTTTGAGATCCCCCAGTGCGAGTTTTAAAAAACAGCCACTTTTTCCCGAGTTTTCTGGAAAATTACCCGCGTAGCTGTTTAATAAAGGGTTTTTTTCAGTTCTTTTTGCTTTCTGTTTCGGGCTTGGGGTTTCAGGGGACGGGCCCCGAAATCGCGAAAAAATTACGACCTTCAAATGTTGGCTGGGAAAATGGAGTTGAAAAGGGGGAGGGGTATCGTTCGTTTTTTTTGGGGAAAAATTGATTAACGGGGTTTTTTCACTTTTTCTTGGGGGAAAAAGAGATTCTTTCGTCGAGCAGTGGGCTTTTTGGGCTCCCCCTGGGGAGTGGGGGGGGAAAAAGGACAAAAACCTTCAATGGGGGTGATTGCTCTTGGGGCTATGTGAAGGGGGAAAAAATAGAGCAAGCATGAATGGAGGGTCCAAATCGTTGACATCAAAGTTCATGGGAGACAAAAGTTTTGTCAGGTGTTTTGAGGTGAAACGTTTCTGGAAAATCCTTGAAGGGGAAAATCACAGGTGTAAATTTGTAGGGATTCAGTCAGAAAGGGTTTCCTCACCATTTTTCATAACCCGGGAATTTGCTTGATGACCTCGCACCAAAATTTTATCCCCCCTGAACCCCAGGCTTGCCTTTTACAAAGCAAGGTCCCCCCTACACTGGGCTTAAAAAATTTCCCCCGTGTGGAGGGGATCTGTTTGGAACAGGGGTTTTTAAGTAAATTTCACGAAAAACTGATTTTTGCAAGATCTGGGGGGGTGAAAATTCTGGGAGCCTTTAAAAGAGAGGTAGGCAAGGCAGAATCCAAATTTTTGTCAAAAAACAGAACACTCTAGACAAAGAAATTTTGGTGATTGGGGGTTTACCCGGGAGGTTTAAAACATTTTCAGATATTCCTTTTATTTTCACCCCACCCAAAATTTATCTGAAATTTTGTCCAGTGTGGGGTTTGGAGTTTTTTTTGGGAGCTCCATTCATGGGCCCATGGTTTTGATGGCCCATAAAAGCATTGAAAATTTGAAAAAAATTTCGTGCTGTGAAGGCTAGTTTCACCAAATAAAAAAAAAACAAGTTTTCACAGCCACTCACGTCCCTGCCCAACAGTGCGGCTCGCCTAAACATTTCGTGTTTCGACACATTATTTTACAGCCCACTGAAATTGTAAGCAGCAATTTGTCCCTTTTTATCTGGCAGTTAAGGGGCTTTGCACCGTTTTTGGAAAAAAATTTTTTTAAAAATGAAGTGCCGTACATTCACCCCAAAAAAAAAAAAGTTTTTAAATTTTTCATCGTTCATCACAAACTTGATTGTGATTTTTTTGCCCAAAAGTATGGGTTTTGAAATTAAAAAACTTACGGTGGTCTTACCAAATTTTGATTGCACAGTGTTTTCAAACCCCAAGGAAGACAATAACGACCACAAACCCCAAAGGGATCAACAACAAATTTTTACAGAAATCTCCAACACAGTTTTAACGCCCCCAAATTTCCGGTGTGGTGTTTTGTGTGGGGTGTGTGTTTTTTGTGGTGCGTGCGCTCGCGCGCGAGTTTGTGTGTGTGTGTGTGTGTGTGTGTGTGTGTGTGTTTTCGTGCGTGCGTGCGCTCGCGCGCGAGTTTGTGTGTGTGTGTGTGTGTGTGTGTGTGTGTGTGTGTGTGTGTGTGTGTGTTGGTTCATTCCATGTGTTATGGTTTGAAACCCGGGAAGAGCTGTACTGTCTCTTGTCGGTCCCTCCCCCCACCTCCTCCTTCCCTCCATCCTTCGCTCCTTCCCTCCCACCCCCCTCCTCTCTCTCTCTCTCTCTCTCTCTCTCTCTCTCTCTCTCCATCTCTCTCTCTCTCTCTCTCTCTCTCTCTCTCTGCATCACTGTCCGTCTGTTGTGCTGTAAGGGGACAGAGTGGGACTGGTGAAGGGTTTGGGGGATGGACTAGGAAGAAATGTAACTGGGGGAGGGGGGGGGGTGTATATAACTGATATCCTTGCATCGATAAAAGGGGTTGGGAGGGTGGATGGGGGAGGGGGGGTGTATATAACTGATATCCTTGCATCGATAAAGGGTTGGGAGGGTGGGATGGGGGAGGGCTAGAACTGTAGTACTATAATCAACATAGTTCATGGTTAATATCTTTTCCAACACGGCAGGTTTAGATGGGGTGGGTTGGGGGGGGGGGGGGGGGGGAGTGGATGACCGTCTGCTCTTTAACGGGAACCCACAGTCTGATGACAACAGGGTTCGATCGAAGACCTCTTGAACAGCGAAAGAGAAGACATGGTATGGGGGTAGGCAGTGTCGGTGGGCGGGCGTTGGCAGGGGGAAAGGGGTGGGAGACACGGAGCTGATGTTGTAAGCTAACATGATAGCTGGATGAGTCAGTTCGAAGGGTCGGAAATGTGGGGCTGAACAAGAGGCTGGAGGAGTGAACTAACGATAATCAGGGGGGGGGTGGGGGGATTTGGAATTCTCTGTGAAAATTCATCTTACTGAGGTGGGCGGTTTGACGGAATGGGATAATATAACGCAGAACGGAGAGAGAGAGAAAGAGAGAGAGAGGAGAGAGAGAGAGAGAGAGTGAGAGAGAGAGAGAGAGAGAGAGAGAGAGAGAAAGAGAGAGAGAGAGAGAGAGACAGACAGACAGACAGACAGACAATGGGAGCAAAGAAGAGAGAAGGATAACAGGACGGCACTACCTACGACATAGACGAATCGATCAGGTCTGGCACCAGTTGGTTGAAGAAGGATTTCCTCCAGAGTTCTGGTTAAAGTTTAATGTCGGCGATAGTCGGTTGTGTCATCAGCCACGTTCTCGTTCACTTCCGGGGCTCAACTGGTTCATCAAGCCTGAAGCCAGTTTACGCAACAGAGATCCACCGTGCCAGATCCCCCGTCAAGTCTAAATTAGAAAAAAAAAATCTACAGAAGAGGAATTTCACGTTCACACAACCGTGAATGTTGAGATACAAAAGTTTCTGAGATGCAACGTTACCTGGAGAGCTGGAAGCGAACGAATTTTTCAGGGCGAAGGACACCAGTTGTGGGGCAATCAACACCTTTGGTTCGGCCAGTTTTCGGATGAGTGCGTGTATGTGCAAAGGATAGAGAAAGGGCAGACTGGTTTTTTGCAACAGTCTTTTACATAGACAAATTTTAAATGTGATTAATAGCGAACCGCTAAGAAAACGTAGACAAACGAGTTAATCTGACAATAAATTGGTTTCAGTCAGTCAATAGACAAACGATTCACAAGACAGAACATAATGATTCCTCCACCCCTCTCCAGGGTTTTGTCTTGTGATTCGTTTGTCTACGTTTTCTTGGCGGTTCGCTGTTTATTACATTCAAAATGTGTTCAGATTTCCGCCTGCAGTCGCCTCACTTTGCAACCAGATTTTACATATACGTTCGTTCTCATCCACACATCAAAGTTGACAGGAAAAAAAAAGATCAAAGATGAAGACTGGGGAGCACGCACGCACGCACTCACGCACGCACGCACGCACGCACGCACGCACGCACGCACGCACGCACGCACGCACGCACGCACGCACGCACGCACACACACACCACACACACACACACATACACACTAATGAGTCCATTATGCATATATTATATTAGCATGCGTGGAGACTTCACCAACGATCGCGCGGCCATCATATCCTTTGTTTTGATCACACATTGTCCCTCTCTTTTAAAGGATGTACAACGAAGCAGAGTGCGTTTTTTGCTGTTTTTTTTTTTTTTTTAGTCGGTTTCGTTATCGTACAGCGTATTATCCCGTATTATGTGAAGTTTTGGCTCCATTCCTTTCTTTCCATGTCACGAGATAACTTGACCTGGAGTATGAAATACACAGTTGTATGGATCTCTATTCCCTACACAGATCTGAAATGTGTGTGTGTGTGTGTGTGTGTGTGTGTGTGTGTGTGTGTGTGTGTGTGTGTGTGTGTGTGTGTGTGTGTGTAAGAGAGAGAGAGAGAGAGAGAGAGAGACAGACAGACAGACAGACAGACAGACAGACAGGCAGAAGAGTATGTGTGTGTGGGTGGGTGTATGTGCGCGC
>CM031600.1:60294549-60302049 GCA_018398815.1 Conus ventricosus | reverse complement strand
GTGGACGGGGTAGACAGAGCAAAAGACTTCATTCATTCTCGTTCACTCATTCATCCCCTTCATTCATTCATTCATTATTACATTCATTATTGTGGTCATTATTTTCGTATATCCCCGTTCTGGTCCACCCCCTCCACCCGATCACGAGCCAGCCTCCCCCCCCCCCCCCCCCCCCCCCCCCACGAAAACTCTAACCTCTTTCTCCTCACCCATGCACGCACATCTTCTCCATCCATCGTTGCGGCAGGCTCTGCTGGGACTGCGGCACAACGACCCCACCAGTGGCCGTTTGCTGGGGGGGGGGGGGGGGGGGGGGGGGGGGGGGTGGGGATAGCGGAATAGCACCATGGGGGAGGCGAAAGTTAGGGTTGGAGGTAGTAGGACACATATGGTGGGATGAAGGGGAGGATATAATGCCTCTGAGATATCACTCAAGATATGGCGGCTTAAAAACGTTGGTTATCGCTGTGTGGGAAAAGGCAAAATAGAGTCTTGCTTTGACATTAGAGAGAGAGAGACCTGCGTAAATGTTGCTTACTGCTGAGGGAGTTGCTGTGAACTCTGCGTCATCCTAGCCTGTCGTGTCTCCTGTGAATTGTGTACCCTGCTACCCTTCTCGCCGATGAATTCTGAATCCTGCTAGCCCTTCCGCTAGACATCCTGCACCCTCCTTGCTGCCCTTCCCCGTGAAATCTCCGCTCATCGACGCTGTCATATGCAGTATACTTCATCGGATTCTCCTTTGTGCGAATTTTGCACCGTCCTGCCCCCAGCCTAAGTGAAATCCTCACCCTTCTACCCTTCTGTGTGAATTTAGCTTCTTCCTACTTACCCCTTTGTGAAGTCTAAATCAGCTTCCCTGCCGCTGTGGACTCCACACTCTCCTACCCGTCCCCTTTTTGGAATCTACAGCGGTCTTGCATTGCTCTGTGAGTTTGGTACCCTCTTGCACCTTCTATCCCTTTCCTGTGAATTCAACACCCTTCTATCCCTTTCCTGTGAATTCAACACCCTTCTGTCCCTTCCCTGTGAATTCTGCACCCTTCTGTCCCTTCCTGTGAATTCTACACCTTCTGTCCCTTCCCTGTGAATTCTGCACCTTCTGCCCCTTCCCTGTGAATTCTACACCTTCTGTCCCTTCCCTGTGAATTCTACACCCCCTTCTAATTCTCACCTTCCCTGTACTATTCTACACCTTTTATCCCTTCCCTGTGAATTCTGCACCTTCTGTCCCTTCCCTGTGAATTCTACACCCTTCTATCCCTTCCCTGTACATTCTACACCTTTTATCCCTTCCCTGTGAATTCTGCCACCTTCTGCCCCTTCCCAGAAATTCTGCACCTTCTGTCCCTTCCCTGTGAATTCTACACGTTCTGCCCCTTCCCTGTGAATTCTGCACCTTCTGTCCCTTCCCTGTGAATTCTGCACCTTCTGCCCCTTCCCTGTGAATTCTGCACCTTCTGACCCTTCCCTGTGAATTCTACACCCTTCTGTCCCTTCCCTGTGAATTCTGCACCTTCTGTCCCTTCCCTGTGAATTCTACACCCTTCTGTCCCTTCCCTGTGAATTCTACACCCTTCTGTCCCTTCCCTGTGAATTCTACTCCCTTCTGTCCCCTCTCCCTGTGAATTCTGCACCTTCTGTCCCTTCCCTGTACATTCTGCACCTTCTGTCCCTTCCCTGTGAATTCTACACCCTTCTATCCCTTCCCTGTAAATTCTGCACCTTCTGTCCCTTCACTGTGAATTCTGCCCCCTCTGCCCCTTCCCTGTGAATTCTACACCTTCTGTCCCCTTCCCTGTGAATTCTACACTCTTCTGTCCTTCCCTGTGAATCCTACACCCTTCTGTCCCTTCCCTGTGAATTCTCACAGCCCTTCTGTCCCTTTCCCTGTGAATTCTACCCCTTCTGTCCCTTCCCTGTGAATTCTACACCCTTCTGTCCCTTCCCTGTTTGAATTCTGCACCTTCTGCCCCTTCCCTGTGAATTCTACACCTTCTGTCCTTTCCCTGTAAATTCTACACCTTCTGTCACTTCCCTGTGAATTCTGCACCTTCTGTCCCTTCCCTGTGAATTCTACACTCTTCTGCCCCTTCCCTGTGAATTCTGCACCTTCTGCCCCTTCCCTGTGAATTCTACACCTTCTGTCCCTTCCCTGTGAATTCTGCACCTTCTGTCCCTTCCCTGTGGATTCTACACCTTCTGTCCCTTCCCTGTGAATTCTACACCCTTCTGCCCTTCCCTGTGAATTCTGCACCTTCTGCCCTTCCCTGTGAATTCTACACCTTCTGTCCCTTCCCTGTGAATTCTACACTCTTCTGTCCCTTCCTGTGAATTCTACACCCTTCTGTCTCTTCACTATGAATTCTGCACCCTTCTGTCCCTTCCCTGTTAATTCTGCACCCTTCTGTCCCTTCACTGTGAATTCTACACCCTTCTTTCCCTCCCATGTGAGTTCTGTTTCCTCGTCTCTTTTCCGTTAGCATTGTAGACCATGTTTTTGCTCCATAGAACTCTGAACTTTGTTATCCCGTGTCCTTCGATATCTTTGCACCTTCTATCTACTCTTCTCTTCTAAATTCGGCACCAGCACCTTCCTTCCCCACTTCCCCACTCCTGCCCTGTGACTTGTGAACCCTCATACCCTGCCCCTGTGAATAATGCACCTTCCTACCATTCCCATCCTTTTCCTGTAATTTGGCACTTTCCTTCCCTTTCCCTTTGAAGTTGGCATCTTCCTACCCTTTCCCTGTCAATTTTGACATCTTCCCATCCTTTCCTTTAAATGTGGCACCTTCCCAGCCTTTCCCTGTAAATTTGGCAACTTCCTACTGTTTCTTTGTGCCTTTGGCACTTTCCTACCTTTTCTCTGTGCATTTGGCACTTTCCTACCTTTTCTCTGTGCATTTGGCACTTTCCCTAGGAATTCCCGAGGCATATTCCCGTTCCTCCGAGAATTCGCCGAATTTGTACCCTTTCCTTGTAAATTTGGCACTTTTCCAGCCTTTCCCTGTACATTTTGCACTCCCCCATCCTTTCCTTGTAAGCTGGGCACGTTCCCGTCCTTTTCTGTAAATAGAGCACTCTCACACCCTTTCCCATGAATTTGGCACTTTCCCATTGTTTTCCTGTACATTTGGCACTTTCCCATTTTTCCTGTACATTTGGCACTTTCCCATTGTTTTCCTGTACATTTGGCACTTTCCCATTGTTTTCCTGTACATTTGGCACGTTCCCCCTCCTTCACTGCAGATTGGCGCTCTCCGTCCTTCCCTGTCAATTTGGCACGTTCCTCACATTTCCCGTAAATTTGACACCTTCCTGCCCTTCCACTGATCATTAGCGCCTCTTCTTATCCGTGTGAACCGTGCACGCTTAACCCTTCCATGTGAATTCGCAGCGCCCCCCCCCCCCCCCTCCCGTACTTTCTCTTGAATGCTGCAGTGCTCTCCTTTAAGGAACTCGCTCCTTCCGCTCGCTGTGAACTGTGCAGGCCACACACCAGAATTAGGATTTTGCTCTAAATCACTATATAACCCATGTAAGCGTTTTGAGGTGTGGCATAAATTTGAGCCAAAAATGGAAATTAGACTGATAAGATATCAAATGACCCCCACCCCCCCCCACCCACCCCTAATCAACAATCTTTTCACGTGTTTTTAGGGATTTCTCCAGATGCAATCATTCACAATCAAAAAATAACGTGAGCAACCCCTTACCTCACATGTTAGGCCTTCCCATTCACCCGTGACCGTGTCTTTGCGCCAAGTGGTTTCCTCCAAACAGTCCCGTTCCTTTCAGTTTCATCTGTCTGCTTGGAACCACCTGGCATGTATGTACCTTGATGGAGGGGCATAGGAAAGAAAAAATGGTAAGTCAGCTTTCAGACACTAAGAAATCTAATTGTCGTCGTCTTCGTTGTCGTCGTCGTCGTCGGCATCCTTCCGTCTTCGGGAGACGATGGTGCAGCATCCGTATGTTGGGGTTGCCTGCGCTTTCGCCAGTAGATGTCCAGTCCGATTCGCGGGCGGCAGTTTCTGTTGCATTTGCTGCACGTGAACGGTGATCTAAATGTGCCTGACTATAAATACACGACTCCTTAAGCAAGCCCTTGACGCGTTAATTTTTGGTGTGCAGCCTGCATCCATCTCTCTCTCTCTCTCTCTCTCTCTCTCTCTCTCTCTCTCTCTCTCTGCCTGCTCACCTCCGCTCGCAGTTGCCGGCCCTTACCTACTCCCACGCAGGCTCTGGAGAGAGAGAGAGCACGATGGCGGCATTTCCACATCGCATGTAAAGCGGAGACCCGCTGAATCTCCCCGGAGGCTGGCATGCATGTGGTCATGCTGATGCTGCGGTGTGAGTAAAGAGGGGTAGGGCCTGGAACGACATGCTGCTCGCTGAAAATACCGACGACAGAGCGTAGGTCAATCTCCTCGCTCGTTCCCCCACAGCCCCATCCCTCCTCTAAGACTCCTCCACTCTCACCCTCCCTGTTCTCATATACTCGAGCTCAGAATGTCATCCTCATGCAGATGCTCGTACGAAATACACGCACACATATACACGCGCGCGCACGCACGCACACACTCGCACGCACGCACGCACACACACACGCACGCACTCGCACGCACGCACGCACGCGCGCCCACACACACACACACACACACACACACACACACACACACACACACACACACACACACACACACCACTGCTCTCTGACCGTTGGTTCGAACACAATAGTTCTTAGTTCTCGTACCCGTCCTACCCGCAAAATATTTAAGCGTCCGCGGGTGAATTGCCTCTTCCAAGCCTCCATTCCACCCCACCCCACCCCCACCACCCCCCACCCCCACCACCAACACTCCTCGCTTCAGGTCTGTCATGTGACTTCTGACGTGTTTCCCGACCTGCGCGCAAGTCAGACAACGTCTCGCACGCCATCTCTCACGCGTCTTCATAGAATAGAGGAGACGTTGATCAGTCCCATGTTCACAGGAAGCGGAATTAGCTTTGTTACTTCCGGGAGCGACGCTCGATGGTCTGCCGAGCGAAGCAGAGAGCGTCTGTTGTTTGGACAGAGGGAGCGGCGGGCACGTGATAGCCGTGGGCAGGGAGGAACTGCATGGCGATGGCCTGAGATCGTTGGAAGATTGGATCGTCGGCTGTCACGTGTCTTCCTCGGCTCTCTTCCTCCCTTCCTTTCTTCCTTCCTTCCTTTCCTGTCTTCCAGCCCCTTGTAGATCGAATCGGGAGCGTGCCGGTGTTCCCCAGGTTCTATGTTCCCCAGTAGCGCTGTTCCCCGTGTCTCTGTTCCCCAGTGTCGATGTTCCCGACCGAAAAAGCGTGCCGCTATTCCCGTACCGGTGTTCCCCAGGTTCTCTGTTCCCCAGTAGCGCTGTTCCCCAAACCGATTTCAATGCACGTTAGCGCTAGTACGGGCCCTACCAAACAAAAAAATGCACATGCCCACCCCCCACCCCCGCTCCCCTCCCCGCCGAGAGAGAGAGAGAGAGAGAAGAGAGAGAGAGAGAGAGAGAGAGAGTTGCACGTGCCCCACGCGTGTCAACTCAGGTTGTTCCCATTTTAACCGCTACATTGGAAGTGTCATCGCGCTTCTGTCGTCTGCAAAGCGTGTCACTTGGCGTGGCCCCAGGGCTCATTGCCGGCACCGTTCCAACGGATGGGGGGAGGGGGGGGGGGGCAATTTCGCTGTGAGTTTTCTTGGTCAAATCAGTAAGAAAAACGGAATAGTTCGATCGCGTATGATTCTAGAACGGGAAGCATGAATTTGTGACGCCACAAAGGGTTTTGACAGTGATTTGCTTCTTTTTAACGCTTTGAACTCATATCCCTTAGTTTATATCACTCTTTGCGTGAGCTACACCTTTTCTTTCCCAACGGCCATTTTACTTTTAGACTGTCTACACAGACCTGATGGGGTCATGCAAGTGCTGACCTGCTGGTTCCAGCGCTGTCCAGTCGGCATGAAACCCCTCTTCTACGGCCCTCCCGCTCCACCCCCAATACCCCGACCCTCCCCCCTCCTCCCCCCTCCCACCCCGCCCTCCCACTGCCTCGCCTATAGCAATGAAAACAACAGTAACAACGTTTAAGTCAGCAAAACCCACCAACACCGCCAACGGCAAAAACTGGGGAACAGCGGGCCTGGGGAACACCGGGACTGGGGAACACCGGGACCGGGGATTTGCGGGAATGGGGAACAGCAGGATCGCCACAGGTTGGGGAACAACGAAACTGGGGAACTTAGGGACTGAATTTCGATTTTTCTTGAGGGGAACACCGGGACTGGGGAATATAGAGACTGGGGAACAAAGAACCTGGGGAACAGCGGCATGACCCCGAATCGAAGACGGCGGAGACTGATGAAATGTTGGCTTCAGCGCTCTATGGTCATTTGTACGATGTTTGTATAATGTTTGTATATTTACTGTGTGCTCCCGTGTATGTTTGTATTCATTTTTGTTTGTTGTTTGTTTGCTTCTAAGTCCCCCTCTTCTCCCTCCCTTACCCTTTCCCGTCCCCGAGGCTGTAGTTGTATTAAACTCTTGAAATCGTGTTGATTGAAGAGGGGTGGAAAATGAATGTGAATATTTTAGTGAGGGTAAGTAGATGAGCTCAAAGCGTTTTCGCAATATGCCCCTTTCCCCCATAAAAAAATCAAAGTACGCAGAATCGAAACGTTACATGTTGATGATCATGACAAATGAAAGGGGGGGGGGGGGGAAATTTTCCAGTGAAACAGAGGGGAGAGAGAGAGAGAGAGAGAGAAAGAGAGAGTGTGGTGTGTGTCTGTGCGCGCGCGCGCGCGCGCGTGTGTGTGTGTGTGTGTGTGTGTGTGTGTGGAGAGAGAGAGAGAGAGAGAGAGAGAGGAGAGAGAGAGAGAGAGCGTGACTGTCAATGGCTATTTCATTAGTAAGCAACCTTAGCCTATCAATGTGATTTCTGCAAATTCTGTTGCCTTTTGTTTTCAATTGATGATAGACAGTTAATCGATGTCATTCGTTCAGTCATGCTGCATGCACACACACACACACACACACACACACACACACACACACACACACACACACACACACACACGCTCTTGCATATTCCGTCAGTCTGTCTCGCATGCACCACAATACATCAAACACTCTCACTCAAATCCAGAGTCACCGTCAGGCTTCCCACGGACACGATTACCACGCACACAGAATTATTCCTCTGCCGCCTCACACAGAGAGACCCACGCATCAAACACGCACAGCCTAATCCTTCCCTCCATCTTCTCGATGGGGGGGGGGGGGGGGGGGGGGGGGGGGGGGGCTCTGTCACGTGACTGTTCGTATTTCCTGACCTTCACACGAAGACAGCCGCGCATTAAACGCACACCCGTCTAAACCTCTCTCACTCACTCCCTTCCCTCCCTTCCCTCCTGCCTTCGTCGTCTAGTCTCGTGACTCGTGACATATTTCCGGTTCTGCGAACCGGATGTCT
>CM031600.1:60279549-60282049 GCA_018398815.1 Conus ventricosus | reverse complement strand
CAAGCTCTCTCAACAACACACTTGGTAAAGTGGGTAGTACCCTGTCATCGTCAGCCAAGGGGCAGTCAAAGGGGGCAGGCAATTCAGCCTCCCAAGTCAGCGTTATCAGAAGACCAACACCCCCTCCCCCTCGTCCTTCTCCTGTCTCTTCCACCCGCCCACACTTCTCTCAGGTTTCTTCTTTCCAGTCGTCTTGTCTAGCGAGCCACGCCTCAGGGGGGAATGTTCACCTATTTTTATTTTCTTTCGCACGTCCACATACCATGAGAGAGAGAGAGAGAGAGAGAGAGAGAGAGAGAGGAGAGGAGAGAGGAGAGGAGAGAGAGAGAGAGAGAGAGAGAGAGAGAGAGAGAGAGAGAGAGGAGAGGACTCGGGGATTGAGAGGGAGACAGACAGACAGACAGACACAGAGAGAGCAAAAGAACCCAGCGAGGGATCGATCTGTTGAACTGCTCTCTGGAAAAAAGCACATGGTTGTGAAGTGGCCACACACAGTTATTACCCAGGGACAGGACGGAACATCTCTGCCATCCCCAGCCTGACTGAAAATACTTCACGTTAAGCTCGCCCGTGGGTGCAGAGAATATGAGCCCCCCCCCCCCCCCCCTTCCCCCCCCCCCTCCTCCTCCCTCCCAACCCTAAACCAACTCTACGTTATATTTTTCCATCAGAGAAAGCGATTATGCGCCACAGATGCGGTGCAATTTTACACGATATTCACCGGTTACTGGTCACTAGTCGCAATGAGACGGGGGGGGGGGGGGGGGGGGGGGGGGGGAGCACTGGAAGCACCCCAATGATGACCATTGCTCCAATAGTCCTGAGGAGAAGACATTCATTAAAACACTCTACAGGAGGAAATGGAAACAGCAACACCCAAATTCCAACCAGGCTGACTGCGACTATCACCTAAGCAGAAAAGATCAAGTGCTACTGTTAAGACTAAGGACTGGACAATAACAGACTGAATGCACACATGTACAAAAAGTACAAGATTGGCGAGTCTGCGATGTGCCCATGCAGAGAGGCCGACATAGACACTGAGCACACACTGCAGGACTGTCACCTCCGTGCTACTGCCGGGCAGGACACATGGCCGGAGCCAGTGGCTCTGAGGGCCAAGCTCTACGGGGACCTGGCGGACCTTCGGAGGACAGCCAAACTTCACGCGGGCAACTGGCATCACCGTCTGAGTGTTTGAAAAGAAGAAGCACCAGCAGTCTCCCTCTCTCTCTTACGGTTTGTTGGCCAGTGCTTTGGACGCGGCGAAGCTTTCCCTGGTCCACTCAGCAGTGTCATCATCAGTCCACGTCCGTTTTTCCCGTCTGCTTCTGTCCTCTCTTCATTCTGCGACGTGTCTTGGAGGATGGTCCTGGACAAGTCTGCTTGATCCTGTCACATGTCCACACGACGTCAGCTTCCGTTTCCGTCTGTGGTCATTTGTTCTTCGTGGTGCCGCCTTGTTCATTCTGCAGGATGTCGACGTGTGTCACGTGCTCAGTGTGTGCGATGATGAGTGGGTACTCCTCTGGAACATCTCGCCGTCTCCGCTTGGATCTTCCTTTTTCGCAGTTCTGCTGTCGGAGAGCACGCTTCGCCTGTTTCCAGGAAGATGGATAGCACGATTCCGTGCGAAAAATCTCAAGCAGGAAGCTGCCTTACTGAAGAGCAAGACATGATGAACATGAGGACGGAGCACTGTTCAGTCTTTGTGTCCGACTGTCCCTTTTGAGAGTGCCGTGACGCGTGGATGTGGAATTAGGAAAATGATATCTGGGTGGTTGGCTTTCACAGCCTTTCAGTTTATTGGACAACGTTGTTTCGAAACGAACGAGAAACGGGAATGATTCATTCGCCTCAAGACAGGCATCTCAGGCGAAGTAAATACTCATGGCAGGAGACACGTTTCCCCACGTCCGCTTGACGCATACATTGAATCATGCTTACAATATCCGGTGCTTAGTTATCTTCATGTCCAGGATCGGTGCGAAACGCGCAATAATTACTAATTTTCCACGAAACAACCTTGGTATCCAGGTCACCTTTCCGTCATCAGTTTGTGCTGTATTTATGATCGTAAATTTCAATGCAGATGGGTTTTTTTGCTGCTCGGATTGTTCCATAGTTTTCAGGAGACCAGAGAGTACTATTTGGAGAACAGGGATGGAGAGTTGTCGCCCTTAACCCGGTCTTGGCCAGATGAATGTCGTTTTTTTGTGGCTAATGGTGTTTTAAGCCAGCGACACCTCCAGGGCTCTACCAATCCGTCGCATCGATCTTTGCTTGATGCCCCTTTCTGCCTCTGATCTTGCCTCCTTCCGGGGGAAATTTCGGATGCAAATATATTGAAAACAGCGATCTCCTGTCCCGTCTACCCACATCCCCTCTCACCTCATCTTTCCCCGCTCTCGAGACGAAACCGACGTAGCATAAATGTCTACGTCCTTTGAAGTCTTTCACACTGTGAAAGACTGTCCCTGAATATGGAGATTATATTACT
>CM031600.1:60249549-60274549 GCA_018398815.1 Conus ventricosus | reverse complement strand
TGTTCTGTTTCTTCCGTCATGTCTTGTCTCTCTGTTCTATGTCAGCTGTCTGATTACTCCTTCGTTTATTCTCTGTACGTGTCATCTCCTGTTTCTGCTTTCATTCGAATGACGTCATTGTGGGTTTCCTTCTTGGTTTACTGTCTCTCCATCTCACTTCAGTTTCTAACTTTTTCCCCCTTTCGTTCACTGTGTTTGAATCCACGTTATTGTCTGTCTTGTCATTTGTTTATTGTGTCTTTTGTTTACTGTGTCTTTATTACACGTATTTTCCATTTCCTCCTTTGTTTACTTTCACGAAATCCCTTTACCGTTATCTGTTGATTCCTTGGCTGTCTGTAGAATCGGCGTCAGTTTCAGTTCCCTCCCTTTGTACACTGTCACTTCACTCCATGTCACTTTCTTTCGCTTTGTTTCCTCCTGCGGTTATGGTCTCCTCTTCTTGTCAGTTTCTGTTCCTTCCGTTTGCTTCTGTCTCTGTCTATTTTCTCCGTACACTGTCTCTCCACTCCGTGTCATTTTTTCCCCATTTCTTCCTTCGTTTACCGTCTTTTTACTCCATGGTTTTTATTTTCTCCGTTTCATCTTTCATTGCCTACCTGGCCACTACACACGCATTCATTTTTCTTTCACTTCTTCGGTTACCGCCACTGTACATCACGCCGTATTCCGTGTCTACCTTCGCTTACTGGACCCCTCCACGCCGAATTCCATGGTTTGATTCTGTCTTTCAAGTACACACTGTTTCCTCGTTCACTTATCGCTTTCTTCTTCCTCTGCTGTCGCTCCAGCGCCCACACAGGCAAAGAAGAGTCCAGGGTTCTAGTGTTTCGCCATGACCCGGGCCAGGTTTCATGCATGTTCAGCCGGGAGCTGAATTCGACCTGACTGACCTAGTATAAGCAGGTAGTGACACTGTGGGTCTGTTCTCTATCTGCGTATGAGAAGCTGTCCAGCTGTTGGGATCCTGCAGTTCCTCGGACATTGTGGTCGGTGCCAGAGTGGGATGGCTGGAGAGTTCAGGGTGGAAAGGTGGTGGGGCATTCACGGTTTGAGAAGACGAGCGGTGTCGCATCTCCGCTTCCATCCTCGGTCATTATCTTTCTGCTGAGATGTGTAGGTGTGAATGAATGTGTGCACCAGCTAATTTTCTCTGTCTCCCTGTCTGTCTGTTTGTCCATCGTCTGTCTGTCTGTCTGTCTGTCTGTCTCTCTGTCTCTGTCTCTGTCTCTCTCTCTCTCTCTCTCTCTCTCTCTCTCTCTCTCTCTCTCTCTCTCTCTCTCTCTCTCTCGTTTCAGTGTGGGATTTTGTGTGTGTGTGTGTGTGTGTATGTGTGTGTGTGTGCGTGTGCGCGCGCGTGCGTGCGTGCGTGCGTGCGCACATGTGTGTGTGTGTGTGTGTGTGTGTGTGTGTGTGTGTGTGTGTGTGTGTGTGTGCGCGCGCGCGTGCAATATCTGTATATCTCTGTATGTGTGTGTGTGGATATGTGAAGTGGATTAGGGGGGGAAAGTCGTGCGTGGGTCAAGAAGGCGTGCGTGTGCGTGGGCTGGTGGCTGTCATTTAGCGCCATTATGTCCCCACCCTGTCACTGTCCTACAATCCCCAACTGTTTCACGAACCTTCCAATACCTTGGGGCCATTTGCAGTCCCTCCTCATCCCGCTCACCCCCCCCCCCACCCCCCCCCTCCCCGTTCATGCCGACAAGGCAGTCCTCTCCCCCACCCCCTCCCTCCATCCCCATCTCCCCCCACACCTATATTTCTCACCCCCTTGCTACCATCACCCTCCTACCCCATCCCATCCAGCCCCACTATCCCATCTTAGCAAACTATTAAGAAAATAGCGGTTCTTTCTCTCCTCTTTACCGTACCCTGGGGAGAGAGGATACAAAGGCTGCAGTGTGCAGAGGAGGGATGGAGGGTGGCTGGACTTTTGACCTGAAGTCTGTTGACTTACAGAATGGATGGCCAATGGCCGTACTCTCCGCAGCCACCGGTGCTGCTGCTGCCTGTGTTTAACTCCAGTCTGTGGTACTTGAGGGCTCTGTCTGCCATGGAGGGTGCTAGTCGCTCTGGACGTGGATCTGTTGCCTGGTGGCTGTCTTCCCGTTCTTCCTGCAACTGCATGACCTGAGTTGGATTCCACTGGTCTCTATCCCTTATCTCGTTGTTTGTCTGTTTATATTTGTCTGTGTCTGTACGTACCTACGCACGCGCGCACGTGCTTGTGTACGTATGTAGGTGTGTGTGTGCGCGCGCGCGCGCGCGCGTGTATGTGTGTGTGTGTGTGAGAGAGAGAGAGAGAGAGAGAGAGAGAGAGAGAGACAGAGACAGAGAGCGAGAGCATGTGTATGTGCGTGTGTATGTGCGTGCGTGTGTGTGTGCGTGTGCGTGTATGTGAGTGCATGCGTGCGTGCATGTGTGTGTGTGCTTACGTGCGTGTGTGTGTGCGTACGCGCGTGCATGCATGCATATGTGCGTATGTGTGTACACGGCCATGCAAGGGTATGCGAGTGAGCGGGTTCTGATGCTCGTGTTTGTAGCTCTCCCTGTCTCTCTGCGAGTCCATCCCTAGTTCCACCCCTTCCACCTCATGTTTCCTTCCCACATCCCTCCCTGCCCAGTGCTTTGCCTCCTCCAGGGCGCTTAGCACCTCGGGCCACTTTCCCCATCGCTCTTAGCCACCCGTCTTGTTCGCGTGGATCATAATTATTTCGATCCTCTTAGCTTGGTTCTCAACAGTTCTCCTCAAGTCTTCAGCAGTGCTTTCAAGAAAAGAGAGGCTACTCTGTGCTACTCTGTGTGGAAAGGGAGAGAATGCGGGTTTAACAGGACTTAGGCCTGTGTTACACGGGATGTCGCCACACACTGTTCCATGCTGGAGAAAAAAAAAAGCGTGCAGCGTAGTGTTTTCTGTCGCTGTTTAGGTTTCTTTTTCTTTATTTTATTGAAAAATTGCATGGGAGTGTAAGTATTCCTCAGCGTCTGATGATCAGAGTAGATACATCAACGAATTGATATCCACTAATTGAAACCCTTACCGTTTATATGGTATGATTGAAAACAACGTAATAAAGTCTCCTTACCTTTGGTATTTTCAGCTTCTCGGATTCATTTCACAGATGATTTTACATCAACTACATCACACAAGACTAAAGTGAAATCATGGCCACCTCATAACCTGTGACTCGCTACACCAAAGCCTTAGGGCATGAACGTTAACGCGATGAAGCCAAAGACAGCATCAACATAGAGTTATTCTGACAATGTAGAAATGTCACTGCCCTTTATACGCTCAGCATCTACGGGGAAGGGATTTCTACCGCAGCCTGCAGTGCCTCTATCCTTCCAGACCAGCTGTTCTTTATGGCGCTGATCGATGAGGATGATGAAGGTGATGCTATGTATGTCCATTTAGGTCTGAGGTGCATGACAGGGCTGTACTCTACGCTTACTTTCGTAATGTATCTCGGCGGGCAGCCAGGCCTGAGAATACAGACACCTGCCGTGGTGGTCAGGAAATTTGAGCCGGTCGGAGCAGAAAAATCACACAAATAAATGGGTTTGTGTCAACCTCGGGTGATGTCAGTGGAGGAAGGACTAGCGCACAGCCCAAACACACTCACAGCTTGCTTACGATCTCATTCATATATCATGCATTTGTCACATCAAACCACTAGTAAAGTCTATAACTTTACTACACATGTTCATAGAACGAAACATCAATGCATATGGAATCAAACAAAATAAAACATTCTCTCTTTCCCGAACTTCACAAATCATTTATCTAAAACATCATTAACTAACCCGGGTATAAATAGATTTCTACTTTACCTGGCCAGGTGATCTTAACTATTCACGAATCACTGTCTTTTTCTTTTCCTTTTTTTTTTCCTCACTGTCACTTTCACAACACGACACAACTGCTGGCACTGGTGTTGGTCTGCTTGCACCGGTCAAGCTGGACTGCTGGCACCGGTCAGGCTGGACTGCTGGCGTTGGTCAGGTTGGACTGCCGATGAAAGTGGCGCTGGCCAAGTATGAGGTCGAACCCCCGGTTCAGATAGAACAGTGACTATCAACATCGATCTGTTCTCTTTTCTTTCTTCCTGCATTAACGCATTGCACTTTCTCTCTCTCTCTCTTCTAGTCTGCTCTTATCAAATGGACATGGTTGCTTTCTTTTCTTTTTTTTTCTTTTCTTTCTTTTCCTCCTCATTAGTTAGCAGCTCTCTCTCTCCACATCTCTCCTCAGTCCTTCCTCTGCAGACTATCTCATGCTAATCTCTCAACTTGGTTCTCTTCTCTCCTCCCCTCATCTCTCTGCTTTTCTCTCCTCAGAGATTACACTCAGACCTCTCTCTCTCTGTCTCTCTCTTCGTTCTCCCCTCGTTCTCCCCGTTCTCTCACTCTCACATCCTTCTTATTCTGTTCCGATCTGTCCAAAAAGGGCGAGTACCATTGGTCAGTATTTTTACCCCTGATACTCGAAGTTATCTCCTCTAATTCCATTGGATGTTCAAATCATGCCAGTCATGCCTACACGCCTTACTCTCTGTGGTGGTCAATTGGTCATTTAATTGATTAGCTAGATTTCACCCCACCACGCACTACCTTCCCCCCTTTCCTACTTAACTGGCGCCGTGTGGCTTAGCTCGTGGACACTGGTCACTCTAAATTGGCCAGATGAGTCTGGGCAGGCGTCACGACGTCTGACCAAACCTACCGAGACCTGTCGGTCCAGCCACTCAGACTGTCTGCTGTCTCCTTGCTGTGCTTAAATTGGCCAGATGAGACGCATGGAGCCGTCTTCGTGGCGCCAAGATGTCTGCGTTTGGACTTATGTCCAGTTGAAGTGGCCGGCGACGGACCACACTTTGGTTGTGTTGAATTTTGACCGTGACAATTTCCCCTTGCAAAAGACTATGCACCGCATTGTCTCAAAACAACGGTACAAAAAAGACAACGACCGAATTTGCTGAACCACAGCTACACGTGCAAAGTTTGAAAAATACTTTACAACCAACGGTTTATAAATTATAAAATATATCATTAGTGGATACCACTCCAATGAGTTATCATTGACGTGCGCTCTTGCGTTATTTCAACTCATTTTATAACGACCTCTGTGCGCACTTATGCAATTCCCCTACCTGCGGATTTGCCATCTCTCCTCTTCACAATTCTTATGAAAAGCACAATATAATATGATCACGATCCATGACACTTCACTGAGGAATCTCCATCCTCACTTATTGCAAATAATGCATCACTGCACAAGCGACTGTATGCTCCAAGCATAACTACATTCACATGAACAAGTCTCACAAAGAAAATATGAACAAGTCTCACACAAAGAATATGAACCATAGCCAACTGGGAATGAACCATATCCAATCAACATACTGTCATCAACACATATTATCAACAAAGCACCCCGGATATGACTGACTTCCTCTGAGTTGCAGCTTGCTAGACTACACGGCTTAAATAGTCAGCTCCGACATTCTGTTGACCGGGAATGTACTGCACTCGGTACCTGTAGGGCTGCAATGCCATTGCCCAACGCAGCACTCTGCTGTTTTTCAACTGCGCCTCCTGCAGGAATTTGAGTGGTTGGTGATCAGTCTCTATCACGAACTCCTTCCCATACAAGTATTTGTGGAACTTCTGCACGGCCCACACGACAGCTAAACACTCCTTCTCCACCGTTGCGTACCCTTCTTCACACTTTGTCAACTTCCTGCTAGCATATCTCACAGGGAACTCGACCTCTTCATGCTCCTGCAACAATACTGCACCTATCCCACCACCTGATGCATCTGTCCGCAACAAAAATGGTTTGGACATATCTGGTAGCTTCAAGATGGGACGGGAACCTAGTCTTTCCAGCACCGTCTGCAGTGCTTGCTCTGCAGCGTCTGACCACTCGACCACTGCCGGTTTCCCTGCCTTGACCAAATCACTGAGAGGACTCGTAATTGCTGCGAAATTTGGAACAAACTCCCTATAGAAACCAATAAAACCTAGCAGACTCCTGACTTCTGTTTTGGTCTTTGGTCTCTCTGAATTCATCATCTTCTCCACCTTTCCTCTTTCCGGCTGCTTTGTGTCGCCTCCGACAACAAAACCTAGGAACTCCTACTGTCTAGCCCTTCATACAGTGGACACATCCCTGTATGACTCTTCTCCTGGAAACTCAGGCAACAAAATCTCCCTTCTTCTGCTGGGTCTCCTTCACCTCATCCATGATTGCTGCTGCGCCTATGTGCTGGGTCTCACGCTGAATATATTTGCGGAGAGAAAATTCGCATGGAAAAGTTTTAGTTTCCCATTCACATCAATTCGGTAATCCGACCGACCTTTTCAGTGATGATGAATGGTCCTTTCCAATGCATCAGCAGCTTGTTGTGGCCCGTGGGAAGCAGTACCAGGACTTGATCTCTGTCAACCTCGGGTGATGTCAGTGGAGGAAGGACTAGCGCACAGCCCAAACACACTCACAGCTTGCTTACGATCTCATTCATATGATCATGCATTCGTCACATACAAACCACTAAAAGACTATAACTTTACTACATCATGATCATAGAACGAAAATCACATGCATATGGAATCAATGAAATAAAACATACTCTCTTTTTCCTGCTTCACAAAATCATTTATCTAAAAAATCATTAAACTAACCCGGGAAATAAATAGATTTCTACTTTACCCACAGGCCAGGTGATCTTAACTATTCACGAATCACTGTCTTTTTCTTTTCCCATTTTTTTTTTTTTTTCTTTTCACTGTCACATTCACAACATGGACACAACAGCTGGCACTGGTGTTGGTCTGCTTGCACACTAGCAGTCAAGCGGACTGCTGCTGGCAACCGGTCGGCTGGACTTCTTGGCGTTGGTCAGGTGGACCATGCGATGAAAGTGGCGCTGGCCTAGTATGAGGTCGAACCTCCAGTGAAGAAGAACAGTGACTAACAACATCGATCTGTTTCTCGCTTTCTTTTCTTCCTGCATTAACGCATTGCCGCTCTCATCTCTCTCTCTTCTAGTCTGCTCTTATCAAATGGACATGGTTGCTTTTCTTTTCTTTTTTTCTTCTTTCTTTTTCCTCTTCATTAGTTAGCAACTCCTCCACATCTCTCCTAAGAAGTCCTTCCTCAGCAGACTATCTCGTGCTAATGCCCCCCTTGGTTCTCTCCCTCCTCCTCCCCCTCATCTCTCTGCCTTTCTCTCCTCAGAGATTACACTCAGACCCCTCTGTTCTCTCTGTCTCCTGTTCGTTCTCGGCCCCTCGTTCTCCGTTCTCTCAACTCTCTCACATCCTTCCTTATCCCGTTCCGATCTGTCCAAAAAAGGGCGAGTACCAGTGGTCAGTATTTTTATTTACTGCCTCGTACTCGAAAAGTTATCTCCCTCTAATTCCATTGGATGATTCAAATCATGCCAGTCATGCCTACAACGCCTTACTCTCTGTGGTGGTCAATTGGTCAATTTAATTGATTAGCTAGATTTCACTCCCCACCACACACACCTTCTCCCTCTCCCTTTCCTCTTTAACAAACCTGCGACGTCCGACTAACAATGGGCGCTGGTTCACAAATTGGCTAGATGAGCCTGAAGCCAGCGCTACGACATCGTCTCGCTAGAACATCGAGGCGGTTCGGTCAAAGCCGCTTAGAGTGTCGTCCTGGCCTGGACAGACCGTCTCTTGTGGAGGCCTCTCCCCTTAGCTAATTGGAGTGGCACCCGACCCATGGGCCGTCTATCTGGCGCCCTAGAATGTTTTGAGTAGAAGCTTATGTCCGAACAAATTGGCTGGCGATCCACGAGTTAGGGTTGTTTCATTTTGTCGTGACAATTTCCCTCCCTGCAAAAGACCATGCTCCGCATTGTCTCCAAACAACGTACAAAAAAGACAACAACCGAAATTTTGCTGACCACAGCTACACGGTGCAAAGTTTTGAAAAATACTTTACACCAACAGGGAGGTTTTATAATTATAAATATATCATTAGTGATACCACTCCATGAGTTATCATTGATTTGCGCTCTTGCGTTATTTCGACCCATTTTATAACGACCTCTGTGGCGCACATTATGCCATTCCCCCCTACCTGCGGATTTGGCCACATCTTCATCAACACTTCCTTATGAAACAGCACAATATAATATGATCACGTTCCATGACACTTCACTGAGGAATCTCTCCTCACTTATGTGCAAATAATGCATCATATTCAAGCGACTGTATGCACAAGCAATAACTATCATTTACATGAACAATCTCACAACAAAAATATGAACCATAGCCAACTGGGAAAGAACCCATATCCAAACACATAACTGTCATCAACACATATTATCAACAAAGCACTCCCGGATATGGGCTGACTTCCTCTGAGTTAGCAGCTTGCTAGACTACAACGGCTTAAATAGTCAGCTCGACATTCTTCGAACCGGAATGTACGCACTCACTCGGTAACCTGTAGGCTGCAGTGCCATTGCCCACGCAGAACCCTGGCTGTTTCTCAGCTGTGGCTCCTGCCGGAATTGAGTGGTTGGTGATCTGTCTCTATCACGAACTCTTTTCCATACAAGTATTTGTAGGACTTCTGCAAACGGCCCACACGACAGCTAAACACTCCTTCTCCACCGTTGCGTAACCCTTCTTCACACTTTTTGTCAACTTCCTGCTACAAATATCTCACGGAAACCTCGACCTCTTCCATGGCTCCTGCAACAATACTGCACCTATCCACCGCCTGATGCATCTGACCGCCACAAAAATGTTTGGACATAACTGGGAGCTTCAAGTTGGGAACGGAACCTAGTCTTTCCAACACCGTCTGAGTGCTTGCTCTGCAGCGTCTGACCACTCGGACCACTGCCTGGTTTCCCCTGCCTTGAACCAATGCACTTGAGAGGACACGTGATTTGCTGCGAAATTTGGAACAAACTCCCTATAGAAACAATAAAACCTAGCAGAAACTCCTGACTTGTTTTGGTCTTTGGTCTCTTGAATTCATCATCTTCTCCAGACCTTTCTCTTTCCGCTGCTTTTGTGTCCGCTCCGACAACAAAACCTAGGAACTCCAGGCTTGGAAACCAACTGGTCACTTTGTTGGTCTGGCTGTTAGATTGGCTTGCCATCAAGGCTCGCTAACAACGTGCACCTATGCTGCCTCATATGCCCTCCCATGTCTCGTATGCTATAGAATGTCATCCATAAATTTACAATGCCTTCCAATCCACGTCAATAACTTCCTCCTTTCCTCCTACTGGTCTAGCCCTTCATACAGTGACACATCCATGAATGAACCTCTTCTCCTGACTCAGCAAACAATATCTCTCGCCCTTCTTTCTGCTGGTTCTCCTTCACCTCATCAATGAATTGCTGCTGCGCCTATGTGCGGAAGTGCTCACGCTGAATATATTTGCGGAGAAAATTCGCATGGAAAAGTTTTTAGTTTCCCTTTCACATCATTTCGGTAATCCCGACCGACCCTTTCCGTGGAGGTGAATGTCCTTGCCAATGCATCAGCAGCTGTTGTGACCCGTGGGAAGCAGTACCAGGACTTGAATCTCCCACCTTGAGGATTGCTTCCTTACCTTCCTGCATAGATAGCTTCTTCTGAACGACCCTAGCCTTCTGCAAACTTTTCCTTTGCAACCTTACACGTCTCATACCTGTGCCCACCATTTGGAACGGGCGAGATTGGGCCAATCAATCAACAGCCACCCTCCCTGAATGGTGTGTCAATTAAAGGGGGATGTTTAAGAGGTTGCCTTTCCTCTTCACTCCCTCTTGTGGCTGACTTTGACACACGTTCTCAAGACATGCCCAGAAAACGCTTGATGTCTGCATTTTTGCTCCTGTGCCAATGAAAAGTCATCAAAGATTTTCGGTCAGCTGTTTTTGCTGGTGCGAGAAGACCCGCCATGAGTCGACGTCGTGACCCACTGACATGACAGTGTCACGATAACCTGCGGTACCTCTAACTGAGTGGTCACCTTACCTGTCTTCCCTTGGTGAACCCTCGTACCACAGCCCGCCTTTCACAAGAAATTTCGGTCTCCCCTCCTCTAACCTCCTGTTTCTCTCCACCTCTTGCCAGCTCCCAAGACTTCACGAGCGAAGGGTCTAGTTCCTTTGCGCTGCCTAAACTCATCAGGCGACACATCTATGCTGACTTCCTTGCTGAACGACTAACGGTTTATCAACCTTTACCTCCTTCTTGCTCCGTGTTTTTGAACAGCTGACACTGTAGCATCAACAACCAGGATCCCTGGATCCCTTGCACCTGGAATATTTCCGATGATCAATCATGAAGGGGTTTCCCATCACCAACGAAGACAACTCGCCTGAGAAGTAAGGGGTACTACTTCTATCTTAGCAACTGGAAAACTCCCTCAACAGTGCCATCGATTAGAGTACAGGTCTGGATTTTGCCCTGTCAAAATCCCCTTTATCGACCAGCCGTTGTTCGTACTACACCGCATGAACAACCAGTGTCTCGTAAACACTTTTTTTTCACCCTCTGCGGCCAATCCACCCTACTCCCACTGGTAACGAACACTCAGCAGCCTGTGCCCTCCCATCCCTGAACAAACTGACTGCTGTCCAGTGCTAGAAGCCATAAGCTGCACTCCACCCTCTTAGACTGAATCCTCTTTTGGTTCCACTGCAGGTCGTTTTCCCTTGGCGACCCTTATCCACCTCTTGCAAGGCTGCTGCCTTCTGGAACCCTCATGCGACAATCCCTCGCACTATGTCCCCTTCTTGTGACCAAATGAAATACCTAATGTCCCTTTTGCCCTTTCCTTCTGCCCCACCAATGAGGTTTGCAGACTTTGCAGAAAACACCCCTAGTCTCCTTGCCTCTTCTCCACCTGTGCCTAGCACCTGTTTCATCTCTCCCTGCACCTTAGTGCCCAAACGTGCCTCTCTATAGCACCTCTGTCTGCTCTGGCGAACTTCAGAGCAAACTCTCCTGCTGTCTCTGGCGTCTCTCTTTCAAATGTATGTTTAACTCGGGCCGCAACCTACAAAAATCTGTTCCTTCATAACCAACTCTTTCAATTCAGCTAACTCCTTTTTCGTCCCACTCAACTCTAACCACTTCTCAAAATAGTGTCTAAACGTGCACCAAACTGAGTGTACGTCCTCACCTGCTTGTAATTTAGCTGGAACGATATTTCTTCCCTGAACCCACCTCTGTGAGTCAAATCCTTTCATCAACGATTCCTTCAACAAAGCGCCGAAATCAGACTGTTGTGTCCGCTGGCAAACGCAGTAAAATTTGTAATGCCTGTACCCGTCAGTAACGCTGACAAAAATGACTGCCCTCTCTCTGAAGGCCAACCCTGACTGTCGCAAAAACGTTTCGAAACGACCTGAATTGTATGCATCAATCGAATCGGTTCCTTCAGATAATTTTGGCAACCAGGGACGGGGGCATAGCCTGCGCACAAGAGTCACTGGAAAAGAACCCCATCCTCGGGTGTCTCCCCCTTTGTAATCTCACTTTCTCTAGCTCCTAATTTGAACCTTTAATCTTTCGGTTTCCTGCGGCTTCCCGTTAGTCTTCTGTTTCCTGCGTTTCCTTTATCCTTTCTGTTTCCCTGCCTTTACCTTTAGTCTTTCTGTTTCCTGCGTTTGCGCTAGCTTTCATTCTTCCCTGCTCTGCTATTTCTACTGCAAAGACGGCACTTTTCTCGCCGTTCATCTCTTCCATCTTTTGTTGTGTTTCAACAAATGCACGCAACTCATCTCCTGATAACCTAAATCAACGAGCGACGCTCACAAGTTGTTCAATAGGGTGTTCTTTTCTTCCGCCATTATATCTTCCTCTTTTTTTTTTTTTGAAACAAAGACCTACTACTACGACAGCCAAACTGGTGTACCGACACAGTGACGGTAATAGCACAATCCTATGAATGATAATATTAGCTTGGACAAACGTAAATATTTTATAAGACGCCCGAGCGCCTGACCCAACTTGAGAGCGAATTATAGGCAATCTGTGCGAAATAAGTACTCTGGGGCTGAAATCCAAGCCTATATTAACTATCTGGAAGCAATGCCAAGCCTAGTATTTAAAACTATCTTGTGGAACATACAGTTAAGACAACCCCTTGTCTTCTAGGATTTACAATATGAATCCCCACCCAGCTTCACTCTCTTGAGAGTTGAACAATTATAATAAATGGGCCAGAATATCCGGGCAAGCTCGCCAATTAAATTGTCAACCTCGGTGATGTCCAGTGAGGAAGGACTAGCGCACAGCCCAAACATCACACTCACAGCTTGTTACGATCTCATTCATAATCATGCATTCGTCGACATCAAACCACTAGTAAAGTCTATAACTTTACTACCACAGATCATAGAACGAAAACATCAATGCATTGGAATCCAAAAGAAATAAAACATCTCTCTTTTCCTAATTTCACAAAATCATTTATCTAAAACAATCATTAATTAACCCGGGTATAAATAGATTTCTACTTTACTGGCCAGGTGAATCTTAACTATTCACGAATCACTGTCTTTTTCTTTCCTTTTTTTTTTTTCTTTTCACTGTCACTTTCACACAACCGACACCCACTTCTGGCAACTGGATTTGGTCTGCTTGCAAACGGTGTCAAGCTGGACTGCTGGCACCGGTCAGGCTGGACGCTGGCGTTGGTCAGGTTTGACTGCCGATGAAAAGTGGCGCTGGCCAAGTATGAGGTCGAACCCCAGTGAAGATAGAACAGTGACTATCCAACATCGATCTGTTCTCCTTCTTTCTTTCTCCTGCATTAACGCAATTGCGCTCATCTCTCTACTCTCTTCTAGTCCTCTCTTATCAAATGGACCATGGTTGCTTTTCTTTTATCTTTTTTTCTTCTTTCGTTTCCTCTTCATTAGATTTTAGCAATTTCTCTCCACATCTCTCCTAAAGCTGAAGGTCCTTCCTCTGCCAGACTATCTCGTGCTAATGCCCCCACTTTGGTTCTCTCCTCTCCTCCCCTCATCCTCACCTGCTCTTCTCCCATCCACAGAGATTACAACTCAGACCCCCTCTCTCTCTGTCTCTCTGTTCGTTCTCCCCCTCGTTCTCTGACCCGTTCTCTCACTCACTCAAAATCTTCTTAATCCCGTTTCGATCTTCCAAAAAATGCGAGTACCATTGGTCAGTATTTTTTACTGCCTCGTACTCGAAGTTATCTCCCTCTAATTCCATTGGATGAGTTCAAATCATGCCATCATGCCTAACACGCCTTACTCTCTGTGGTGTCAATTGGTCATTTAATTGATTAGCTAGATTTCCAACCCCCACCACACACTACCTTCTTTCCTCCCTCTCCCCCTTTCCTGCTTTAACCTGCGAACGTCCGACTAACAATGCGCTGGTTCACAAAATTGGCTAGATGGACCTGAGCCAGGCGCTACGATCTCGTCCCTAGACATCGAGGCGCGGTCAAAGCCCGCTTAGTCGTCTGGCTTGACAGACCGTCCCTCTGTGGAGCCTCTCCCCTCAGCTTAATATTGGCTGGACCCACCATGGGCCCGTCTATTTGGCGCCTAGAATGTTTGAGTTGAAGCTTATGTCCGAACAAATTGGCTGGCGACTCCCGAGTTGGGTTGTTTTCATTTTCGTCCCGTGACAATCTCCCACCTTGAGGGATTGCTTCCTCACCTTCCTGTCATATTGCTTCTCTTCTGACTCGACCCTAGCCTCTCTGCAAACCTTCCCTTGCAACCTACATGTCTCATACCTGTTCCACCTTTGGGAACAGGGCGAGATTGGGCTCGATCAGATCAATAGCCTCCCTCCTGAATGGTGGTGTCAATTAAAGGGGGATGTTTAATAGGCCCTATCCTCTTCACCCCCTCTTGTGGCTGACCTTTGACACACGCACATGACATGCCAGAACCGCTTTATGTCTGCCATTGCTCCTGGCCAATGAAAGTCATCAAAATACGGCAGCTGTTCTGCTGGTGCCGAGATGACCCCCATGAGCGACTCGTGACAGTGACCTCCACTGACATGACAGTGTCACGATAACATGCTGGACCTCTAACTGAGTTGTCACCTTGCCTGTCTTCCCCCTTGGTGAACACTCGGTACAACAACCCGCCTTTCACAAGAAATTCTGTCTCACACATCCTCTAACCCCCTGTTTCTCTCCAACTCTCTTTTGCCCAACTCCCAAGACTTCATAGAGCGAAGGTCTGGTTCCTGGCGCTGCCCTAAACTCATCAGGCGACACAATCTATCCTGACTTCCTTGCTGGAACGAACTAAAAGGTTTATTTCAAGCCTTTTCCTCCTTCATGCTCCATGTTTGAACTGCTGGGCCCCTGTAGCAGGTCAACAACCAGGATCCCCCCTGATCCCTTGCCCCTGGTATATTTCCAATGATCAAAATCATGAAGGGTTTCTCCATCACCAACGCAGACAACTCGCCTGAGAAGTAATCGAGGGGTACGTACTTCTATCATAGCAACTGGAAACTCCCTCGCATGGCCATCGATTAGAGTCAGGTCTGGATTTGCCCTGTCAAAATCCCCTTTCTCGACCAGCGTTTGATTCGTACTATCCCCCCGCATGAACAACCAGTGGTCTCGTAACACTTTCACCCTCTGCTGGCCAATCCACCCAGTCTTTCCACTGAGGTAACGAGACCACTCAGCCTATGCCCTCCATCCCTGACACTGCTGCTGTCCAGTGCTAGCCATCTAGGCTGCACTCCACCCTCTTCAGATTGGATCCCTTGTGGTTCCACTGCAGTCGTTTCCCCTGGCCGACCCCTTATCCACTCTTGATCGCAAGGCTGCTGCCTTCTGGAACCTCATGCGACAATCCCTCGCCACATGTCCCTTCTTGTGACAAATGAAACACCTAATGTCCCTTTGCCCTTCCTTCTGCCCCACCACTGGGTTTGCAGACTTGCAGAAAACTCCCCTAGTCTCCTTGCACTCTTCTCACCTGTGCCTAGCACCTGTTTCTCCTGCACCTTAGTGCCCAAACGTGCCTCTCTATACACCTCTGCGAACTTCAACAACTCCCCTGCTGTCTCTGGCTGTCTCTCTTTCAATGTATGGTTAACTCAGGGCCGCAACCTGACAAAATCTGTTCTTTCATAACTAGCTCTTTCAATTCAGCGAACTCCTTTTTCGTACCACTCAACTCTAACCACTTCTCAAAATAGTGATCTAAACGTGCACCAAACTGAGTGTACGTCTCACCTGCTTGTAATTTAGCTGAACGAAATTTCTTCCTGAACCCCTCCTCTGTGAGGTCAAATCCCTTCATCAATGATTCCTTCACAGCGCCGAAATCAGACTGTTGTTCTGCTGGCAACGCAGTGAAAATTTGTAATGCCTTACCCGTCAGTAACGCTGACAAAATGACTGCCCACTCTTCTGGAGGCCAACCCTGACTGGTTGCAAACGTTTCGAAACGACTGATGTATGCATCAATCGAATCGGTCCTTCCGAGAATTTTGGCAACTTGGGTCGGGGGCATAGCTGCGCACAGAGTCACTGGAAAGTGAACTACCATCATCGGTGGTCTCCCTTGTATTCTCACTTTCTCTAACTCTAATTGAACCTTTAATCTTTCCGTTTCCTGCGTTCCTATTAATCCTTTCTGTTTCCTGCGCTTCCCTTATTCTTTCTTTTCTCCTGCGTTTCCCTAGCCTGATTATCATTAGCCTGAATCCTTAATTTTCTTTTCCTTGCGCTTCTGCTGCTACACGGCGTCTTTCCGCGCGTTCATCTCTTTCCATCTTTTGTTGGTTTTCAACGAATGCACGCAACTCATCTCCTGAGTAACCTAGATCACGAGCGACGCTCACAAGTTGTTCAATAGGGTGTTCTTTTCTTCCGCCATTATATCTCTTTTTTTTTTTTTGAACAAGATTTTATAACTACGACAGCCAAACTGATGGTTACCGACACGAGTGACGTAATAGCACAATCCTATGAATGATAATATTAGCTTGGGACAACGTAATTAGTTTTTATAAGACGCCCAGCGCCTGACCCAACTATGAGAGCGAATTATAGGCAATCTGTGCGAAATAAGTACTCTGGGGCTGAAATGCCAAGCCTAGTATTAACTATCTTGGAAGCAATGCCAAGCCTAGTATTTAACTATCTTGGGAACATACAGTAAGACAACCCCTTGTCTTAGGATTACAATACTTGAATCCCACCCAGCTTCCTCTCTGAGAAGTTGAACAATTATAATAAATGGGCCAGAATATCCTGGCAGGGTCGCCAATAAATTGTCAACCTCGGGTGATGTCAGTGGAGGAAGGACTAGCGCACAGCCCAAACACACTCACAGCTTGCTTACGATCTCATTCATATATCATGCATTCGTCACATCAAACCACTAGTAAAGTCTATAACTTTACTACACATGTTCATAGAACGAAACATCAATGCATATGGAATCAAACAAAATAAAACATTCTCTCTTTCCCGAACTATCACAAAATCATTTATCTAAAACATCATTAACTAACCCGGGTATAAATAGATTTCTATTTTACCTGCCAGGTGATCTTAACTATTCACGAATCACTGTCTTTTTCTTTTCCTTTTTTTTCTCCTCACTGTCACTTTCACAACACGACACAACTGCTGGCACTGGTGTTGGTCTGCTTGCACTGGTCAAGCTGGACTGCTGGCACCGTCAGGCTGGACTGCTGGCGTTGGTCAGGTTGGACTGCCGATGAAAGTGGCGCTGGCCAAGTATGAGGTCGAACCCCCCCGGTTCAGATAGAACAGTGACTATCAACATCGATCTGTTCTCTTTTCTTTCTTCCTGCATTAACGCATTGCACTTTCTCTCTCTCTCTCTTCTAGTCTGCTCTTATCAAATGGACATGGTTGCTTTTCTTTTCTTTTTTTTCTTTTCTTTCTTTCCTCCTCATTAGTTAGCAGCTCTCTCTCTCCACATCTCTCCTCAGTCCTTCCTCTGCAGACTATCTCATGCTAATCTCTCAACTTGGTTCTCTTCTCTCCTCCCCTCATCTCTCTGCTTTTCTCTCCTCAGAGATTACACTCAGACCTCTCTCTCTCTGTCTCTCTCTTCGTTCTCCCCTCGTTTCTCCCCGTTCTCTCACTCTCACATCCTTCTTATTCTGTTCCGATCTGTCCAAAAAGGGCGAGTACCATTGGTCAGTATTTTACCCCTGATACTCGAAGTTATCTCCCTCTAATTCCATTGGATGTTCAAATCATGCCAGTCATGCCTACACGCCTTACTCTCTGTGGTGGTCAATTGGTCATTTAATTGATTAGCTAGATTCACCCCCACCACGCACTAACCTTCCCCCCTTTCCTACTTAACTGGCGCCGTGTGGCTTAGCTCGTGGACACGGGTCACTCTAAATTGGCCAGATGAGTCTGGGCAGGCGTCACGACGTCTGACCAAACCTACCGAGACCTGTCGGTCCAGCCACTCAGACTGTCTGCTGTCTCCTTGCTGTGCTTAAATTGGCCAGATGAGACGCATGGAGCCGTCTTCGTGCGCCAAGATGTCTGCGTTTGGACTTATGTCCAGTTGAAGTGGCCGGCGACGGACCACACTTTGGTTGTTGAATTTTGACCGTGACAGTTTGATGGGAAGCGAACCCACGACTTCCCAGCTGGGAGTCTGCGACGCTAACCACGTGGACGACTGGTTGCCGATTGTTTTCTGTTGGGAAATCATCAGCCAAATACGACCCTGCGCGATGTGGAGTCCTTGGAGGCGTCGTTGAGGAGCTCTGTGCTGGAGGTCTCCAGCAGGGCGGGGCTGGGCTGGTTTGCTGGTCAATCACCTGATGGATCACTCTGCGATGTGCTAGTTGATGAGAATGCTGTCTGCGGGAAGCTCTTGAGCGTTTCCTCAATCTCTTTGGCTGGTGTGTCTATCCTCACCACCATTTGTTCGGGCAGTCGGTACTTATTCAGCTCTCCGACGCATTCAGTTTATTTCCTTTCAGTTCAATTCAGTTTATTTCAGTTCAATTCATTCAGTTCAATTCAATTCAGTTCAGTTCAATTTGATTCAGTAATACTTTGTCAATGCGCATTGAAATTCATTTGTGACTTTACAGACTCATGAATACTACATAATTTAAAACCAATACCAAAAACCCAAACAGATCATAAACTGACAACATATAGATTAAAACAAGTGCATTGAAAAATCCGAAAAACTGTTCATTGTACCCATATACGTCACAAATATCACCAAAAGCAAACATACAGAATGAACACACACACACACACATGCACACGCACGCGTAACACACACACACACACACACACACACACACACACACACACACACACACACACACACACACACACATACACACACACACACACACACACACACACACACACACACACACACACACACACACACACACACACATTCTCTCTCTCTCTCTCTCTCTCTCTCTCTCTCTCTCTCTCTCTCGCTCTCTCTCTCTGTCTCCATCTCTTTCTCTTTCTTTCTCTCTCTCTTTTCTTTCTCTCTGTTTCTCTCTCTCTCTTTCTCTCCTCTCTTTCTCTCTCTCTCTTTCTTTCTCTCTCTCTCTCTCTCTCTCTCTCTCTCTCTCTCTCTCTCTCCCCTCTCTCTCTCTCTCTCTCTCTCTCTCTCTCTCTCTCTCAGAGTTGCACGCGCGCGCACCTGACTTGAAAAAAAAGCATGAATTCAACTTAAATCGATCACTCTGATGAGACAAAATCTGGAATCACAGGATCTTGCTTGCAAGATTACTAAAAAGGAGACTTACCTAACACACACACACACACACACACACACACACACACACACCCTCTCGCCTCTCCCTCCTCTTCCATTTCCACTTTCACCCACTTCTATACACTCGCACTCAGCTACACGTGCACGTGCGCTTACCCACATAATTATTCTTACATGCTCGCAAATCGTCTACACGCACAGTTCACTCAGTGTAATTTTGTTTTTTTTTGTTTGTTTATTTGTTTGTTTGTTTTCATATCCGATGATAGAGAGGAGCTTGTCTGTCATTCACACAATCGCCTTACTCACCGTGTTTTCAGATTTTCCATTGATATTCTTTTGCACGAAACACGTTTCAAGGCGATTTCGCCGCTGGTGAAATATCTACATCACATCTGCTGGGGTCACTTGTGAGTTTTTGTACAATGCCAGTATTTAGTATGACATGACAGCGAGCAGTAGATATAAGATCATTACATAGATATACCAATATGTTCAGACCCTAAAACCAACAAAAGCAGAACCCATTTTTATGAAAATCAAATTTTGAAAAAAAAAAAAAAAAATTCACCAATAGTGTAGGGTGATGCTTTTTTGTCTTATTCCTAACAGATATTGCGGGTTTATGTTTTGTGAGAATAGGATTATGAGTCATTCGCGTCGGCAGAGACTGGTAACTAGGCCTGGCTTCAAATTAAACAGCAAACGAGAACTAGACACCCTTCTTCAACATGGAAAAAAGTTTCTATTTTCTCATTGATTATTCCAAAGCCTTTGACCCTGAGAGACACGAAAGTAATTACTGTGTGTTTAACAAAATGTCAAATTTTTTTGTTGTGAAAAAAATACACACACAGCTTCCACAGACATACTTGTAAATTGATAAAGTTTCCTAGTAATAGCCATTGAAATAGGTTAAAAAGGGTTTTGACGACAGGGAAGACCGGGATTTTAGAGTACCAATATGGAGATTACAGTGGGAGAATATCACGTTTTTTTTAAAATTGTCCAAAACATGCTACACGTCCAAATAGGCTGACTCCTAGAAAGTATCGATCATTTTAAATCATTTTTCAATCATCGTATTGACCTCACGATTGGGAAAGTGACAGTTTAAATTTTGGAGTAAATTCATTAAATTCAGAAAGGCGTCTGACTGTTTTCAAAATTGAAGTTTAACTGACAAAAGGCTTGTTTTTATGTGTTTTTTCTTCCATTGTTTTATGTTGGTTTTGTTTGGTTTTGAAGAATACGTCTGAAGAAGACGAGTTTGTCAAAAAATTTACTCTTGTCTGTTTTCGTACTGTGCTTCAAAGAAGCTTTTCTTTGCTTTTCGTTTTACGTCAGCGTTTGTAATTCGCTATGTTTTCAGGTATACTTCTGTCTGATTTGTTTTCTTTTCGATTTGTTCCGCCCGAAGCAATGGTTCAATACCTGTTTGGAGTTTATCCTCCCCCCCCCCCCCCCCCCCCCCCCCCCCCCCCCCCCCCCCCCCGAAAAAAAATGCAAACAAAAATTTTTAAACATTCTGAATCTTTAACGTCTCAGATCTGGCACAAATCAAGCTGCAGAAAAGATGGAGACCGGCCGTCAGATCCCCTGGCAATCTTCTGCTCCCCCATTTGACAGTGGGCGTTGCGACACAAACGATCGAACCTGACATTTGTCATGGACATTGGTTTGTGTGACGTGCCTTCAAAGAAGCAGCTTCCAAAATACATTTTGCTGTAAAATTTTTTTTTGGGGGGGTGGGGGGGAATCTGTTTTTGGGAAAACATGGGTTTCAGCCCGGGGTATTGTCGGGGGCATTCGCCTGCAGGGATGGCCGACCTTTTCCTGGCTTATGGTGATGCAGCGCAGCAGTGCTTTAAGCTACAGGCTTCCTCGTGATTTCCCCTCTATTGTGGGCAGGCGCAGCCAACGTTGGATCTGTACATTTAGGTCTTCCTTCTCCTCTGTTATTGCGAGATCGGCGTTGATTACACGTCTCTCTCTCTCTCTCCTTTCTCTCCTCTCTCTCTCTCTCTCCTCACTCTCTCTCCTCTCTTTTCTCTCTTTCTCCACCCACCCTCCATCTTTCCCCTCTCTGTCTCCTCACTCTCCCCGCCCGCCCCTCTCTCTCTCTTTTACTTTCTTTATCTTTTCCGATATGCGTCTGTCGGTCTGCCTGTAGATCTGTCCGTCTCTGACCCTTTCTTTCTCGATGTGTTGTGGTGTGTGGGGTGTGTGTGTGGGGTGTGTGTGTGTGTGGTGTGTGTGGTGTGTGTGTGTGTGCTTGCAATGCGTGCATGTGTGTGTGTGTGTGTGAGGGGGGGGGGGGGGGGGGGGGGGGGGGGGGGGTGGGGTTTTGGGGGGGGGGGGTGGGGGGGTTGGGTTGGTGGTTTTGGGGTGGAGGGGGGATGGGGGGGGGGGGGGGGTGGGGGTGTGGGGGGGGGTGGGGGATGGCGTGTTTTTTCCCGCGCCTCCCGGTTGTTAAACCCCCCCCCCCCCTTCCCTTCCTAACCACTATACTTGGCGCTTTACAATAAGCACACCTGCATTCCGGATGCCCTGTTTTTTGAATGTTACCGTATCTAGCGCATAGGAAATAAGGTATTATGTGGGAGTTAGTGTAAGGGAAGGGGTGGGGGTGTGAGGGGGTTTGTTCCCCCGGCCTTTCCGAAGTCACCCTTTCCCCCCCAAACCCATAGCCGCGCTTTCCCCCCCTGGTGATTGGGCCCGCACACTTTTATTTTAACTGATGGGCGGGCCAAGGCCCCGGCTAAAGGGAGGGGGTTTCCCAAATGTTTATTTAGGGCGGCGCGATTCGGGGATTTGTTTTTTCGAGAATTTGTATTGTTTCAGAAAAGTTTGATTCTCCTCAATTTCTGTCATAGGACATCTAGTTACAAGCAAGTGGTTCCAAACAATACAATCAAAGAAGGGGAACGTTTTGTGTGTTGAGGCTGGCGCAGAGGTGGGGTCACGGGTGAGTGCAAAGGCCTGAAATGTGTGTCAGCCTGGAGAAGGTCCTGTATTGAAATTTGCTGATTTCATCGGCGAAGATCCTTTCAGAACAAGGGAAAAAATTGGTGGGGCGTTGTTTCTTATTGATCGCTTATCATTTAAAATTCAATGCTGGCTCTAAATTTAGGTAGGTACTCTAAAACGCCTTTTGAGGATTATATGGGCGTTTTAAGCGCTAAATCCTAATTGTGGTGGTGAAGCCTAAGGTGGCAGGTCGTGCTGCCTGCCGGGTTTGAAGTTAGTGCACTCCGGGCGGCTCTCTTTCAACAGAGGGCACTATGTCTTTCCGCCGTATCGACTATGCTTGTGTAATGTCTTCCTTTTTCCCGCTGCCAGCGGTAATCTGGTTAGAAACCTGGATTTCTTTTGGTGAGTGCGCGGCGCTGCGCGCCAGCCGCGCATGTTTGAGTGTGTGTTGTGTGTTGTTTGTGTGTGTGTGTGTGTGTGTTTGTGTGTGTGTTTGTTGTGTGTTTTTGGGGGGAGGAATTTAACGTCTTTCACATTACGTGATATTAGACGAAGAAAGATTTGGAGAGGGGAGCATGAGGAGGAGGTGGGTGGGTCATCTTGCAATCATCTACAAAAACAAAACAAAAAAACAAAAACAAGAAAAAGCATCTTTACAATCTTTGCAAATTAAAAAAAAAAAGAAAAAAAAGGTTAAGGAAAGCCAAACTTTAAATAACTATTTGAATCATAACACAAACTTTAACAAATGTCCCATAGGACTGCGTAGTACACACTTCGCCAAATCAAACAACAAACTAAAAATCTCAAGAATAGCTGTCAAGAGAAACTTCAAAATAGCCGTAAAATAGGTCTGAATCTCTGGCATTCAGAAGAAATGTGTTGGTTTGAAATTATGTTCACCGCACAGACCATTTAATAATCTTATGGGGGGGGGCCCCCCCCCTGAAATTTTTGTTTTGAAGGCATTAATCTTATCCTAAAATAGAGCGAAGTAAGTGTCTAAAATTGAACTTTTTGCTATAATTCACACTAATTTGTTTGTTTAAACTAACCGAAATCAGTAAGAGACCAGAGAATTTCTCCTGCCTATGAAGAGATTTTGAAACTTTGTTCATAAAGGGGGATTGCGTGATATCGTAAATGATTCATTCTGTACGGATAATGGGATGTTTATTTCTATTGATTCATGGTATTGGACGTGATCAGTTTTTTGCGCCTCTATAAGCTCAATCGTGTGTGTGTGTGTGTGTGTGGGGTGTGTGTGTGGGGTTGTGTGTTGTGTGTGTGGTGTGTGTCTTTATGTCTCTGTGTCACTGTGTGTGTGTCTTAATTGTCTGGTCTTTGCCGTTTTGTCTGTCTGCCTGTGTGCCTGCCTGACTGTCTGTCGCTCTTTTTCTCTCTGTCTGTCTGTCTGTCTGTCTGTCTGTCTCTCGCTCTCTCTCTCTCTTCTCTCTCTCTATCTCCCCTCTCTCTCTCTCCACACACACACCCCACACAACGCACCACGCACGCACCACGCACACACGCACGCACGCACTGCACACACACACACACACACACACACACACACACAACACACACACACACACACACACCACACACGACACACACACAACAAACACAAACACACTCACTCTTCGCCAGTTTTTATTTTTCAAATTCGAAGAATACAATCTGTTCAAAACAAAACAAAACCAATCCCTTGAATCTGTTGAGAGTTCGTTTTTGTATTCTACATCATTGACGTAGTGTGTGTGTGTGTGTGTGTGTGTGTGTGTGTGTGTGGTGTGTGTGTGTGTGTGTGTGCGTGTGTGTGTGTGTGCGCGCGCGCGCATGCGTCCGTGCGTCTGTGTGTTTTGTGTGTTTGTGTGTGTATGTGTGTATGTGTGTGTGTGCGTGCGTGCGTGCGTGCGTGCCTGTGTGTGTGTGTGTGTGTGTGTGTGTGTGTGTGTGTGTGTGTGTGTGTGTGTGTGTGTGTGTTTGCGTGCGCGCGGGCGTGTACAAAGAAAGACAGAGAAAAAGGAGCATGCCACATAACGCGGGGTGCGAACCCGCAACCTCGCAGTTGCTGCGTGGCAACGTACTTGGAAACCTCTGTGCCTCTCCCTTACCTCTTTCCAGCCCCAACTTTGGATTCTCTCTTGAGGGCACATAAGACCGTATGGCGAAAGCTTGGCTGTGTCTGGAGTGGCACCGTCTTCATCTGTCCGGGGCAGGGGTGGTTGGGTCTGTGGGGTGTGCTCGGCAGCTGGAGGGTGGTGTTTTTCGCCGGTGGGCTCTGCAGTCATGAAATACGGGCTGGTACACCCATGGGGATGCTACTTTAAGCTGTTATGAGCTGCATCCTGTAGTCTAATTTACCTCTGTTCAGGAGCAGTTATGTCCCTTGATATCTTAATGGAGTGTCCTGTGCGTGCCTGTACCCATCGTCAACACAGCGCAGGCCTCCAAGGGTGGTACAGGACTGCTCTAAAGGCAGGTGAAGACAGTGCTTCTCTGGGTCCTCCCCAGCACCTTCAGGTGTTTCTTTTTCTACTATACCATCAGCGTTCTTGTGTGTGTGTGTTTGTTTGGTTTTTGTTGTTGTTGTTGTTGTTGGCTGGTTTTCCTTCGTTCTCTCTGATGTTTCTATGTTTGCTTTGTGTGTTTTTTTTTAAATTTAGGAGGCAGGAGGATTAACGTTCTTCGCTGCTTTACGAACCTAACTACCTTTTTCTGTCCGCTGGTGACAGGGGGCGTATTGACCATCAGCTTTTGGAGTTGTCAGACTCTAGTCCGCTACAGGATTTGCATTGATTCCAGCCTCATGTTCATTCTTTCTTTCTTTCTCTTTCTTTTCTTTTCTTTGCTTCTTCTTTCTTTTTTTCTTTCTTTTCTTTCTTTCTTTCTTTCTTCTTCTTTCTGTCTTCTTCTGTCTGTCTGTCTTTCTCTTCTTTTTTTTTCTTCTCTTTTTTAAATTCTGATTGTCGGACTCTCCAAAATGCGTCCTTTTGAAAATGGCCTGTAACAACATTAAGGAAGGAGTTTGTTTTTTACTTCTGTTTTGATGTTTGATTATCTTATGCCTTTTTTGTTTTTTATTTTTGTTTTTCTCTTGCACAATTTTTTAAAGTTTTCTTTTCTTTGTAATGCCACTCTCGGCAATCCTTTTCTTTTAAAAACAAAGTTTGTGTGTGTGTGTGATTCTTCTTGATTTTGTGTTCTGCAAAAACTGTTGTTTATGGCAGACGTACATCTATGTTAACTTACTTTTTTGTTT
>CM031600.1:60242049-60244549 GCA_018398815.1 Conus ventricosus | reverse complement strand
TGTGTGTGTGTGTGTGTGTTTCCGCAGTCTTCTATCCCCCACTTCCTTTTCAAAGCAGCAGGGGCATCCGTTGTTGGAACGTCGCAGAAAACCATTCACTGCTCAAGATCCCTCGTGGCTTGCTCTCACCCCGATCCATCCTTCAAAACTTTGAATAAACTTGAGATCCGCTGATCGCTCTTCAAAGGACATTGCTCCCCCTCACTCTCGCCCCCTGTCCGCTCCCGCCTCCTCGCCCCCTCAAGCCTCCCTGCTCGTTCACCACCACCACCACCACCCGCCCCCCTCCCCCACCCACTCGTGTTCCGTGTGCGTTTCGCCGTCGGAACAGTCTAATAACAGACGAATCCTTAACGTCGGTGGCTGTGTCCGTCTGTCTCAGTCTCCCATGCCGTGTCAATGCCATCCATGTAGTAGATGTAAAAGCAAACAGTGATACAAATTTGTTTAAAGCTAGTGATAAACTGGGTACAACACAGATCGCAACGAACATAGCAAGCGCCATGTTTGGGAAGAGGGGAGAGCAGGCGGGGAGAAGGGAGGTAGGGTCGGGAGTGGGGGGTGGGGTCGAAATTAGAAAGGTGTGAACTGCTGATTACAATTTCATCAAGAGAATACCTCACAAAAGGTGCGTTCCCATACGACTGCATCAATGGTCATAGGTATATATCTCTGTCTGTCTGTCTGTCTCAAGTTCACGCAAAAACTATTGAACTGATGCAAATGAAATTCGGTGGAAAGATGAGCGTAGCTAAAAAAATCTTAACGCGAATCCGAGATACTGATCCGGATCCAGTATCCGCAAAATAAAATTGTTACACGTTTTTCCTCTGAAAACCAAGATTATAACAACATTTTCCCAGAACAAGAATATTATAACAATTTCCCACAGAACAACATGATGATTACAAAATTTTCTCCAGATTGATATCATTGTTATAATTTTTCCTCTGGATTACAAGATTCTTATGATTTTTTTTCCCCTCTGAACATGATTATTACAGATTTTCCTCTGAACGACAAGATTATTACAACTCTTCTAAACAACAAGATCATTACTGATTTTTTTGGTAAACAAGAAGTTAAAGAAACTTTCTTCTGAACAAAAAGATAACTACAAACTTTCCTTTGAACAACAAGATTATTAGAATTTCCCTCCGAACGGCAAGATCAGAGCAAATTTCCCTCTGAATGACAAGATTATCAGCAATTTCCCTTCGAACAAAAAAGATTGTCACAAATATCTCTCTACAACAAGACTATTACCATTTTTTCCACTGAAAGACAAGATTATTACAGATGTTTCCTCTTAAGGATAAACTTATCACAACTGAATGATAAGACTGTCATAATTTTTTTTTCTCCGAACAAAAAGATGATCACAAATTTTCCTCTGAACGACAAGATAGTGACAAATGTTCCTCCTGACGACAAAATTCTTACAACATTTTTCTCTGAACAACAAAATTTGTTCACCTTTTCCCCTATGACCCGCAAGATTTTACAGATTCTGCCCTGAACGACAAAACTGTCACAAATTTTCTTTTAAACTACAAGATTATTGAAAGCTTTCCTCTGAACAACAAGATTATTACGAAGTTTCCTCTAAACGACAAGATCATTTCAAATTTTGCTCTGAACATGAACATCCTGAGGTTTCTATTACGAATCAGTAAACTATCCATTGAATTCATATTTTCACAGAATATTAAACTTTTCTTGTAAAACAAAAAAATGTTGAAATTCCATAATGTTGTTTCTCCATCTCTTTATTTTTGCGTATTTGGATTGTTCGTTTCTTTTCACTCCCCACTGTTTGACAGTTGGTTTGCAACAAAGTAACAGGGAAGGGCGTGAGAGCCACAGACGTTTTGAACGGGAGGACGGTGACAAGGTGTCGACCGTGTCCTGGTCCGGATGTTGTTTTCTTTGCAGTTTTGTGGAGGGGGGTGGGGTGGGGTAGGGGGTCTGCATTCTAACGAAGCTGATGCGCCGAGCCAGCCCTCGCTGCATGCGTTGGCATTCCCAAGAGGAAAGCGAATTCATTTCAGGCCGAGAAGTGCCTTGAATTTCTAATACCTGCTGATCAAATTAGCCTGTCCAGCGCTGCGCCGTCCAGGGACACGGGTAATTGGGTTTACACGGAGGCTGGTGTGGAGACAGTGGCCTCTCCTCCTGTGTTTTGCGTGGAGGGAGCTGAGTAGGAGTGGAACCTGTCAGTGGGGAAAAAAAAGTTGGCGAACAAAAGACTTTCTTTCTGCCAAAGACTCGGACTCTCTGGAATGTATACACGTATATTCCATCAAATCAAGTCTTTTGAGTATCACACATGTTGGGGTTCCCGGGGTTCCGCGCCTTGTTGAGTTGATTGAAACGGGCAGCAGTAGATATTGTGGAATGTCAGAACAGAGACAACTGGACAACTGTCTTTTTTTTTTTTCATGTCTTGACAATCATGGACACTTTCGGTAAAGTTTTCTCCGAAAAGGCTGTATTACTT
>CM031600.1:60232049-60234549 GCA_018398815.1 Conus ventricosus | reverse complement strand
TGGAAGACCGAACGACAAGAAAACAGATGTGGCCGGGCACAGAAGAATCGCGGTTTGCTATCTAATTGAATCAGTCGTGAATAATTGAAGAGCCGCCCGATCCCACGATCCGTCAAGAAAGACCCAGGACAATGGGCATTCTGTACTTGAATTTCAGAACTGGTTATCGTTGTGCCAGCTTTGGTGTAGAAGAGAAAGCGTGATGTAAACCTGGGGTTATTATTGTTGCCAGCTTTGGCGGTAGAGGCAGGGGAATGATGTGGACTTTGTGTTGGAGAGAGGGAATGATGTAGACTTTGTGATGAAGAGAGGGAATGATGTAGACTTTGTGATGAAGCGAGGGAATGATGTAGACTTTGTGTTGAAGAGAGGGAATGGTATAGGACTTTGTGTTGGAGAGAGGGAATGATGTAGACTTTGTGATGAACAGAGGGAATGATGTAGACTTTGTGATGAAGAGAGGGAATGGTATAGGACTTTGTGTTGAAGAGAGGGAATGATGTAGACTTTGTGATGAAGAGAGGGAATGATGTAGACTTTGTGATGAAGAGAGGGAATGGTATATGACTTTGTGTTGAAGAGAGGGAATGATTTTGACTTTGTGTTGGAGAGAGGGAATGGTGTAGACTTTGTGTTGAGGAGAGGGGATGATGTGGACTTTGTGATGAGGAGAGGGGATGATGTAGACTTTGTGTTGGAGAGAGGGAATGATGTGGACTTTGTGTTGGAGAGAGGGAATGATGTAGACTTTGTGTTGGAGAGAGGGAATGATGTGGACTTTGTGTTGGAGAGAGGGAATGATGTAGACTTTGTGTTGAGGAGAGGGAATGGTGTAGACTTTGTGTTGAAGAGGGGAGGGAGATGATGTAGACCTTTAGTTGAAGAGGAGGGGGATGATGTAGATCTTTAGTTGAAGAGGAGGGGGGATGATGTGGACCTTTAGTTGAAGAGGAGGGGGGATGATGTGGACCTTTAGTTGAAGTGGAGGGGGGATGATGTAGACCTTTAGTTGAAGAGGAGGGGAGGATGATGTAGACCTTTAGTTGAAGAGGAGGGGGGGTGATGTAGACCTTTAGTTGAAGAGGAGGGGGGATGATGTAGACCTTTAGTTGAAGAGGAGGGGGGGGGATGATGTAGACCTTTAGTTGAAGAGGAGGGGGGGGGATGATGTAGGCCTTTAGTTGAAGAGGAGGGGGGATGATGTAGGCCTTTAGTTGAAGAGGAGGGGGGGGTGATGTAGACCTTTAGTTGAAGAGGGGGGTGATGTAGACCTTTAGGTGAAGAGGAGGGGGATGATGTGGACCTTTAGTTGAAGAGGAGGGGGGATGATGTAGACCTTTAGTTGAAGAGGAGGGGGGGATGATGTAGACCTTTAGTTGAAGAGGGGGGGGGAGGATGATGTAGACCTTTAGTTGAAGAGGAGGGGGGGATGATGTAGACCTTTAGTTGAAGAGGGGGGATGATGTAGACCTCTAGTTGAAGAGGAGGGGGTGAAGATGTGTAGACCTTTAGTTGAAGAGGAGGGGGGATGATGTGGACCATCAGTTGAAGAGGGGAGGGGTGATGTAGACCTTTAGTTGAAGATGGGAGGGAGTGTGTGATGTAGACCTTTAGTTGAAGAGGAGGGGGATGATGTAGACCTTTAGTTGAAGAGGAGGGGGAGGATGATGTAGACCTTTAGTTGAAGAGGAGGGGGGAGGGGTGTGTGTTGATGTAGACCTTTAGTTGAAGAGGAGGGGGATGATGTAGACCTTTAGTTGAAGAGGAGGGGGGGATGATGTAGACCTTTAGTTGAAGAGGAGGGGGGATGATGTAGACCTTTAGTTGAAGAGGAGGGGGGATGATGTAGACCTTTAGTTGAAGAGGAGGGGGATGATGTAGACCTTTAGTTGAAGAGGGGGGGGGGTGATGTGGACCTTTAGTTGAAGAGGAGGGGGGATGATGTAGACCTTTAGTTGAAGAGGAGGGGGGGAAATGATGTAGACCTTTAGTTGAAGAGGAGGGGGGATGTAGACCTTTAGTTGAAGAGAGGGGGGATGATGTAGACCTTTAGTTGAAGAGGGGGGATGATGTAGACCTTTAGTTGAAGAGGAGGGGGGATGATGAAGACCTTTAGTGAAAAGGAGGGGGGATAATGTGGACCATCAGTTGAAGAGGTGGGGGGGGGGTGGGATGTGTAGACCTTTAGTTGAAGAGGAGGGGAGGTGGTGTGTGATGTAGACCTTTAGTTGAAGAGGGGGAGGAGATGTAGACCTTTAGTTGAAGAGGAGGGGGATGATGTAGACCTTTAGTTGAAGAGAAGGGAGGGGTGTGTGATGTAGACCTTTAGTTGAAGAGGAGGGGGGATGATGTAGGACCTTTAGTTGAAGGGGAGGGGGATGATGTAGACCTTTAGTTGAAGAGGGGGGGGGATGATGTAGACCTTTAGTTAAAGAGGAGGGGGGATGATGTAGACTTTTAGTTGAAGAGGAGGGGGATGATGTAGACCTTTAGTTGAAGA
>CM031600.1:60205602-60218102 GCA_018398815.1 Conus ventricosus | reverse complement strand
CCAGCGAAAAATTGATTGCGTTGCGAAGGCTCTCTGAGGATGTATTGGAGTATGGGGTTATTTTTTCTTTCTTTCTTTCTTTCTTTTATTTTTTTTTTTTATCCTAACCTGGTCTTATAATTTCGTTCTCTGTGTGTTTGTTACGTTTTTCATTAGTATAACACACACACACACACACACACACACACACACACACACACACACACACACACACACACACACGCACGTGCGCGCACACACACACACACACACACACACACACACACACACACACACCACGCACGCACGCACGCACGCACGCACGCACGCACGCACGCACGCACACACACACACACACACACACACACACACACCCCACACACACACACACACACCGCACGTGCGCGCACACACACACACACACACGCACGCACGCACGCACGCACGCACGCACGCACGCACGCACACACACACACACACACATACACACACACACACACACACACACACACACACACACACACGCACGCACGCAAGAACACACGCACAGAGCACACACACACACACACACACACACACACACACACACACGCACGCACACACGCACGCACGCACGCACGCACGCACGCACGCACGCTCGCACGCACGCACGCACACACACACACACACGCACGAACACACGCACAGAGCACACACACACACACACACACACACGCACGCACGCACACACACACACGCACGCACACACACACACACACACACGCACGCACGCACACACACACACCACACACACACACACACACACACACACACACACACACACACACACACACAGCGATAGAGAGTGTGTGTGAGTTATACTAGTAAAAAACCTAACAAATACTCAAAGAACGAAATTACAAGACCAGGTCAGGAAAAAAAGAAAGAAAGAAAGAAAGAAAATAACCCCATACTCCAATACATCTTCAGAGAGCCTTCGCAACGCAATCAATTTTTCGCTGGCAATTCTCTTTCCGTCTAATATCACTTGAGGGCGAACAGACGTTAAACTAAAGAACTAACTAACTAACAGAGAGAGAGAGAGAGAGAGAGAGGAGAGAGAGAGAGAGAGAGAGAGAGAGGAGAGAGAGAGAGGAGAGAGAGAGGGAGAGAGAGAGAGAGAGAGAGAGAGAGAGAGAGAGAGAGAGAGAGAGAGAGAGAACGCGAGAGAAATTGTTCCTCCTCCGGCACGATGTTGTGTGTTGTACCACGCACAGACTTAGTGCGTGCGCATGCATTCTTCATGACAAGCAGTTCTTACCTGAGTTGAGTGGCTTTTGAGCGCACGTGTCCCAACCCAACTTTGGTTCGTTTGAATATGAGAGAGAGGAGAGAGAGAGAGAGAGAGAGAGAGAGAGAGAGAAGGAGGAGAGAGAGGAGAGAGAGAGAGAGAAATGAAAGAGAGAGAGAGAAGGAGAAGGGAGAGAGAAGGAGAGGAGAGAGAGAGAGAGAGAGTGTGTGTGTAAGAGAGAGGCGAGGGGGGAAGGGGGGGGGGGGAGCGACGGAGGGAAAGAGGGAGAAGGAGAGAGACAGGGATGGGTGAGTAGGTGGGAAGAGATGTTTACACGTACACAGAGAGAGAGAGAGAGAGAGAGAGAGAGAGAGAGAGAGAGAGAGAGAGAGAGAGACAGACAGACAGACAGACAGACAGACAGACAGACAGACAGACAGATGGATAGGAAGAGGTTGACTGTGTTGTACTGTTCTCACGATGTCGGCCTCTAGAGACGCAGGACAGGCTATTGTTGAGTCGTGCATTGTATTCCCCGAGTGAGAGCTGGCGTGTTCTGGAATTGTGTGGAGACATCAGTGCCAGAACGGCTGCGCTAGGTCTCATCAGCTTGACCCAGTTCGGTCGCGAAATCTCTCCAGAGAATGTTACGTAGGACTGACTGTTGGTTTTGTTGTTGTTGTTTAGTGTGTGTGTGTGTGTGTGTGTGTGTGTGTGTGTGTGTGTGTGTGTGTGTGTGTGTGTGTGTGTGTGTGTGTGTTGTATGTGTTTTGTTTCGTTTTGACGTTTATCTCTTGTTCCACGTATCTTTCTTTTATACACATACATTTTTTTGCAGTCAGAAAGAGAGGGAGAGAGAGAGGGGGGGAGGGAGAGGAGAGAGAGGAGCACAGAAGAGAGAGGAGAGAGAGGAGAGAGAGAAGAGAGAGAGAGAATAGACGAGCGCATCATTTTAATTAGGGCAAAATAAGTTCAATATGTACCATTCACCTTTTTTTCTCCTAAGAGAAATGTATAGAAAATAAAAATGAAAAAAAATCTTAATGACTTTTTTTTTTTTTTACATGGACATGGAAACTGCAAAATGCACAAACAAAAATCGCTGGGACAAAAAGAAACAGTAAAACAGAAAATACGACGTCAACGAATTTCAGAAAAATGCTGCTCTGGACACCAACCCGCCCAGCACAAGTGCCGACACAAAAAGCACACAGCACAAACAAGGAAACAACCTCCCTCCCTCCCCCCCTCCCCTCCAAAAAAGAAAAAAAAAAGTCCAGAACAAACAAGGAAACAACCTCCCTCCCCCCCCCCAAAAAAAAAAAAAGAAAAAAAGAAAAAAAAAGTCCGATCTTGCCTATATACCCAGTAAGCATAGAACATATCTTGTTTGGAGAATGTCATCTAATTTTTTGCTGTGTGCTTTGAGCTGGCATTATGTGTCATCAAGCGATTTGGGTGTCGTAAGCAAGCGTTCGCTTGGAGTTATGGGCGTGTAATTTATCTCATTATGGGAGCAAGAGTTATCGTACTTGTTTGTTCTATACTGTGTACTGATCCTCGTTCAAACATTTCCTTCCTTTGGTCCACCTTCTGGAACCTCGACTGTATTCACCCCCTAACTACCCCCCCCCCCACCCCCCACCCCCCTGCAGGATAGTCTTGGACAAATATCCCGTGACAACATAACAGATCCTCCAGCAGGCAAGGTTTTTGGCGTGTGACCACTTCCACTGTCAACGTATCCGTTGGCTCACTGATGGTCATAGTCGTTTGACATTTTGATTTACGTTTTTTTTTTTCTTCTTTTTTTTTTAGGTGCGGAGAAAGGCGAAAAAGAGACACCATTTTACGTTGCCAGAATACTGCCAGGATCACAAGATTCCAAAACGTTGTTCCTAGAAAAAATCCCCAGTAGGGTTACATTGATGAGACAGAAAACAGAAAAAGAAGGGAAAAAAAAAGACAGGTAAAGCGTAACAATAGGCGAGACCATGCATTACACCGTAATTCATTACAGGTCAGTAGCAAGAAAGACTTTTTTTCACATTAACTGCTCACAAATTTCGAAACCAAAAAACCCGTGGTGTGTAATGGCGTTGCTGTAACAGCGGGGAAAGTCCATTTTTCAGATGAACTGCTCGTGAAGTCGGACTCAAAACCTTATAGTGTCATCGCGAAGTGTTACCATTTAAGCTGTCACCAAATGTTTGGAATCACTACAGTGAAGTTGTTCTGTGCGGACGAATGGTGCTGATGTTCAGAGAGTTCAATAGTGGCCAGGTCGATCCCTCAGCACCACTTTCTGCATCAGCTCCAGCGATGCTAGTGTCAGATTGATAATATTCCATTGTTTCAAGAAGGGGGGAAAAAAAACATGTATTATTTGACTTCCATCCCTTTGGTCTATTCACACAAACTAGGGTGAGCACTGCTTCAAAAAAGAATGAAAATGGAGACATTTTGTAAAAGTGACTAGACAGGCATTTAAAGAAAGAGATTGGAAGTCGACTTTCGCCGGAAATTTCCGAGATTCTAGAACAGCTGGTCCCGAAATAGTTAATTACAGTGGCATACAGTGGAATACGTCCCAGTCGATTATATCTTAATTAGGTCTGTAGCTAAGGCAGTCGACTTGCTAGTGTATATCTAATGACCACCCGAACAACCTGACGTATGTAGCATGAGTGTTCCGACCTGATCCAATGAACAGTTCTAGTGGACTTATCATCCATTATTAACTCCGACCGTCCGTCACTGTCGGTGATGAAATTTCCTGGCAAGGGGCTTCTGACAGCCGAAGGTGATAACGACTTTGACACAGGCAATCAACTTGCTGCCCAAAGGTCGTCCAGTCTGTGCCATGGCCCGTGTCGGCTGGAACTTGACCGGGGTGACATGGAAGCGATTACGACACAAGATGGAGTCTCTGTCCTGCCATCTGGCGGCTTTTCTTTGAGGTCACACACACAGACAGGCAAAACAAGGGGAAAGCATCATGTGATAACAACCGGGGTCAGTGGATTGAGACGTTTGTTTCGGAAGCTTCCAGGTAGAGAGTTACGTTGAGGTTTCAACGCCCTGATCCAGCGGTGGTAAAATGGCGACGGGGATAGCTATCTCGGGAAAGTGCGGGTAAGGGGCCTTATGGATAGCAAGACAAAACACGACGCGTTTCGACCTCTTAGGTCTTCTTCATGCAAAAGAAACAACATTCGGAACACGAAAACAAAGAACGAGCAATCGCTTATCTCCTCAAATTCGGCGAAAGATGGGCGTTGAAAGATGGGCGTTGAAAGATGGGCGTTGAAAGATGGGCGTTGAATCTTGCGCCGACCTTGAAAAGATACATGCTTGCTCGTTCTTTGTTTTCATTGTTCTGAATGTTGTTTCTCTTGCCTGAAGAAGAAGTAAGAGGTCGAAACGCGTCGTGTTTTGCCTTGCCGTTTGTTTGTCCATGTTCACTGGCGGACTTACTTCAAATCCTTTTCAAAATCTGCTCCAGTAATTCGTTTTACTTAAAACGAAGTTAGGTAGAAAATATGCAAACAAATGCACCGGTAATTCGTTTTATTTCAAAACCTCTAGCTGAAAGGAATGACAAATCATTTAAAACATTCAGATGAAGGGACAAGTGTATATTCAAAAACATCCAGATGTATGTATGAACCAAGGCTTCGCTGAAACAAAAGCCTGAATAAATGGACTGGGAATTTATTTGAGAAGAGGCAGATGAATGGACTGGGAATGGGTTGAAATTTATATGGATGAATTACCCGGAAATTTGTTTCTAAAAAATGTAGACGAGTTGATCTGGAATTCCTTTAAAAACACGCAGATAAAGAACTGGCATTTTGTTTGAAAACTTTTAGGTGGATGGTTCTGGAATGTTTGTGAAAATGTCCACCTCAGTGGACCGGGAAATCTTTTGAAATACCCAGAGGAATGGATCGAAGATTTGTTCATGAACATCCAGAACAATGGACCTGGGATTTATGCCGTTAAAACGTCACGATGAGTGGATCAGAAACCTATTTCAAGGACACCCAGAAGAACACAACGGGAAGTTCTTCTATTTAAAAAACAACAACAAAACAACAACAACAACAACAAAAACCGTGATGAATGGATTGGGAATTTCTTTGAAAAATCCACACGAATGGATCAGGACTGTGTTTGAAAAATATCCACACGAATAGACCAGGAATTCGTTTAGAACAATGACGATGCATTAACTGAGAAATCATATGTAAACATTTCCAGAAATAGGCGAGGGATTTATCGGAAACATATCCAGATGAAAAAAAAAAAAAGAATGGCAAGAAAGAAAAGAAATAAAGAAAACGAGGAGACAACAAAGAGAAAAGAGAAACAAGGGCAGACAATTGGAGAACAGCAGAAAAGATGCAAACGTAACTGCTGGACTTGCAATGGGCGGCAACACCGTCCAGAATTGAAAGACACCGCCACCCCATAGCCACATTCTGGCTCAAGGCTTTGGGGATAGGAGGGACCGCATGTTCCCAAGAAGAAGATTAAAAAACAGCATCACGACCCTGGCATAGCATATCGGATTTTATGGAAGTCTCTTCCCTCCCCCCTTCTTCCTACAGACATTAAAATATGGTGCTAAAGAGAGAAAGCCCCTCCGAGACTCGCAAAATCAAGACGTCGGGTTTATGAGGGGGATATAATCATACCGGGTGTTTTGTGTTTGTTTTTGTTTTTGTTGTTTTCTTTTTGCACCATAAACAGGGCGCTGTGTTGTTGTCGTTGGAACGTGTTGTAAACATCTCCACTGGGCGTTCTTCTGCTGCTGTCGTAACCCTGGCTACAAAGGCTGCGAGGAGGATACTGCTGATATCGTATCGTGGTTCCTGTGCATGTAGGCAGTATTGGAGCCATCAGGGGTCTAAGGTTCGTGTCCTGGTAGATTATGGATGGGAGACATTCTGTGTGTGTGTGTGTGTGTGTTGTGTGGTGTGTGTGTCAAGTCAGTCAAGTCAGAAATTTTATGTTGAGATGGAGAACATCGTGAATAAGCAGATATCTGTTTTTTACACAGCTCTATGAAAAAAGAAAGTTTAAAACAAACAAAAAACATCACTCGTGTACAATGCTTTCATCAACAAGAAGTAACATACCGTCCATACCCCATCCATTCCTCCCGTTTTGACACTCATTACCATTCACGTAAAAGGCTCAATGCTCATTCCCGTCCTTGGTACATTCACGAAGTGTGTATTTACGTGCATTACTTTTTGCACGATGACATTTTCAGTATGATAGTGTTGAACGATTCATGAGATAATCTTCAATTTTCGCATAATGTTTTATTTCTTATAATTTTTGACGGTGTTGTGCCGTCATCACACAATTTCACCATGAAATCAAAACTGGGATTTGTAAAAATTGTTGTAGGTTAGAGTTGCGTCTGCGACCGTCATCGAATGATTATGCTATGTATGACTTAAATGTTCTGTATCTTTTGTGGAAGACTGTTCATTATGACATAGCATACAAAGGGCTTTATTGAAAAAAGTCTGTTTGCGAAGGTAGATTTTGAGTTTTGTAAGTCCACAGTTTAGGACTACGCATTTTAACAATACTAATTCAATGTTGTACACGACATGAATTAATTCCAAATTGTTCACTAAGTTGTCCAAGGGTGATGCATAATCAATTAATGACAATATGTGCACAGAAAAATGTTTTCGTAGGTGGCCAGCGGTGAAATTTTTTTATCCGATGACAATGAATTTTTTTTGAAAGCGTTTTGCTAAGAATGTTATACGTTCTGTCAGTTAAATCGTGTCAATAATGACACTAGTGTTTTGTTGAACAGAATCCTCAACTTATGTTGGAATGAGTAAGGCTGAATGATACATTTTTGTCGTTTTGTCTTGTGACACGTTACAGCACTTTGTTAACAGATTTAAAGACATATGGTTAGTTGTGTCCAGTCATAAGTTATGATTCTGCTTGAAGTTTGATGTTAATTACTTGCATCGGATCGTTATCCCTGACAGAGAGTATCATCTGGAACATTCGCATTACATTAACAAAACAAGGCAAATCATTACGTAAATAGTAAACAAAGAGGTCCTAACACAGAGCCTTGTGGAACACCATATTTGACAGGCATAAATGTTGACAATTTGTCAGCTACAGCTACTAATTGTTTTCGGTCACATAAAAAAGATGAAATAAGACTTATGAATTCTGGGGTCAGTTTGTAAAGTTCAAGTTTACGGCACAACAAAGAGTGGTTGATGACATCAAATGCTTTTTCAAAGTCTACGAAAAGAATTCCTGCAAATTTATTCTCGTTTATGCTGCAAAGAAGACTGTCGATAAGCTGTATGAGGGCTGTGTGGCAAGAATGATGTTTTCGAAAGCCCGATTGACTTTCGTGGAGAAGTTTTTTATCAGCAAAATTAAAAATACAAAGACTTATGCATGTGCTTTTCGATCGGTTTTGCTATGGCTGATAAAATGGATATCGGTCTGTAATTTGATGGGTTTGAAGAATCTCCGGTTTTATACAGAGGAATAACTTTAGCTTCCTTAAATTTTAGAGGAAAAGTTTGTTTATCTATGCATAAATTGTATAAATATGTCAAAGTATCTGTGATAACAGGACATGACAACTTAAGTATTTTTGTCTCGATGCCATCTAAATCACGAGTATTTGATTGGGTTGAAGTAGACAAGGCTTTACTAACATCTAAAACGGTCATGGGTTTCAGACTAATAAATGGAACACGAATATCCTTAGAATGGATGTATTGTTCTAAATAATGAGATCATTTCACTAGATTTATCATTAATATGATTCTATTGCTATGGTTGCAAAATGAATATTTAGTTGATCTGCAGATAGTCAGAGCTCATGTGTGTGTGTGTGGTGTGTGTGCGCGCGCGTGCGTGTGTGTTATGTGTGTGTTCCGCATGCAAACAAATTGCAGGTCTGCAAACATCTGAAAGCAAGGAGAAAATAGGCTGTGCACAATCAAGACCTCCATACCCATGTCATCGTAAAGGTGGTTTGGAAACACGAAGAATTACCCATCCGTGTGGGCTCTATCTACCAGTCACGACGGAGTCGTCATACAGAAGCGGAATTTTGGCCGCATAACTTGGGCGATGAATCTTTCATAAACCTGACGTAGGAATGAACTATGGTGAGATCTCACATCGCCATAATCATTAAGGTTCAAAATGACAGGGCAAAAGATCGTGCCGTCATCACGACATAGAATGGAATCGAAGAAGGAGAAGAAAGGCTTGTAAGCGTTATGCAGCTTGCGTCTTGCGGCCGTCATCGAAGATTTGCACGGTGACTTGTTGTATGCTTGCTGAAGCACGGTCGTATCGAAAGATTCAAACCGGAGATTAAGGTCAAGGTATGATAATAAGTAAGGGTCCCAAGGTTTAAGGTACGCTTTGGGAAACCTGCTCTAATTATACACCACCATTTATTGCGCGCGCCCGTGTGTGTGTGTGTGTGTGTGTGTGTGTGTGTGTGTGTGCGTGCGTGCGTGCGTGCGCGCGCGCGTGTGTGTGCACGTTTTTCTTCCTCTTTCCTTTATTTTCTAAGAAAACGTGCGCTTAATGCGTGCTGCACACAAGACATTGGTTTCTTCTCTCACCCGAAAACCTAGCGTTCAGGCGACCGCTTCAACGCATGGTCGGTCTTCGTGGTTACCAGTGAACGGGGAAGTAGGCAGAGCTGGGCCTCTCGGGTAGCGGCATTACGCTGGAGTTATGGGCCGCGTCCATGTTTGATCATGGGGACAACAATAACCTCCCTTACTTGCTATTTTCCCGTTTCTTTAGTTGGCAGGTGGCGCGGCGCAGGGCAGTTGTGTTCATGCCTGAAGAGAGTGCATGTCGCCGGGGGAGAGAATGACTGGCGGTGTAACATGCAACAAACACCACCGTGCCAGAACGCTGCCGACGGAACGGATCTGATTCGGTTATCAGTCGGAAGCCCCTGTTCAAAACCCAACAACATAACCTCCCTTTGAAAGAATGATTCTTCCAGGAAATATTGAAGTCAGGTTCATTTGAACAGCAAACCTGTCAGCTTGAGTGTTTATTCGGCATTCATAATTATAGATCATTAGGTTCAAAGTGAATGTTCAAATTTTCTGATTCACACACACGCTTCAATCCTTGACAGAGAGAAACCGTGTTTAGAGGAGAGTGCAAGGCAGTGTTTCCTGCAGTTTTTCCTGCACAGACAGATTGTTCATCAATGCGTTTTCACCCGATGGCTCGCTAAAAGTGCTCTGGGTGAACTTTGTTGTCGACGAATCGACTACTGTTTGATAACATGTATAACCCACTGATAGCAAATAGTCTGGACATGATTTGATTTGAAGGCGAGCACACACACACACACACACCACACACACACACACACACACACACACCACACACACACACACACACACACCACACACCACACACACACACACACACACACACACACACACACACACACCACACACACACACACCACGCACCACACACACACACACAACACACACACCACACCACACACACACACACACACACACACACACACACACACACAACATCCACACACACACACACACACCACACACACACACACACCACACACACACACCACACACACACACATCGCTCACACACACACACACACACACACCCACACACACACACACACACACACACACACACACACACACACACACACAGGGTGCAGTCAATAGCAGGTCGTCATGGGGCAACCCACCAGAAGAGGCACTGCACTGCTTCCCAGTCACCTTGGTGGTGTTCAGTGGCCTGTTCTGATCCAGTATACGCAGAACAACATCTGCTGAGCCACTGATGACCATTGTGATTGTTGAATGGCGGAGGGAACATAAGTGAGCGTTACCCCGCCCCCAGCCATCACCCCCCAACCTCAACCCGCCTTCAGAGAGCGTCCATCCACAGTCGGTCCCCATGATCTTGCTGACAGAAATGATTTTAACACCAAGTCACATGTTGAGAGAAGACCACGAACGGCCACCGAGTTTGACACATGTTTGTAAACGATCAGTGAGGATCAGGATGATCAAATTGCATTCTTGCCTGAGATTGCACGACAGGGCTGTGCTCGACACTTCCTGACATGATTTATGCCGGAGTTAACCAGGCCCGACAGATACAGACACCTGCAGTGTTGGTCAAGTGGAAATTGGGGCAACCTCCAGCGGGTGAAACTCGACCCGTGTGGTTTCAGTCTTTCCACGCGAGCCCATCACGCACTCAGTTCTGGGTAGGAGCTGGCCAGGGTTGCCAAATCTCCCCCCAGATAAATGCCTTTATGCGGTCGGAACCTACGACCCCGCAGCCTTGCCTCCCGGGACGCTTCCCACTGCATCACGGCGGGTCTGTCTGACGGGATCTTAGTTGGAATGGAAAGTGAAACAGCCTGATAAAAGTTGGCTGATTCTAATGGGAGTTTGACTCCTCTGCTGCTGAATGCATACAGTGTGACCTGTGACAGTTGTGACTGGATGGGGGGAAAGAAAGTGAAACAGCAGCCCGCCCTGAATAGAGAACGCGAACTGCTATGCATACGTTTAGCAGTCTAGCGTCTGTCGTATCGTGAATGTAGAATAAAAAAAGAGAGACTTAAATAAAGCTTTTTTTTTCTGAATTGGAATGCTGGTGGAAATGCATAAGTTCGATGGTCCAGTGCATGTCGCCGATGGACACACAGTCAAAGAGTCTGAAGCGATCTGCCTGACTAGGATGTAGAATTGTAGTCTGGTACATGTCAAGTGTGGACTCAGAGAAACCCGCTCTGAGGCAGAAACCCGTGTGAAGACTGGAATACTGGCTAGAATGTAGAATTTTTATACAGTCTACTGGCTAGAATGTAGAATTTAAACAGTCTAGTGCATGCCGATTATCAGTCTAGAGATTAAAGGATACTGATCAAGAGACCGTGGTTAACAGCAGTCCTGTTTGGAATGCCAGCTTCAAACGGTCTCATTCTTGCCAAACACGTATTCAAAGACAAAGACACTGAAGAGAGAGGTCGTCGTGAACAGTAGACCTGGTCGGAATGTAGAATTTGGTCAACCTTGTTCATGCCAAGTGGGAATACAGGGACCAATATCTGAAGTAGAGAATGTCGTGAAAAGGAACGATGCCTGGAATGCTTGATTTAGATAGTCAGGTGCTTGCCGATTGTGGATGCAGAGACCAATGAAAAGAGTGCCCGGGCAAGGACGTATACCCGGCACCCTCCGTGCGTGTCCTGCACATGTTGCTTAGATTGAATAGCTTCGTGTTGGTTTTCTTATATTTTCTCCTTTTCTTTATTTTTTTTTCATGTTTAACTGCTTGTCTTGCTGTCTGACCTCCGAGTCACATCCTAGGGTTGCCGCCATAACAAGTGTCTGCTGGCCTGTTCCATTTTGAGCGGTTTTGTGCCAGCTGCTTTGCGTCTTTTTCGTCAGTGTCGAAGTCTCTGCGTATGTTTTGTCCACCTAGTCCTCAGTGTTGCCACTCCATCTGTTCTGCTGTCTACCTCTTCACCGTTTCCCTCCAATGTTCCCGTGAGAATGATCTTGGCAAGGACACTCCAGATTGTGACGTGGTCGTTCTACGTGAACTTCTTTCTTTGGCGCTGTTTGTGAGCAGGCCTTTGTGTGGGTCAGTGTGATGTAGGATGTCTGTTACAGGCCTGTTCAATCGAGATGTTGCCACTGTCTGAGATGTCCATGATGTTAGAATAGCATCTCATTCCAGCGTGTGTATTTGTGTGTGTGTGTGTGTGTGTGTGTGTGTGTGTGTGTGTGTGTGTGTGTGTGTGTGTGTGTGTTTGTGAGTGTGTGTGTGTGTGTGTGTGTGTGTGTGTGTGTGTGTGTGTGGCGTGCGTGCGTGCGTGCGTGCGTGCGTGCGTGCGTGCGTGCGTGCGTGCGTGCGTGCGTGCGTGCGTGCGTGCGTGCGTGCGTGCGTGCGTGCGTGCGTGCGTGCGTGCGTGCGTGCGTGTGTGTGTGTGTGTGTGTGTGTGTGTGTGTGTGTGTGTGTTAGTTAGTTCTGCTGTGAGGGTCCATGTTTGGCATGCGCAAAGGAAGATGGAAAGTACCAATGCATGCAAGATTCTGATCTTGTGCTTCATTGACGTGTTTCATGATAATGGTATTGCCACGCTTTATGGTGATGGTATTGTCCCTCCATGATATAAACGTTCATGAGTTTT